>CM045743.1:43737642-43852642 GCA_024760905.1 Plotosus lineatus | reverse complement strand
ACTGTACCTGCTAAAAAAAAGACAAACCCAAAAACAAACTTTGGATAAAACAATCCCTTGGCAGACAAAGTAAGAAAACCTAATCGGTGACAAATGTTCTGCTTCATCATACCAGAGCATCACCAATTATTTGCCTCCAACATCTCAACAATGAATCTTTTATTTCTTAATTAATTACTTTGCCCTAGTGTCTCCTTCTTTTCTCTTTCCTCATCGGGGGTGCGATTGCTTCATCACTGTGAGCTCTGAGTAACCATGGTGCCGTTCCTCCTCATCGAGATGTGGACTCGCTCTGGCTTTCTTTGCTATTCAGGTTCCCTGTTTCTAGTCTTCACTGCTGTCCTTATTAGACTCCATCAAGTGAAATTTTCTCCCATAATCCACTGCCTCCATCGTGGCCGTGCCGCCGCACAGTTAGCGTCACACTCAGACATCATAGACTGGATCTACAAGCGTAAATAAGACATTCCTCTGAGGAGACTCGTCAGAGCTAATGATGTTCAACTCGCCTCATGATTCATTCTCCACATTTCAGTTCCAATTTCGTCTGAGGCCTCGGCGCTGCTCGGGTGTTTATAATTCCACAGGATCAGTGTATGAAGCAGGATGAATGAACCACAGTTGCCACCTTTTATTAGCCTGTTCTTTTTTTATTAGCGCCTGTGTACTCGGGAGTCATGAATGCTCAAAGATGTAATAAAGAATAAATGTATTTGCAGAATTGATCGACCACCTGCTCTTCTCCTGCTTTAAGCATTCAAACCTAAAGCGGTTGTCATGTTAGATTTGTTTCAGATCATCTAGATTATCTCATCTTAAAAGTAACACCCCACCTCCACCTCCAACACCACTCCACCCCGACAAAAAGTGCAAAACAAGTAAAGAATCTTTCATCAATGTTTCCTGCAAAGAAACACAAAAGAAAATGCTAATCAGGCCTTAATTATGTACTATTTCGCTAAACAACGCTAACATAATGATTCATATCTTCGCTATTAGCAAAGCTTCATCCTGCTAGCATTGTCTAGGATTTAAAAAAAAACCTCTTTGTGTTTCTGACGTACAAGCGAACTTAGCACTGAAATACAGTGGTACCTTGATTTACGAAATTAATCCTTTTCGAGGGCGAGCTCATAAGTCAAAATATTCGTTAAATAAAACAAAAATTCCCACTGGAAATAATAGAAAACCAATTAATCCATTTCGACCCCCTCCCAAACTCATAACCTGCCTTAAAACACCTATATTTCACCTAATATATTAAAGATAAACATGTAAAAACAATAAATATTTCATAATAATAACATGCACATTAACATTAATAATAAATAATAATGAAACAAGAATAAACAATAAGTCAATTAACCCTTCTGATCATCGACTGCGGCAAAGATGTCAAGTGGGCAGGCATGAGGTGGTGCATAATAAAAGGAAGAGGAAGAGGAGAATTTTGTGCATGTTACAAATGCCAGCAAGGAATGGCTCGTGGTGAGCTCCCACAAGGCCAGTGCTTCTTAAATAGTTGGGCACGCGGTGTGATGCCATGGGGGGCATATATGACCATGGGGAACATGCTTTTTTGCCATACTGTACTAGAATTAAGTGCAATTGTGCATCCTCTATAGTAGGTGGCAGTGGCGCTCTCACTGTGTTTCTTGTGGTGTAGGGAGCTGGGGGTTTGAAATGGGTTTTTTTTCTTCCTATAGGGGGCATCACAGAAAATATTTGAGAAGCACTGCACAAGGCATTCTTGGCGCACGGAGGAATACATGCAGAAGTCCATTTCCCCAGCAGAGTTCGTAAATCAAAATTTTGCTGGTTGGATGGGGTGGATTTTGGGTGGATCGAAGGTCATATCATGGAACCTTCGTTATAGAAGACACTCGTAACTGAAGGGACCGCTGTAATAGGAATTGGCATAAAAGAAGTCGGTTAGCATTACACAAAATAAATATCATTATTTGTAGCTATTAGCTATATAATCTTATGATTAGTACTTTTTGGTACCTGTAATGAAATCAACAAAAATAAGATTTCTTTTGTTTGTTTGTTTTTCAGGAATTCTAATAGTGTAAATAGAGAGGTAAACATATTCAGGGTGAGTTAGCATGACAAACCAGACCCAGTATTAGCTAAACATAAATCTCAAGTGAAAAAATAACTGACCATGTTTCCTTGCGATGGCCTGGCGAGCTGTCCGGGGTGTCGTCTGCCGTTGCTCAGAGTCGGGTGAGATGGGCACCAGCCTCCCCACGATTATAATTAGGATTAGGCTGTTGAGAAAATGAATGAATGAATGATCCTGTTTCCTTTTCAAACTCGTTTTTATTTTCTCATTTCAGGAATGACTGCCGCCGCCTCTCTGGTGTCCTTGGCTTGGGCTTTGGCGTCCTACCAGAAAGCTTTACGGGATTCCCGTGACGACAAGAAGCCCGTCAGCTACCTGGCTGTGATCATCCAGTTCTGCTGGCACTTCTTCACCATCGCAGCACGTGTGGTGACCTTTGCCCTGTTCGCCTCTGTGTTCCAGCTCTACTTTGGGATTTTCATCGTGCTCCACTGGTGCATCATGACCTTCTGGATTGTGCACTGCGAAACCGAGTTCTGCGTCACAAAATGGGAGGAGATTGTCTTTGACATGGTGGTGGGGATCATCTACATCTTCAGCTGGTTTAACGTAAAGGAGGGCCGAACGCGCTGCCGACTCTTCATCTATTATTTGGTCATCTTGTTGGAAAACGCAGCGCTCAGCGCGCTCTGGTATCTGTACCGCGTACCAAAGGGCACCGACGCCTTCGCCGTCCCTGCCCTGTGCGTCATCTTTTCCAGCTTCTTCACAGGAATAGTCTTCATGCTCATGTACTACGCTTTCTTCCATCCTAACGGACCCAGGTTCGGACGCTCAGCCAGCCTGAGCCAACTGGACGATACTAACGTCACTACCGGCTTCGGCATGCCAACCGAAGGTGCTACCAATTCCCTTCGCTCTAACAGGGGTGGCACACTAGCAAGGGACGCTGATCGCGATACCAAGTACACCGAGCGAGACGGATGCGCTCCAGTTTTTCAAGTTCGTCCCACAGCTCCGTCCACGCCATCCTCTCGCACTCCCCGTGTAGAGGAAACTGTGATCAGGATAGATGTATGCAGGAACCGGTACCCAGCCTGGGAAAGGCACGTACTGGACCGCGGCATACGCAGAGCCATCCTGGCTATCGCTAACTCACCGACGCCACCTCGTCTGCAGTACAAGGATGACATGCTCATCCAGGAGCGGCTAGAATACGAGACCACGTTGTAGCTCACCCACTTTTCCACAGCTTGGTGTGTGGAATCTTCTAGGTTTTCATCCATTAACAGCAGGACTGTGGCAATAACATGAATAACGTGAATAAGTGGGACCGATAAACATAGCATTTAGCCATGACGTTGATAGTCATGGATTGCAAAGAGAAAAAAAAAAAAAAAGTATATATATATAAAAAAAAAAAACCCAACAAAAAAATAGGAATAAAATATAAAAACAAAGAAATAGGCACAAGTTCGGATTGTTTTTGTTTTTTTATTACATTAATACAGGTTTCCCAAAATGTATTCATTTATTTATTTTAACTCATCAAGGCGTATAGTTTGACCCCTGTTGTTGATCAGATATCTAGCCTGCCAACACTATCAGCCATCCATAAGCTTATACGTTACCTCCTTGAAATGTAGATATACAGTACAGTATATATGTGTGTTGTTTAGGCCCTTAAATTATGAGTCCGCCATACAGCACTGGTCATTCATAAAATATTTACACCATCCCTACAGTGAGGCTACCTGTTGGTTGGTTGGACAACAGGACAACCAGGGGATCCAGTCCCGTGCTGATAAAACTTGGAGACAAAAAAAAAAAAACTCGCCAGGGTGAAGGGTGCTGAAAGCCACGAGTCATCTGACATCAGCAAAACTCTTGCAGTGCCAAAAAAAAAAACAAAAAACAAAAACAAACAAGCAAACAAACAAAAACAATCCTGGTCCATATGGGACTCCGTAGGTACCATAGACATGGTGGACCTGGAGTCTCTGATAGTAACTGTATATAAAAACACAGGGCAGCATTTCGATCATCTACTTGAATATTATTTAAAAAAAAAAAAAAAAAAAAAATGAATGAATGAAAGAAAGAAAGCCAGACGGGACCGACCCAGGCTCAAACATCCAACTTCTCTCCTGAACAAGGAACCAGGCCAAGAAAACACATCCTGGCAGCTCAGCTCATACTAGCTGATACGGATCTCTCAAGAAACGTTCATCAACACACACACACACACACACACACACACACACACGTATGTACTGAGAAACACAAGCATCAAGAGCAATCCACAGCAGCCCAGTGCTCACGGCGCCAGGATGGATTCCACCTTCAAAAGATTAAAGATACAGTGTTCAGCTCGAGTCTCGTGAACTCGTACGGGTGTTTCTGATCGCGAATGTGTCTGTGAGTGTGTGTGTCAGTGTGTATTTGCTCAGCAGAACCAGACATGGTGCCGATCGGTTCGTGCGCCACGTCAACAGAAACACAACGCTGTATCTTTAAATCTCCCAAACAGCTCATCTGTACATGGAAGGGGAAAAATCTGATTTCTTTCAGTTCAACATGTTTCTTTAGTGTCTTTTTTTTATAGGAAGTCAGAAGATGTACGGGGCGAGGACGCGGGGAGACGACGTGGCATGACAAGTTCAAGACTTGAGCACATCGAAAATGGATGTGGGCGTGTTGGGAGTTAAAATGGAACAAGTCTGAAGTTCTTGATGCGATCCTGCTGACCTGCATTGCTGGACTCAGACAAGGGTTCTGTTTGTTTGGATGTGATATATATATATTTTTAAATTGATTTCATATCAGGATTTTCAAGGTTGTGTGTGCGTGCCAGGCATATACCAATAATCCCGATATTCCCGATATTCCCAAACTTCCATCACGACCCCATATTCAGTTCAGATTAGAGATATCTGGATAGGGATCCTTTTTCATTCATTTATCTTTAGTATCTGCTCTGCGTTGTGGTGGGTCTGAAGCCCATCCCTGGAAGACCAGAAAGCATGTAAGATGGGAGAACCAACCCAGATGGGGCGGCATGCGATCGCAAGACACTATACCCTCATTATCACCGAAAAGTCATTTAGATTAGCCAGTTTACTTACTGGCAGTTTTGGGAGGTGGGGAAAAAAAGTGGAGAACCCAAAGAACCACTACACGTCTGCTCGGAAGACAAACGAAAAACAGATCATAGCAAGATCTCTGTCCCGTCCCGATGGCTCCATAACTTGGCTCACCAAATGATCGTGTGAGCAAAGGTCCAACAACATGGTAGATAGGACTGCTGTTCCTTCAGAAACGTTTTTAAGAACCTTTATTTTTTAACCTCTACTTTTAGACTAACTATAGGTTCCTTGAGTGCATAGTGGAAATCTAGGCAATGCGGAGAACTTTTGAGAACTCTTGACCCCTCATTAGTCAGGCCCATAGGACTTGAGAAAGAGCAGAAAGAGATGGTATCTGTGGTGGGTGTAGAACTTTCTTTTGCTGTAGAGGAAATGAGGAATGGGAAGTCAAGTACCTTCTCATACTGAAGAAGGTTTCAGTTTCTGCCTCTGGAGGAACCTTTAGCGAAGTTCACCAACAATGTTTTGGAGAAACAAATCCCACCTTCCTACGGGTTTCGATCTCCAACCCAAATCCAACACACCTCTTTTTGCTCATTAAGAACTTCTCAAGTCAGTGATTAGATGATCTGCTTCAGGGGTTCTATGCACTTTATAGAAGTTTCCTTCTTCCTCACTTAGGAAGGTAGAACCCCAGGAATAGGCCTTCATCATATACAGAAGATCCAAATGGAGGAGGCTTTAAATTTCTCATCATGAGAATGAAATGTTCTGAAACACTTTCTGACCCAACTATACAGAATTCCATAAAAGGGGTGGTATTAGAAAAATAAACGTGCTAGCATCCTGCTAAATTGCAAGCTTTCCTGCTACAAAATCACATAGAACAATTCCCCACCTGGCCCAGGGAACCCCATCATGCATGTTTTAGTATTTTCCATGCTCTGCCACACCCATTTTAAGTCATGAAGAGCCGCTAATTAGTGAAATCAGGTGTGGTGGGAATAAGGAAAACACTCAGATGTGCACTGCAACCCATTCTCCAAGACTTGGGTTGGGAACTGCTGTGTTTGTAGGGAGGATGGTGATTGGTTTAGGACCAGGATCAGGATCAGGTGTGCTTGGAGTGGGAATTGTTGAAAAGTACTGGAAACTCTGGAGTCTGAAAACTCAGGTCTGGACTCTTTGTGTTTTTAATTGTTTATGGTTAGTAATGAGCTTGTTCTGAAAAAGAAGGTTCATCTGCGTTATTTCTGGTTTTCCTTCTGGTCACTGAGAACTCTAACTCAGGTCCATCATGAGTTTGTGCCCCAAAGCAGAGTAACCATCTTCTCCTTCTGAGCCAAACCAAGTCACAATATCTGTTTCTCAGCAGACGAAAATCAGAAAAATGTTATTTCGCATGACGTGGGAATGTCATGAGGATGATGTCACAAACCGCCATATATTACTTAAAAGCAGGCACATGCATAGCGCACACGCCATAGTTAGCTTTTCTATTATGGTTCTAACCTTTATACCACCAGAGAAAATGTTGTTGTTTTTTTCAATATCAGCGGCAGGTTTTGAAAGAATATCGATTTTTTTTTTTTTTTTTTTTTTTTTTTTCTCCCCCCCACAGGTTGGTGTAGTGGTTAGCACGTCTGCCTCAAAGCAAAAGGTCCTGAGTTCAACTCCCAGGCACAGCGATGATGTTTCTGTGTAGAGTTTGCATGTTCTCTTCATGCTTGCATAGGTTTTCTCCGACGGCTCAAAGACTGACATGATAAACTGGGTTTACACTCGGGCAAGATGTCCATCATTCCTGTGATTTGAGAGCTTTGTGATGTGTGTGTGTGTCATAGGATCTAGTCGTGATGAGTGTGTGTGTGTGTCATTGGATCTAGTCATCATGAGTGTGTGTGTGTGTGTGTGTGTGTGTGTGTATCATAGGATCTGGTCATGATGAGTGTGTGTGTGTGTGTGTATATCATAGGATCTAGTCGTGATGAGTGTGGTGGGGGTTGTAGCATTGAGTCTCAATGATCTTGTGGGAATTTGATGGATTCTTGATGATCACATCATTGAGGGACATCATCACAACACAAATCATTATGATTTAATGCCAATTGTGGAAGTACGGTAGAACGTAACAGACCTTGATGTGCCATCGTACGGGATCTTGATGAACTTGGCTACGAGGTTATGAAAGGTTTATCTCTTGAATGCATCTCGGCTCCCCCGATCCTGGTACGATCCTGCTCGTAAATTGTGGCGCTCTACCCTTTTATGAATCATGGCGATCATGGACATCGCACCCAGTGTAAACCCAGGGCTAGTCTAATAGGCTGTCCCAAATTGATTGTAGCTTTCACTGTGTGTGTGTGTGTGTGTGTGTGTGTGTGTGTGTTTGCCCTTCAATGGTCTGGTGAGGTGTTCAGGGTGTACCCCACCTTCACCTAGTGTCAGCTGAGATGGGCTTCAGCCTCATTGTGGCCTTAATGGAATTAAGGGATTCAATAAGTGAGTGAGTGAATTGAAATAATGTGAATTCTAAAAATATCCAGAGTTCTGTTGACTCCTGACAGGTTCGGCTTCTCCCGTCTTTTGTTTGTTTGCTCATTTATTAGGCAGCGCGGTGGCGCAGTGCTTAGCATGTCCACCTCAGAGCACAAAAATCGCGGGTTCGATTCCCGGGCTCTATGAGGGAGTTTCTGTGTGTAGTTTGCTTGTCCTATCCGAGCGTGTGTGGGTTTCCTCCGAGTAGTCCGGTTTCATACACAGTAGGCTGATTGGTTGAAATCATCCCTGCCGTGGCCTGCTGAGCGATCCAGATTGTACCCCGCCTTCGACCAGAGTAGGCTGAGATGGGCACTGGCCTGCCTACGACCCTAACCCAACCTTAAATTAAAGTGGTTTAGAAAATAAAACAATGTTTATTTATTTACTGCAGTCAGCATTTCTTTTTTTTTTTTTTTTTACAATGATCGATGCTCTGAACAAGACCTTAATCCAGATAACCTCGAAAATCCTCCCTCGAAAATCCTCCCTCAGCCAAACAGAAACTACCAGAAGAATTATGGGCATCAGTGTAAATTTTTTTGATCCACTGAATCAGATACCACTGGAAAAAACCCAGATCTGCTTCAGTCCTAACTTGATGTACTGGTGTGTGTGTGTGTGTGTGTGTGTGTGTGTGTGTGTGTGTGTGTGTGTGTGTGTTTGTTTTATCATCATGAACCCGTCGTCCACGCTTTTGTTTGATCTACTGCTGAGTCAACATGAGATACCATCTGTTTACTCTGCCGTGTTGATGTTCAAGTTGAGGTTGCTCATTCCAGAGCCTGTGGAGCTGTCTGACCTGTTCCCTTCAACCCGTGTTCATTATTTGCGTTTCACTTCCATCCATCACGTCCTCATAAACAACTGTGAGGTTGGCGTTTCACCTGCTAATCCCATTCAGAAATAGTCAACTTTCAATCCATCAAGCGCTCGAGATCTTCTCAGTCTGAAAATTACTCAACTGTTCATTCTGTGAACCGCTTAATCTTACCAGGGTCAGACGGAGGTCGGAATTTCTCTCAGTCGACTCTGAGTGAAGGAAGGGTACTCCCTGAACTGCTGGCCAGACCATCACAAACACAACACAACACAACCATTCACAAATACAACACTCGTACTCACAGCTAGGGGCAATTTGGAACAGCCAATTGGTTTAATGTGTTTGCAAAAATGGGGTGTTTGTAATAAACCCGCACAAGCAGTGGGACCTTCTTGCTCTGAGATGGACGTGCTAGAAGCTACGCTTCCATGTCACCTTGTGAGAAGTAGAACTTCGGAACATAGACCTCAAACTAAAAGCCAACATCAGTGATTGTGGAACCAAACAAACTGAGAAGGTCACTGAGAACCTGAGCTGGCACGTCACCCTTCTCCAAAACTTACACTCCATTTTGGTCCATTATTGGTTGAGGTGTTCCGATGAAAACTGATCATAATTTGGTGTGTGATGGTGCCAGAATGGAACCTGTTGGTGGAGATGGGGGTATCTAAGAAAAAAACCTTGAAGGATTGAACCCTTGTGCTGAAGGTTCTAGGCGTGTAATACTTTAGTACATGTGGGGAAACATTTAGGACCTTCGTCATATTAAAGTAAAGGTAAAGTCCTTTGGGCTTTTTCCACCTGAGCCTAGTGGCTCATCAGGCCGGTGCTTATCCCTTGTTTCCGTAGCGTGAAGTGACCAGGAGTTCAACTCCTTCTGGATGGGACACTAGTCCATCACAGGTTACCTTCCCAGTATATCTTACTGGTACCCATTTATACTGCTGGGTGAACAGAGGCACACTTGTGGTTGAGACCTTGCTCGGGGGTCTTACCACAGTGTGTGGGGAAGGGGGGGGTCCCAACTGGGATTTGAACACACAACCTCTTGATCATGAGCCCAGCACTCTAACCACTACGCCACCGGCCCCACTCGTCATATTAAAGATGGATCGTAATTCAATCAGCTAATGAACAAACACTTCAGGTGTTCCTCAAAGCTTACATGGGGTTCTCATCTTCCAAGGGAACCTTTTAAGGAACAGACTTTTTTCTTTTCAGAGTTTAGGGATGAACTGTAAAACTGTCAAACTTTTTTTTTTTTGCTTCTTGATATCTAGAATCTATCAGACGCGTTAATCTTTTGACTTGGTTCACACCCAGAAAAAAAGCTCTTGAAAGGTTCTTAAAGGGTTCAGTGGTTAATTTAGGGTTCTTAGAACCTTTTATTGTCTTTAAACGCAAAACAAATCTCGCTATTTTTAAAATATAACCTATAGAATATATATTGTTATAGTTGTACGTAGTTGCCTAGCAGGACGTATGAAATCGTTACGCAGTTCTCATTGTATCATTGTATCGAGGTTTATTTTATTAAAATATCCATTAAATACCCTTTCTGTCTCTCTGGAAAGACTATAAATGTGACTAACCTACCTCAAGATGGCGTAGTAAACAGTGCACCTCCATCTGTTTGCCTTGGTAATTGGAGTAGATGGTCTAAAGAAAGTAGTCACACCTCGGCGAATGGTGTAAATAAACGTGTGCTTTTTGATCCATCCGTCGACCCGCCGATGCGTTCCCTGTCTGTTGCTGGCTCGCGGAATGCGTTCCTTTCCAGACCAGGTTTTTTAATCCGTCAGAAAGTTTTTGTGCATGCACAAAACCTGGAACCGAAAAAAGCTGTCTACTGGTTGTACAGTTGTACGATTGCACTGGGTGTGCGTTTTGTTTCGGAACTTGTTTTTGTTCCGTGTCCTGCTCCTCATCCTGTTAGTTATTGTCCACGAATGTCCAGTGGTGCTGACTCACTGCCGGACTACTAAGTGACATGCAACAGGGGAACTGGAGGTGTTCCGGATATGCACAACGATTACTGACAAGGAACCCGTGGAAACTGATGAATAATGCATGTGTAACAGGAAGCAACAGGGCAAAGCTGATGACTTCAGGACAGATACAGCATAACTACCATGCGTATAACGGGACTTCACCAGGTCCGAAAGAGACGGCGATGTATTTCCTCCAGGGTATCGTGAGAGTCTAGAGCAGCGACGGAGACGACTTTCTCAGACGGATCACTTTCACTAATTATGTTTGTGCTACTCTGCAAAGTGTGACCACCATACTGGAAATGTGGCATCGATATAGAAAATACAGTAGGTGGTACCTCAAGTGGGCTGAGGTTCCTGGAAGGGCGAGACAGAGAGAGATAGAGAGTGGGTGCAAGTGTTGGATAGTTGCGGTGGATCTTTACCCTGGATGGGATTCTGTCATAAAGTTATAAGGAAGATGTGGCCAGGTGGAGGTACTACTGTTTATACCCAACTCATTAGAAAATCCGAGCTCAAACCCAGAACTTCAAATATACAGCGGTACCTTGACTTACAAGTGTCTTTTTTTTAACTAATTTTCCATGACACGAGCTTCGATCCCACAAAAATCTGCCCCATCTGACCAGCAAATTTTTGATTTTTAAATTGTGTTTACTGCACTTCATATCATTTGCTCGGTGATTTTTCCCGACACCATAGGGAACAGTGAGAGCGCCACTGCTGCCTACTGTAGTGGATCCACAATTACACTTAATTCGCGTACAGTATGGCAAAAAGCATGTTCCTCAGGGTCATATGTGCTCCCTGGTATCACACCCACTATTTGAGAAGCACTGGCCTTTCCTCGCTGGTATTCGTAGCGTGCACACGCACAAAATTCTCCTCCTCCTCCTCCGTTACGCACCACCTCATGCTTGCACGTGTCACATCTTTGCCACCATCAATGATCGGAAGGGTTAGTTGACTTATGATTTATTATTGTTTGATTATTATTTATTATTGATTATTATTAATTATTATTAATGTTAATGTACATGTATTATAACGGATTAATTTCATAAGTCAAGGTACCGCTGTACGGTCAACGCAATGTAGAACTGTCAAGGAAGATCGTTTGTTCTTTTATTTATTCATTCATTCGCTGCTTCTGTCACTTTCCTTTGCCTTAAACCATCTTTAATTTGCATGTGATTGAAACTTGTCGTCCAGATTTTCAATGCCACTGATGGTGCACTAGTTTTCTTCATCTCTTTAAAAAAAAAAAATCAGTTATTACTTTGAGTTACTGTGATGACGACTGAGCTGAGTTTGCAGCCTAACAATCAGAAGAAGATGATGATGATGGTGATGATAATGACTGTTACAGCCTCTGAAAGTTTGGAACTGTTGAAAAAGTGATGTAACTATTTGTATTTTCCTTTACTTTGATACGTATGTGTATGCAGACTCAACGCTACAAAATTTGACTTGTTCTACTGAATAACACGTATATAGCGTATATAGTCATCCCTCACCGTTAGAATTAGATAAATAAATTAAATTCCATAAGGGGGATAAAAGGCCAGTATTTTTTGGTCTCAGTAGTGGTTACCACCAGAGCACTTGGATTTAGTACAAGCACAGTAGTTTAAACTTTGGATACAGTGTGTTACAGTTAATACGGTGTACAGATGTTCTCAGAAAGCTCGCCGGCAGCCGTGACCCACAGACGGCTGTTCAACTGTAAATAAATGTATGCAAATGTACATGTTTAAAAGAACATTCCTTTTTTTTTTCCTTTTTTCCGGGTCCCGACCGTAAAAGGGGTGTATGTTGACTAGAAGGCGACGATGAAATGCCAGGAAGACTGGCGGCTCCATATGGCGTAATACAGATTCCAATCTAAACTCGTGTGGTGTACTTTGACGTATTAAATGGGAAAAAAACCTGCAAAAAAGATAAAAACCTGTTCATTATTGGTTTGATTTGCATTGTGTGATGAAAGTGATTAAAAATGCATCGACTCTGTTACCTGATTTTGTTGTATATTGAAGATTAAGAAAAAAAAAAAAAGAGCATTACATTTTTGTATATATTGGATTTTTGTAAATTTTTATTTGATTCTAATGCAACACAAAGTACCAAATTCATTTAATAAAGTACACTGTGGTCATTTTATCCGTCTCTCTTTTCTTCACGTGGTACCAGATGCACAGTGTGACCTTTAAATTTGACCCCTAACCTGTTGACTGTTGATTGAATTCTTGCATTTCATTTGTAAATCAGGACGAAAATATAAATAAAATTAAAAGTCCGATTGATTGTGGGGCAGTGGTGGCCTGGGGGTAAAGGTGCTGGATCGCTGATCATAAGGTTTGGGGTTCGAGTCCCACTCTCCACAAGGTTGTCATTGTCCCCCCCAGTGCACTAACTGGGTTATCAAAGGCCAGCCATGTCTCTCACTGTCTAAGGTGTGAGGTTCATGTAAAAGAACCATCACTGACTTTCCTTACACCAAGAGGAACTGCAAAGCTGTCAGCATGTTTCTGTCCTGCGATGGCCTGGTGAGCCGTCCAGGGTGTACTCTGCCCTTGCCCAGAGTCAGCAGGGATGGGTGCCAGCCTCGCTGTGACCCTAATTAGGATTTAGCGGTTATAGAAAATGAATGATTAACATTCTGATTAATTGATAATTAAATTAGAATATACAGACGCTCCCCGACTTACATTTTTTAATTGGTTCCGGACGGCCGAACGTAAGTTGAAAGTGAACATAAGTTGTTACAGTGACGCATGACGCTCATACTGCACTATACATCCATAAATACCATTACCATATCTCATAAAAACACCCCTAAATCAATTATTATAAACATAACATTGTAAAGTAATATCAAATATATCAAATAATATCAACATTAATTTCAAATAAATTAAATTCAAGCAAAATCATTTCAAATTGATAAATTTTAATCAAATTCACTCATCAAATATCAAAGACAGTATCAAATATAACCTTTAACATTGTCTATGAGGCGATCTTTCTGCTTGTAAATGGTTCCGAAGGTCGATGGATGGTCACATGACATGAAACTGAGCTGATTCACTTTACATGAAGCTTAAAACGGCCAATCAACGCTTACAATATGTGAGGCGCTCAATACCAAAAGTAGTGCACTTGCTGAAAGTAGTTTACTTGCTTGAAACAAAGCGCGGGTTATACAGACTTCCGGTCTTTTAAGTGCACAAGGGCGCCGTTGAACTCGTTTAGTACTCAGCCTGCACTGATGTGAATCACTGATGTGAATCAGCAGAGCAGAGACTTCTCTTTCATTTTACAACTCTCTCTCTGTGCGTGTGTGTGTGTATGCATGGTAGATTGTGCCGATATGCGCAGATAGTTAATGCATGCACACACACACACACACACACACACACATATATATATATATGGCAGTGCTGGTCTAGTGGTATAAAGCACTGGATCGCTGATCCAAAGGTTGGGGGTTCGAGTCCCCCCCCCCAGTGCGGCTAACTGGGTTATCAAAGGCGGGCCATGTCTGTCACTGTCTATGGTGAGAAGCATGTAAAAGAACCATTGCTGACTTTCGTAAAGAGGAGCTGCAAAGTTGTCAGCGTGTTTCTGTCCCTTGCTAAAAAGGATTGTGACAGGAAGGGCATCCGACGTAAAAACCTCTGCCCAATCAAACGTGCGAATCACATGATTCGCTGTGGCGACTCCCGAGTGAAAGAGAAAAAGCCGGAAGACAGACAGAATATATATATATATATATATATATATATATATATATATAATGTGTGTGTGTGTGTGTAATGGATCTCAAATCAAATGTTTCGAGTTCCAGTTTGTGTAAAATACGAACTGAGCCACGGGCTTTCTGTAATCATCAGCTAGAAAGTTTGCTTACCAGCATCTTCCCGACTTTTGGTGTGCAATGAGCAATAACCAAGACAGATTTTATCAAAATATACATTTTATTTATTTATTTTATTTTATTGTACAGTTAATGCACAACAGGACGGCTCTGTACAGGATTCCACACTACAGCGAGCTTTACATCGACACGTTTGTGCTCAGGTTCCTGAGTTCATTAAACTCAAATGCTAGCAAGGCTAACCATGCGCTTTATCAGTGGAACACAGACACGGCCGTTTATTATTAACAACATTGCGGTTAGACAGAAGGTTTGAGAGTAACAAAAGGCATCGATATGCACGCCAACCGGGTTGCCAGTTTATCACATAGGCATGCAGTATATAATCACCTCCACCAAGAAGATTGTTTGTTTTTTAGCGACTTTACATGAATGACTATGAACAGATTGTGCTGGAGAGGTGAATCGTACGTGAGGATGGAAGGAGTCTCCAGTGTTGGCATTTGTAACAGTCGGAGGTACTGTGTAATTTTTAATTATTCCTATAATTAATGCTAGAAATAGAGGCTGGTGAGGGTACAGCTGTTTATAGCAGCTGTGAGGTCAGCGCTGAAAGGAGATTCTTTACAGATGTTCTGTCACACCCCTCCTTGAATCACCACCTTATTGTGGTGGAGGGGTTTGCATGTTCTAATGATCCTAGAAGCTACATTGTCAGGGGCATTATGCTCCTGGTAGGGTCACCCAAGGCAAACAGGTCCTGGGGGAAGGTCCAAACGAAGTGCGGTTCAAAAGACCTCTGTGATGAAGAAAGAAAAACTCAAGGAAACAGTTTCCCTTGCCTGGACACGGGTCACTGGGGTTCTCCCTGGAGCCAGGCCTGGGGGCTGGGCTCGAAGGCGAGCTCCTGGTGGTCGGGCTTCTGCTTACAAAGCCCGGCTGGGCCTGGCCCAAATAGGAGACATGGGTCTGTCCTCCTATTGACAAACCACCTGTGTGATGGGCTATAGGGGTCGGGTGCAATGCGAGTTGGGTGGCATCTGAAAGCATGGGTTCTGTTGGACCGATCCTCGGCTGCTGACTCTGACTCTTGGGACATTGCATGTCACCTCTCTGGTGGGAAAGAAGCCTGAGCTGGTGCATGATGTGGAGAAATATCACTGGAGCCAAGGTCACTGAGGTAGTCAAAAAGCTCCTCGGTGTTCAGGCTCTGGGGTTGGATCCACCCTGAATATCTCAGAACTCTGGATGTTGCAGGACTGTCTTTGTTGACACGTCTTTGCAACATTGCGTGGACATCGGGGGCCGTACCTCTGGATAGGCAAACCGGGGTTGTAGTACCCCACTTAAAAAGGAGGACTGGAGGGTGTGTTCCAATTATTGTGGTATCACTCCTCAGCTTATCCGGGAAAGTCTCTGTAGGGGTACTGGAGAGGAGGATCTGACCAATAGTTGAACCTTGGATTGAAGAGGAACAATTTGGTTTTTGTCCTGGTCATGGCACTCTCGACCAACTCTATGCTCAACAAGATCCTGGAGATGGGAGTTTGCCCAATCTGTCAAGATGTGTTTGTGAATTTAGAGAAGGCTTTCAACTGTGTCCCTCGGGCTATCTTGGTGGTGCTCCAGGAAAACGGCATTCCGTACCCATTGCTACGGACCATTTGGTCGCTGTATCACTGGAGCCAGAGTTTGGTTTGTATTACAAGCAACAGGTGCAATTCGTTTCCGGTGAGGATTGGAGTCCGCCAAGGCTGTCCTTTTGTCACTGATTCTGTTCATAATTTTTTATGGACAGAATTTCTAGGTGCAGCCGATGCACCGAGAAGTTCTGGTTTGGCGGCCATCGGTTTCCGTCTGTACTTTTAGTGGATAACTTTGTCCTTTTGGCTTCATCAAGATGGGACCTCCAGCTCTCATTGGAGCAATTCACAGTCCAGCGCGAAGCAGCCATGATAAAAATCAGCACCTCCAAGTCCGAGACCATGATTATCAGTCGGACAAGAATGGAATGCACCCTCTGGGTCAGGAATGAGGTCCAAGTGGAGGAGTTCAAGTATCTCAGGGTCTTGTTCACGAGTGAGGGAAGGATGGAGCAGGAGATTGACAGGCTGATTGATGCAGGCTCTTGATTTACCAGTTGATCTATGTTCCAACCCTCACCTGGGTGGCGGGGCTCTCCTTTAGAGATAAGGTGAGATGCTCAGCGATCTGGGAGGAGCTTGGAGTGGAACCGCTAATCCTTCGCATTGAGAGGAGCCAGTTGAGGTGGCTCGGTCATCTGGTTAGAATTCCTCCCGAACGCCTCCCTGGTGTGGTGTTTCGGGCATGCCCAACCGGGAAGAGACCCCGGGGTCGACCTAGAACACACTGGAGGAACTATGTCTTTCAGTTTGTCTGGGAAACGCTTCGGTGTCACCCCAGAAGAGCTGGAGGAAGTGGCTGGGGAGACGGACGTTTGGACCTCATTTCCTAGGCTGCTCTCCCCACGACTAGACCCCGGATTAGGCGGAAGATGAGGAGATAAGATGTTCTGTAATGGTAACACTGATCCATCACCCGGTTCTCCTAAAACAACCCGTGCTGATAGCCAGGTGATACGATACGGATAATGACATAAATGGCAACTCGGTATAAACGTGTATGCATTTGATACACAACTAGTGTGCTGTGCTGTACTATCTTCACAAACACAGTTTTAGTGCCTTTAAAGCAGCGGTCACGCCTCACGTGGTAGCGCAAACATTTATAATCCTTTCTTCTCAGTCCTCATGCGTTTCTGGTCAGTTTCTTGTTCTGCAAACACGGAAGAAAATCGCAGAAATAAGATGAGGTCCCTTCAATATTTGTGGATGAACAATACATGGGACAGAATCCAACAGTAAACGGCATCCGCTAGTTGAACGGTTGTTGCATGCTGGGCATACATTTGGAGCAGGAGTGTTTTTTTTTTTCTTCCCCTACTTGTCACAATCCGTTGGTATACAGTGGACCCAACTTGCCGGACTGCTACTTGATGGATGAACATGTTGCGGTATTATGGCTATAGGCTGCATGCTCAGGGGACAATTATTCACGTGGAACGCATGGGAACTGATGAATAATGGATGTGTTAATAATGATTTAAGGATAAGTACAGTATAACCGCGATACATGGAATCGGGACAACGACGTGCATGCTCAGATGTATTGTGAGAGCAGCAATGGACTAACGTTTCTATCCGTTGGACGGCTGTTTACGCCATCCGACAAGGTCTGACTGATGCTGTTAAAGTTTAATTACTAATACAATTGTATCTGTACAACCAAACATCATGTTTAGTAGTAATTGTGCTGGTCAAGTCTTCATGTTCCAGGAATGTTGGGATTTTCCCTCATTAATGTGACAGTGCCTGCTGTATATGATTCCTACTAAATACTCAAAAATCGTATAAATCACCCCCGAACCAGCACCTTCACATTAAATATGCATCGACTTCAACGCCCAATCACAGATAATCACTGTATTCTCTATTATGATGTCAATCAACATTTTTTTGAAATGTTAGTAATATATTAATTTTAAAATCCCATCAGCTTTAAAAGTTCTCGTTTCAATCTTTTCTGGCATCACGGAACTGAAAGGCTTCGTTTGTTTTGGCAGTGGTCCATCAAATTTCAAATACAACCAAAGTGTGCAAATACATCCACAAAAAAAAAAAGCCATGACATGATGCGACTGGAGGTTTCCACTTCTCATTCACATGAAACAAAATATTACACTCCTTTTTCAAGATATTCTCCAACATGGACGTGGCCATACCACAAATCAGCAACATTAAAATACCCCCAACACAGAAGATGATGCCTTTTTTAACACTTCCAGTTCTCTGTTAAATTATGCTGGAATAAAAGTGTTTTGTTTTCCAGCCTGAGAGCAGGTCGTGTTTGTTGGTGTTCTTCAGGATGTGCAAACGGTTGAGGAGAGCATGAAATAACTGAGTGTCATTCATCTTTGGGGCGCATGTGGAATCGCTCCAAGAGCGCTCGTAGGATGCTGCCGGGGACCTTTTGGTGTTGGTCAATAAGCGCTTGAACTGCCGCCTGCACCTGAAGAAAGATTCGGATGAGAGAGCTCCTTTTATTCTGAAACTGAATGATGGGGTTTGTGTTGATTATTGAAAAACAGAAGGATTGAGGACCACCGGAACTCTTAATCATAACTAATTTAAATACATGAATGGCTTGCTGATGGGTTTGATGGACAGAAGATGGATAGATATATGATTGGTTGGTTGGAAGGATGGATTGATGAAAGGTTTATAGGATGCGAGTTGAATAGGAAGTAATTGGTAGGATTGATGGTGATGGAGGTTGGAGAGGTGGATGGATGAATAAATGGTTTGTATGATGTGGGATGAATGGCGATAGCTGGTGGTAGTTTGAGTGCATGGACAGATAAATCCTGAAACATATGGATGGATTTTTTAACAAATTGGTTGATATGTCATTGGACGTAATAATTTGATAGCTGTTTATTGATTTGATTAATCGATTGATATCCAGCAAGTCAGATACATGAATAACTGAATGAATATATGTTGATGATGGTTGAATGGATGGATAGACAGAAACAGAAGTTACTGGTCAGGTGACTGATGGGTGGATGGATGGGGAAAATGTTAATAGTTGGATGAAGGGTTTTTTTGGTTGGGTGGACAGATGAATGGAGAAATGATGGGTATAGAATTTAATGGTTGAATGTAGGGGGAAAAAGATTTGTTTTGAATGGATGGTTTGATGAATGGATAAAGAGTTTGATGGTTGGTCAAGTGAATGGAGGAATGGGAGGATGGATTCAATCATGGATCTTCTTTTCCTTTCGGCTGTTCCCTTCAGGGGTCCAACGACTTTCATGTCCTCCTTCACCACATCCATAAATCTTCTCTTCGGTCTTCCGCCTGGTAGTTCCAACCTCAGCATCCTACTACCAAAATACTCACTATCCCTCCTCAGTACATGTCCAACCCATCTCAATCTAGTCTCTATGACTTTGTCTCCAAAACCTCTTACATGTGCTGTCCCTCTGATGTATTCATTCCTGATCCTATCCATCCTCAATACTCTCAGAGAGAACCTCAACATTTTCATCTCTGCTACCTCCAGCTCTGCCTCCTGTTTTTTCCCCCCAGTGCCACTGTTTCTAAACCATACAACATCGCTGGCCTCAACACCGTCTTGTACACTTTTCCCTTCATTCTTGCCGATACCTTCCGATCACACATCACACCGGACACTTTTCTCCAACATTCCAACCTGCCTGCACACACTTCGTCATCTCTTTAACACACTCTCCATTGCTCTAGATTGTTGAGCTTAAGTACTTGAAATACTCTACCTTCCTTATCTCTGCTCCCTGTAACCTCACCCTTCCTCTTGGGTCCTTGTCATTCACACACACACATGTATTCTGTCTTACTGAGGCTAACCTTCATTCCTCTCCTTTCCAGGGCATACCTCCACCTAGATTTTCCTGCACTTGTTCTCTGTTCTCACTACAGATCACAATGTCATCTGCAAACATCATAGTCCATGGGGAATCTTGCCTCACCTCGTCTGTCAGCCTATCCATCACCATAGCAAACAAGAAGGGGCTCAGAGCTGACCCTTCATGCAGTGCCACCTCCAACTTGAACCTTTCGGTCATGCCGACAGCACACTTCATCACTGTCATACATCTCTTATACATGTCCTGCACCACTCTAACATACTTCTCTGCCACTCCAGACTTCCTCATGCAATACCACAGTTCCTCTCTCGGCACCCTGCCATATGCTTTCTCCAGATCTACAAAGGCACAATGCAGCTCCGTCTGACCTTCTCTGTACTTCTCTATTAACAGCCTCAAAACAAACATTGCATCTGTGGTGCTCTTTCTTGACATGAAACCAAACTGTTGTTCACAAATGCTGACCTCTGCCCTTAGTCTAGCTTCACTATTCTTTCCCATAACTTCATCGTATGGCTCATCGACTTTATCCCTCTGTAGTTTCCACAACTCTGCACATCTCCCTTGTTCTTAAAAATGGGCACCAGCACACTTCTCCTCCATTCCTCCAACATATGCTCACTCTCTAAGACCTTGTTGAATGTTCTTGTCTGAAAAGTTACTGCTACCTCTCCTAGACGCTTCCATACCTCCACAGGTATGTCATCAGGACCAACTGCCTTTCCATTCTTCATCCTCTTCAATGCCCTCCTCACTTCTCCCTCACTAATCTTTGCTACTTCCTGGTCCTCAACGGTCTACTTCTTCTACTCTTTTTTTCTCTCTCATTTTCCTCATTCATCAGCTCTTCAAAGTACTCTTTCCATCTTCCCAGCAAACTTCTGTCATCAGGGAAAACATTTCCCACCCTGTCCTTAATCACTCTAACTTGCTCCACGTCTGTCCCATCTCTATTTGTCTGCTGTGCCAACCTGTTTAAAACATTTTCTCCCTCCTTACTGTCCAACCTATCATACAAGTCATCATATGCCCTCTGTTTGGCCTTTGACACCGCTACCTTCACCTTACTCTGTGTCTCCCTGTATTCCTGTTTACTCTCTTCGGTCCTCTCCGTGTCCCACTTCTTAGTTAACCTCTTCCTTTGTACACACTCCTGCACTTCCTCATTCCACCCTCAAGTTTCCTTAACTACTTTCCTTCCAGAGGACACACCAAGTACTCTCCTACCTGTCTCTCTGATCACATTAGCTGTAGTTGTCCAGTCATCTGGAAGCACTTCCTGGCCACTCAAAGCCTGTTTCAACTCCTCCTTGAAGACAACACGACCCTCTTCCTTTTTCAGCTTCCACCACTTTGTCTTCTGCTCTGCCTTTACCTTCTTCACCATCAGCTTCATCCTGCACACCACCATCCTATGCTGATTAGCAACATTCTCACCCACTACTACTTTGCAGTCACTGACTTTCTTCAAATTACATCGCATACACAAGATGTAGTCTACCTGTGTGCTCTTACCTCCGCTTTTATAAGTCACCCTATGCTCCTGTCTCTTCAGGAAAAAAAGTATTCACTAAAGCCATTTCCATCCTTTTTGCAAAATCTTTCAAAATCTGTCCTTCTGTGTTCCTGTCCTGGATAACAAACCTGCCCATCACTTCCTCGTCCCCTCTGTTTCCTGCACCAACATGTCCATTGAAGTCTATACCAATGACCACTCTTTCACCTCTGGGCATACTCTGCTTCATTTCATCTAACTCACTCCAGAATCTCTCCTTCTCTTTTAGCTCACGTCCTGCCTGTGGGGCATAAGCACTAACAACATTGAACATCACACCTTCAATTTTTAACTTGAGACTCATCACTCTGTCTGACACTCTTTTCACTTCTAGAACATTCCTGACAAACTCCTCCTTCAAGATGACTCCTACTCCATTTCTCTTCCCATCCACACCATGAAAAAACAGCTTAAACCCTGATCCTAAGCTTCCAGCCTTGCTATTTTTCCACCTGGTCTCTTGGACACACAGTATGTCCACCTTCCTCCTCTGCATCATGTCAGCCAGCTCGCTATCTTTTCCTGTCATAGTTCCAACATTCAAAGTCCCTACTCTCAGTCCTAGACTCATGCCTTTCCTCTTCTTTCTCTCTCAGTCTACGACACACCTCCCGCCTCTCCTTCTTCGACCAACAGTAGTCCAATTTCCTCCAGCACCCTGTTGGTTAACAGCACTGATGGCGGTCTTTGTTAACCCGGGCCTCGACCAATCCGGTATGAATTTTGTTTTGATCATTTGCATATCAATTTTGGTAAAAGTTTTATGCCGGATGCCCTTCCTGTCGCAACGCTCTGCATTTATCTGGGCTTGGGACCGGCGTAAGGGTGAACACTGGCTTGTGCCCCCCCTCACGGCTGCATTTCTATTATGGACAAATGGGAAAAAGTTTAATGGTTGGAAGGATGGAGATATAGTTTGTTTGTTGGGTGGATGGAAAGAGAGTTTAATGGATGGAGAGCTGGTTTGATCATTGGAGAGATGATGAGGTGGTTTAATGGCTGGATGGACAGTTGAATGGGTGGTTTGACGGAAGGAGAGAATTTGATGGTTGGTTGGAGAAATGGGAGGATGGATGGGAGAAAGGTGAATGGATGGAGAGATGGTTTAATGGTTGGATTGATGGATGGAGACATTTGAGGATGGATAGATGTAATGATGGATGAGAAAGAGAGAGTTTGGTGGATTGTTGGATGGAGAAAGAGTTTAATATTTGGTTGGCTGGATGGATGATGTAATTATGGATGGAGAGAAGGTTGGAGGGTTGTATGGATGACTCGTGTGGTTGTACAGTATTTATCCACCTCTCAGATACTGTACCTTATCTGCCAACTCGGCTGCTGTGAGTTTGGGGTCGTAGGGAATGGGGTCGCCGAGGTAGGTGCGGAATTTGACTGGGAATCCTCCATAGATGGGCGCGATTGGCAGGCGAAACCTCTCGTACACCCATCTGAAAAATCCTGAGGAGGAAATGTTTTTTATTTGTCAGCAGGAGATAACTCCTCACATTGCATGGATTTAAGAAAAACGTTTACACAAAACTTACCCAAGTTTCCCAGAGAGCGGAATCCCTCCCGTACATTCTGGGTAAACATGGGAATGATTGGCTGAGGAAAGAGGAAACAAAGTGAACGCAAATGTACAACGTCCAGGATTGTGTTTACCATAACTTACGCACCACTTTGGAATCGATGGCCACTTGTGCAAAGCCCTTGCGCTTGCCCCACAACAGCGGGTACATTTCGTCGCTGAACAGAGCCTCCCGGACGCCTCCCGGAGAGATTCCCAAGAGGTGACCGCTACACAGAGCCCTCACACACTCCTCCTGCGGCCCATGGATCACGCTGAACACCTCCAGCAACAGCTTGAACCCTTGAAAGTGTATAAAATGTCTTAGAGTTGTACTGACAGTGTTTTATTTTTTCCCTTTTCTTACAGACACATTTACCAAATTTTTCATTAAATCTACCATAAATTTAGAAGACTGTTCATATGTGGTCCAAGTGGGACTATAGGTATCGAGACCACGCCCCCTCAATGAGACTAACAGATACGGAAGCCACGGATCATTCATTGAGACGAGAAAGCACAGACGCCAAACTTCATTCGTTAATAAAAATTAATCATTTTCAAAGTAACTAAAGGAATCCCACCTCTTGCGCAAAGACTGACAAAGGTCACACATTCAATAGGACAAAAAGAGACCACGCCTCCATCATCAGTACTGAGACCACGCCTCCTTCAGTATAACTGGAAGAGGCCGCACCTCCTTCTTTAGTACTGAGGCAACATCTTCAGTATAGCTGGAATAGGCTCCACCTCCTTCTTTCATACTGAGGCCACACCTCCTTCAGTTATAGTTTTAAGAGGCCACACACCCTTTAGTACTGAGGCCACACCTTCATTAGTACTAAGGCCACACCTCCTTCAGTATAGGTGGAAGAGGACACACCTCCTTTATTAGTACTGAGGCCACACCTCCATCAGTACTGAGCCCACACATGGCTGGTAGGCCATACCTTCCTTAGTACTGAGGCCACACTTCCTTCAGTATAGCTGGAAGAGGCCACACCTCCTTCAGTACAGCTGGAAGAGGCCACACCCCCTTTAGTACTGAGGCCACACCTCCATTATTGGTAGTGAGACCACACCTATCAGTATGGCTGAAAGAGGCCACACCTCCTTTTTGAGTACTGAGGCCACACCTCCTCCTTTAGTACTGAGGCCACACCTCATTCAGTATGGCTGGAAGAGGCCACACACACCTCCATCATTGGTTGTGAGGCCACACCTCTATCAGTGAGGCTGAAAGAGGCCACACCTCCCTAATTCTTACTGAAAGAGGTCACACCTTCCTTTTGATTGAAAGGCCCCACACCTCCTTTAATAGAGGAGGCCACACCTCCTTCATTATGACTGAAAGAGGCCACACTGCCTTCACAAGGATTAAAAGGTGTTTTAAAATAATGGACAGAGACCCAGTCACTGATAGAGGCCACACCTCCTTCATTAGAATAAACAGATGTTATTAAAAGATAAAGTTTTCTTTTCGCCATAATTAATAAAGACTCCCCACGGATATAATCTGTATAATCGCTTCGCCCATCCCAGTGTGTTTACCTGGGACCTTGAACAGGATATGATCCGCCACCGAATGACATGCGCGACCTTTCTGAATAATCAATCGGGCCAGGAAGTAGTAGTAATCAATCGGAATCGCTCCATGGTAGTAGACGATGAGGGCGGGGCCTTCTTCCGGAATCTTCTCCAAACCATAGATTTCATAACCTGATATAAAACGCACTGGTTAATATTATTTTGAATTTTATATCACATTACAGCTTACAGAAAATTCAACATCTACACGACTGCAAACCCTCCGCCCCTGACGCTTCAACTCGGGGAAACGTCCGGCAACCACTGAGCTGGGGACTTATGTAATCATACAGTCATCATAAATGTCCCACATCTGGTTTGATCTTTTGTAATGAAGACGTTAAATATAAAAATTGTTTTCTCGTTAATGCCCGACATCCAAATCCAACCCATCCCTCACTGGGGTCCCTGTGTCCTGTACACGGACCGTGCCATATGGCTCCGTGACCGTCCCACAGCATGGCCAGCGTCTTCCTGGCACCGTCCCATAGGTTATTAGAGTAGGCCTCTCTCAGCTGGTTCTTGCGCTTGTACACATGCAAGAAGAGAATGGACAGGTAGAGCAGGACAACGATGACGAAAGGCAGGACGAAGACAACGGCCAGTGGTGTGAACACCCACAGCAGGTACTCCAGGAAGCTGAGGTAGTCCTGAAGATTCTCCCAGGCCAACCAGTCCTTCCAGGCCATGAGGAGACATGAGAGGATCCCGGCAGATTGGTCTCCGAACCAACACGAGTCGTTCTGTCCGGACATGATGCTGCAGCTGCTGCTTCAGTCCGTCCCTCTGCCAGCAGACAGCCGGCTCGGGCTCCGGTTCGAGATCTGGCGCCAACACGCACACCTGAGGGACACAAGAGAAGATGAATTAATTAGAGTGCGGTGCTTATATTATCAAAACTGTACACTGTGGCTTTTTTTTATAAAAATGCAGAAAGTGCTTGTTGGGAGGAAAAAGAAATTGTGTGAGAAATTATTTTAAAAATAAAAAAATAAAAAAATAAATAAATAAAATGCAAGTGTTAAATTTACATCTTAAAATAAATTAAATGTGAAAATATATATGATAGAACTACATGTTTATAATCAATTACAGGAGGGGTAGCCAGTGGTAAAAATAATGAATTACAAACAAAACAGTAACTTTTTTTTACAAATTAAAAAAATATATATGTATATGTATATATATATATATATATATATATATATATATATATATATATATATAGTGGGGGAGGAGCATGGAAATTAGTAACTCTTCAGCAATCCCTTGCTGGTTATACTAAATGAAACCTGCACATTAAACTAAAAACCCACACTCATAAAGTCCAATAAAAACATAGCAGAATAAAACTACACATTTCACTCAAGAGTCGAACTCCTGCGACTTCCCTGCAACCCTGTAAGAATTTATTTAAAAACAGAGACTGACAGATTATTTGCATAATATACCCAACATGGACACGTATTCATAAAATATACATGTACCAAAATTGACAAAGTTATCAGTATTTAAACCATCAACGTTTTAAATCAAAGATCGAGCAACACAAAGCTTAAAACAGTTCGGTGTTGTGTTGAGCACTGATTATAAACACTGCAGTCATTCGAACTCTCATAAACTCCCCACGAGTCGCTCTCAAAACACCCATCCATTAAAAAAACTAAACTATATTAAACCCAAAATCACATTCTATTAAAAAATAATCATTTAATACTTACACTTCTTTCTATGATATACCCTCAAAATGCTTCTCGTCTGCATCTAATTTACATACTTCAATCTCAAACAAGTGATATAACTGTCTGTTTCTGATGTTGATGTTGTTACTCTGTTTTTCTTCCGGGTGTACCCACCCGGCTTTCTTTACAAGTGACACAAACCGGAAACGCTTTCCCCACTAACCTCTGCCCATTTCTTTAAAGTATCCCTTCATAATAAAAGTTATCGTTCGTGCTTAAAAAAAAAATAAATAAATAATAAAAAATTACAAAACTTTGTACGTAAAGTAAGTCAATATTTTGACAATATTTATTCATGTATTATAGGATCAGAAATGAGTATATCAGAGGTACAGCCCACGTAAGATGTTTTGGAGACAAAGTCAGAGAGGCTAGATTGAGATGGTTTGGACATGTACAGAGGAGGGATAGTGAGTATATTGGTAGTAGGATGCTGAGGTTGGAACTACCAGGCAGAAGGCCTCGAGGAAGACCAAAGAAGAGATTTATGGATGTGGTGAAGGAAGACATGAAGGTCATTGGAAAAGAAGATGCGGAGGACAAGGTGAGGTGGAGGCGGATGATTTGTTGTGGCGACCCCTGAAGGGAGCGGCCGAAAGTAAAAGAAGAATATTTATTCATGTATTATCTGAACCGCTTGATCCTAATTAGGGTCGTGGAGAGGCTCGTGCCCACCTCAGCTGACTCTGGGCAAGGTACACCCTAGACAGCTCGTCAGGCCATAACAAGGCCAACACACAAACATTCATACTCATGTTCAGATCTAGGAGAAATTTGGAGCAGCCAGTCATCCTACTGTGCATGTTTATGGACAGTGGGAGGAAACCAGTGTGCCTGGAGGAAACCCACGCAAGCAAGGGGAGAACATGCAAACCACACGGAAACGTCCAAGCTAGGAATTGAACCCGGTACCTTCTTGCTGTGAGGCAGACGTGCTGACCACTACGCCACTGTGCCATCATATTTTTACAGTATTTATAATTAATCAATAGCAATTTTTTTTTTTTTTTTTTTTTTTTGTGATTCGAGATGGCACACATAAATGATTCGATGATTCAACACACCTATTCTTTCTGAACAGACATATAGGCTGATATATTGACTCAGCTCTGTACTTGTGTGGACAGCGTTGCGATACTTATCTTCACTTCAAGAACTTAACAATTTTCAAATAATAATTATTGATTCAATTAATTAATCGATTGTGGCTTATTAACTGGTTGCCTCAATTCTCAATCTACTTATTTATTTATTTATTTTAATAAATTAAATAATGAGATAATTTTAGTACTCAAATTTAACTCAAACTGTGCAAGAATATTTTCGTTATTCGCGATAAAAGCACCTTAAAAAAAAAAAATCCAACCCGAGGCAGTGTCGCTCTATTGGAAGCTTTTAATTTGTCGGCTGTTTTCCCAGAACCCTCTGCTCAGTTTTGTCACCGCGTTTAACATGTGAGAGTGAAATCTTGTCCATCTCATCCGTTTGTTTTTATTTAGTCTTATAGTATTTTGTTTTCTATTTTTTATGTTTTACGAGTTATGTAAATGTGACGTCATGCAGACGTTTATGGAGATAATGAAACGTGTGTTCTAATTGGCTGCTTTAGAATCTACGTGTTAGGAAATTTATTATACACGTTTTTAAATCATCTTATAATTTGGCATAATGATCAGTCATATTAAATATCAGTCTGGTCCCATAGCTGATATCTTTTTTCATCAGGGTCCAGAAGAGGAAATGACCATACATTGCTTTTATTCCAGAGCTTTTGTAAAGTAGGTACTTGATATATTTATAGGATTTATTTTGTAATCAATTAAAATCCAATTGTCAGTTTAATTAAATCATGTTTATTTCATATTAGTGTTAAGTTTACATCAGATGTAATTTTATATCAGTGTTAGGCATGAGGTGGTGCGTAAAGGAGCAGGAGGAAGATGAGGAGAATTTTGTGCTAGTGAGGGAAGGCTTGTGGTGAGCTGCCACAAGGCCAGAGCGCGGTGTGGACCCTGGGGGGGGGAGGGGTGGACCCTGGGGAACATGCTTTTTTGCTATACTGTACTAGAATTAAGTGTAATTGCGTATCCTCTACAATAGGTGGCAGTGGCGCTCTCGCTGTGTTCCCTATGGTGTAGGGGAAAAGCACCGAGCAGACAATATGAAGTGCAGGAAACACTATTTATAGTCCCGCGTGGAACCCTGTGGGTGGCGTGAAATATATTTTTTTCTTCCTGGGGGGGGGCGTCTCAGAAAATAATTGACAAGCACTGCACAAGGAGTTCTCGGAGGATGGAGGAATACACGCGGAAGAATACAAGGCTAATCACCCCGGAAAAGCTGTCTTGGGGGTTTATTCTTTCCTAGATGCCCACCACAATGTGATTTACATTCGTATACGGGGTGGCTATAAGGATGTTGGGCTACACGGTGGCGTAGTGGGTAGCATGTCCGCCTCACAGCAAGTGGGTCCTGGGATCGAGTCATGGGTTCGGTGAGGGCGATTTTTTCATGGAGTTTGCATGTTTCTCTGTGCTTGTCTAGGCTTTATCCGGGTCCTCTGGTTTCCTCCAACAGTCCAAGGACATGCACATTAGGTGAACTGGCTGTTCCAAATTGCCCCATAGGCATGGATGTATGTGTGTGTGTGTGTGTGTGTGTGTGTGTGTGTGTGTGTGTGTTGCCCTTTGATGGTCTTGCAAATTCTTCAGGGTGTACACAACCTTTGGCCACTTTCGGCTGAGATGGTCTCCAGCCTCCCTGCAACCTGAATAGTATTAAGTGGCTCACTGAGAGAGTATAAGGATGCAATGCTCTCCCCCTCCCCCCACAGAACTGTGAAATCAAAGCTTTATGAAAAGACGAGACCTTGATACATTCTGTAGACTCTTCTGCTCTCTTCTTTTCCTGCTACAGCGATCGCGAGCTGTATAGATCAGATTTGAAGTCCCTGGAGAATCGGCCCCTGGATGGACAGAGAGGTGTGTAAACACGAGCTTGATATTATTTTTCCTGAATTAATTAGAACTCGGCTTTTATTCTCACTTCTGTTCTGTTCGACGCAGTCACTGAGGAGGTGGATGGAGATGAGAAGTTCAGCTGTTCTGAGGAAGAGGAGGAAACAATGCTGGATGAAGAAACTCTGCTCATGGTCAGCTTGGGACTTCCTGTAGCATTCGCCAGCTCCTCACTTCAAAGCCGAGCGGTACGTGTTCAGCTGTGTTCTTTTTATTTTCATAGATGGATGTAAAAGACAAGAAGTTGGTCGTGGTCAGAGTATTCATGTTTTTCTCCTGTAATCTTTGAAGAGCAAGAATGGATACAGAATGAAGAAGAGGAGCAGCACGGAGTGTTGGGAGAACTCTGATTACTGTGAAGTCTCACAGCATGAGCGTGAGGAGGAGGAAGAGTATGAGGAGGAGAATCATGAAGAAGAGCAAGAGGCGGAGGAGTGTGAGGAGGACGTGAAACAAGAAGAAGAGCATAGGAATGAGACCGAAGAGTGTGAGGAAGAGCATGAGGAGGAGGAGGAGGTGAAAGGCGGGGAAGAGCATGAGGAGGAGGTGAAAGGCGGGGAAGAGGAAGAGCATGAGGAGGAGGAGGAGGAGGTGAAAGGCGGGGAAGAGGAAGAGCATGAGGAGGAGGAGGAGGAGGTGAAAGGCGGGGAAGAGGAAGAGCATGAGAACAAGGTAGAGGAGGAGAAACCTGGAGATGAAGAGGAGATGTGTGAGAAGGAGAAGCATGGGGAGGAGGAAGAGTGTGAGCAAGAGGAGCTCAAGGCAGATGTGGATGGGATTTGCGTGGAGGCGGAGTCTCGCACTGATGTAATTACACCTTAATATCAGTGTTAATATGAATCTGTGTGTCGTAGAGATTCTGTCTGTCCCTCAGCCGTCTGTCTGTTTTACAATCCGTCTCTCTGTTCAGTAATTTCTCTCTTTATCGGTCTGTTTGTTTTTCTGTCTCTTTATCTGTCTCATTTGTCTGTCTCCCTGTTAACGTGCTAGTCTTTCTGTCTGTCTGTTATATTCTGTCTATCTGATCATGTAAAACCTCAAATTATTAAAATTAATTTTTATTTTCAATAAAAATGTATCAGATTTAACTGAGTAAGAATTTAAAATTCTTCCAGTTAAAGTGTTTCCTGATGGATCTTCTAAATCTGGGCTGTGATGTCATTGATCTTGATTGGTTTCACCACGTAACCTTTCTGACTCCAGATGTGTGATTATTTTATTGATATTAATTGTATTTCCCAGGATGCCTGGCTGCGGTACTGGAAGCGGCACGGTGAGAGCCTGCTGTGGACGAGCTGGTTGGAGAAACATGCCGAGTTCTCCAGCAACTCTTCTGTTGCACCGTGGGCATGTCCTGCCTGGAAAGAAGAGTGGGAGGAGCATGCTAATCAGATGTATGGATGTTACTGGGAGCAGTTTAGCTACTGGTCTTCTCAGGGCTGGACTACTGACGAGGCGATCATCAGCGATGCTGCTCAAGGCGAGGAACCACATGCCGAGGAACACCATGAACACCTGGATGGGGTGGAACCTGAGGGAGAACATCACAAGTCCAAGACAGGAGAACCAGAACAGTTTCTGGATGAGAACGACGCTGACATTGCAGAGCTCGTTCGCTTTTTAACCTTGGAGATAGAAAAACAGGGGCATGATGAGATTCATAAAACTTTATATTGTAATTATGCTAATGAGCCAGATGACGGAGCAGACCGGAAACGACCGGCTTCCTCGAGCAACACAGATGCAGAGAGTAAGTTTCGACTGGTATATAACCGGGTTATAATCATGTAATAATAAAAAACACATTTTATCCACCCACCCCTGTACCTGTTGGTCTCTGTATAATAGGCGTGGCCCGTGCCTGTCAGTTTCAGTGTAATGGGCGTTTCCCCTGTGCCTGTCAGCCTCAGTGAAACGGATGTGGCCCCTGTGCCTGTCAGTTTCAATGTAAAGGCGTGGCTCCTGTGCCTGTCAGTCTGAGTATGATGGGCTTGGCCCTTGTGGTTGTCAGCCTCAATGTAATGGGTGTAGCTCCTGTATTTGTTATTCTCCGTGGTGAATGCGTAGTTTTTTATCCGTCAGTCTTGGTATGGTAGGCGTAGCCCATTTGACAGTCTGTGCTGGGGAGTCGCTTCTGCATCTGTCAGTCTCAGTATAGTGGGTTGACTTGGAAGGAGACGCCTCTGTATCTATTATTCTTAGTGAAAGGGTGTGGTCTTTCTACCTGTCAGTTTCAGTGTATGTAGTAGGTATAGTCTCTACTCATAGGTCACAGTAAAGGGGGTGTGGTCTATGTATCTGGCTGCTATACAATGGCATCTACACCTGTTGGTCTCAATAACATGGGTGTGGCCTGTTTACCTGTCAGTCTCAGTGACGTGGGCGTGGCCCCTGTACCTGTCAGTCTCAGGAAAGTGGGCGTGGCCTCTGTACCTGTCAGTCTCAGTGAAGTAGGCATGGTTTCTGTAGCACACTGCAGTGCTGATTTTGATCTTTGTCCCTGTTTCAGAATGCAGTGAGAAAATGAACTCCAATGCTCAGCTGAGTAAAGGCGGCCGGCCAGAGAACAGCGGCTCTAATGAGGATGAGAGCGATGACGACGAGTCACCAGAGAGAAAATCAAAAATAAAACGAGGGTAGACCTTCGTTTAGCTTTCGTGATTTCCTATTCTATTGTTGTCGGATTAAACATTTCAAACATTGTATTAGATTAGTTGTACATGGAGATTGTTTGTTTTGTTTTGTTTGTTTGTTTTTTCTCCCAGTCATGAGCTAGACATTGATGAACTCGCTCAGATGCCTCCTGATGATGCGTGGAAAAGTCTCGGCCTCAAACGTGACCCTCAACACAAGTGAGACTCTTCCACCCCTCTCTCTGCCTCTCTCTCTCTATATATATATATATCTCTCTCTCTCTCTCTGTCTCTCTCTCTCTCTCTCTCTCTTGCTCTGTCTGTCTCTCCTTCTCTCTCTCGCTCTCTCGCCCTCTCTCTCGCTCTCTCTCACACACACCTGGGTGTTCAGAACCTCAAGGCGTGTTTGTGCTGCTGCAGGTTTGTCAGTGTTTTCAAGTTCCGTAAAGCTCCGGAGGGAAATCGGAGGAAAGCGAACCGGAGACATAAAGCTGCCTGCAAACTTAACAAGCACGTGTTCTTCACCAAGGGCGGAGACACGGTGGCGCCCGGATTCAGCAGAACGCTCCAGAAAGTAATTTCCATTACATGTACACAAACGCATCGGCAATGAGTCGCAACGGAGCTCAGCATGGCATTGACCGACCACACGTCATCGAGGCAAAGAGGCCCCGCCCACTCAGTGACTGACAGCCACTGTTTTCATTTCAGGTACAGAGTTTCCTCCAGACCATCCAAACCGAGACTGACAAGGAGAAGACAGTGTCATCAGCACCGGACAGAACCGGAGAACACACAGGACATGAAGAACAGTTATTCAGCATGCAACCGGAACCACAAACAGAACCGGACCAGGAAGCAGATGTTCCTTCAGAGTGTCAGGAGCAAGAACGCAGAAGGGAGCTTGTAGCTCTGGATATCCCAGACTTTCTCCTTCCTGAAGCTCCAGATGATGAAGATGGAGGTTAGCATGCTTGATTAGCCAGCCTGATGGAATATCATGTGACTTCCAGAAGAAAAAGAAGTTGAGTCAAGTATACAAAAAGAATTTTAAAGTGGCGCTGAATCATGATTTGCTTTTAATGTGTTTATATTTTTCAGCCGAGAGCGAAAAGTCTTCAGAGAAGAAAAAAAAGAAAACTAGAAGTAAGAGCAGGAGGAAGGAAGTGAGCATCGACGTGCCGCCCGAAATCGCCGCCACGCCTGAGCTGGCTAAGTATTGGGCTCAGCGTTATCGACTGTTCTCTCGTTTCGACCAGGGCGTTAAACTGGATCACGGTCAGTCTGAGCAAAGTTTCTGGGTTAATTCTTTTGATGTCTGAGGTTATTGGATTGCACCTATTGACCCAAATTGGAATTTCAGACCAAATCGGTTTTATTTTTCATGTTTACGCTGTAATAAAAATAAATAAATAATAAAAGACCAGCTCGAACCAAAATTACAATAAGTTCTAACTTGTCAAATAACTGAAGTGCAGGTTCAGTTAGTCACGTCTCCTGAGAGATCAGCTCCATCCTGTTCAGGATAGACCACGATACCACAATAACTCCACCCATATTACAGGATTGGGTTTAATAGGGTCAGTTATTCACAGTACTGTATAGCATGTTTAATTGTAACTGCGGTTCCTCCGTCAACCACCAGGGGGCAAATTAAAGTAAAACTAATTCAATTTAATCTTTTTTAGGACCGTGGTGCTTAAGATTTGGTTAAGTTTGTTGATTTAATTTTAATTTAATTTGTGCTAAAAGAAAAAGGAGATTTAAAATGTTTTTGTCTTTTCCATTTACAAAAAAATCATAATATACGTGTGTATAAATGTTTTCAGCGTTCTAGCTCTTGGTGCTTGGCCCCCCTACTATCGCTGTTTGCTGTTTTTATTTATTTTTTAAATTGTTTTTATTATGAATGGAAACAGGTAACATTCACTTATCCACCGATTGAAATTTGTTTAGGAAGTTGTTCAGATATTTTTAGCCACTGCCTGGATGTGGATTCATTTTGAAATGCAGTGGAGCTGAAATACTGCGTCAGTGTTGAACACGGCTGAAAAAACAATGGCGGGGAAATGTTGCGTATCAGATATAATATCTGAGGGAGTTACCGTCTCGGAACCGTCGTTCGAGTAATGCGGGTCTGACCTTGTAGATTGTAACTAAGGAGCCGGGTTTTTTTTTTTTTGAAGAATTACTCGTGAAGGAGAAGAAGGAGAGACGCAGAGGGCGAGAGGGAGGTGTGTGGTTTGTCCCAGCGTGCATCACCTGATGAACTGTCGGTGTCTGCATGGAGAAGTGCTGACGTTACTCAAAAGGCTCTTCACCCCTCCTGCAGAGGAGAGAGAGAGAGAGATTTGGAGGCAGAGACTGAGAGATTTGAAAGCTGAGAGAGCTTTGGAGGCACAAAGAATGAGATTTGGAGGTAGGGCGCGAGCAGAAAGATTTGGAGGCTGAGTGAGAGGAGAAAGATTTGGAGGCAAGTTGAGAGATTTGGAGGCAGGGCGAGAAATTTAGAGGCAGGGCGAGAGGCGAAAGATTGGAGGCAAAGACATTTGGAAGCAGAGAGATTTTAAAACTTAACAGGAATAAGATAATGACGTTCACCATTTCGAAGAGCAAGAAAAGATGAAAATAATAATAATATAATAAAATACAGTAGGCCCTTGATATTCGCAGGGTTTGGTTCTGGCCCCTCCCGCGAATGAAGATAATCCACAAGTTCTGTACCCAGAAGTAAAACCCCATGTATCATATTACATGCGCGAATGATCAACCAGAAGTAAAATACTCTGTATCTATTACATGCGCTAAAATATGCTTCTTAAACACATTCTATAGACAGTCGTACTCATTAATACAGCGTTAATGTAGTAAAATATAGTAATGATTAAGAAAAACCTTTTAATTTTGTACTGTGATATTTATTAATAAAATATATAAACATTATACAGCATACTTTATATCTATATGTCTATATATATATATATATATATATATATATATCTGTATACACAGTATGTATATGTTTTCATTTTGTATGTGTAATATATTATCCAGTTAAGCTCTATGATGCCACTCAAACGCCGGCTAAGTGTCGTCTCTTCTGAAGAAATAAGACTTTCTCCTGAAGAAACGACAGTTTCCTCTGAAGTGCCTGAACTTGAATTAAGTAATCTCATTTACTCCCTATTAACACAAACTGCACGCTCACCTCAATTAAAGCGTGCTTCTTAAGTCCTTCCCCTTTGAATGTGAGGCGTTTGTTGCAGGTGACACACGGAGCTTGATCTTGCACACTTAAAAGATCAGAAGTCTGGATAAGCCGCGCTTCGTCTCACAAGCTCCGTTTGTCACCTTCAAAAACGTACGAGTTAATTCTCTAGCAGAGAGATAAGCATGCTTGTGTTTACTGAGAGTAGATGAGAATGAAATTCAGGTGTGTGCCACGGAGCAGCTCAGCCACACCCCTCAGCAGGAGCAGACAATTAGAGTTAGAAAACGGAGCCGTCAAAATCAAAGTCCCCCCAAAAACACAGACCATAACAAAAAGAACATGAAATGTAATAAATTGGATAAACAAAACAAAACGATGAACATGCTGTACCACAGTACATAAAATAACACTCACAAACATTCTAAATATTAACTTAGCTACTGTACTGGAATAATAATTGAAAATTACTTTAATACTAGAGTGCTTTCAGATGAATATTTTTCTTCAGGCACTTCAGAGGAAACTTGTCGTTTCTTCAGGAGAAAGTCTTATTTCTTCAGAAGAGACATCCAACTGTCTGTCTGTCTGTCATCCTTTCGGCTTTTTCCCTTTTACTCGGGAGTCGCCACAGCGAATCATCTGATTCGCACATTTTGATTTTGGCAGAGGTTTTTACGTCGGATGCCCTTCCTGTCACAACCCTTTTTTAGCAAGGGAGAGAAACACGCTGACGGCTTTGCAGCCTACTCTTTACGAAAGTCAGCAATGGTTCTTTTACATGCCACTCACCATAGACAGTGAGAGACATGGCCCGCCTTTGATAACCCAGTTAGCCGCACTGGGTGGGACAGTGGCCACCTTGTGGAGAGTGGGACTTGAACCCCCAACCTTTGGATCAGCGATCCAGCGCCCTATACCACTAGACCACCACCGCCCCAGAAGAGACATCCAACGTGGTTACTTTTTCTAGCGCTTAGCCAGAGAAGACGCACAGCGTTTGAGTGGAATTATACAGCTTAACTGGTAATTAAAACACACCACAAAAAGAGGCTCATTGAAAAAACTTGTGCACAAATGAGGAAAAAGGGGCGTTACATCTTCTCAACCAATCAGCAGGAAGGAGGACAGCCATTGGCTGAATTTGAGTGACGTGTCAGTTGCTTGGCAGTCAGCGAATACTGAAACCGTAAGTACAAAACCGCGAGTTGTCAAAGGCCTACTGTAATTTGAATACTATCAAAGGGACACTGTTGGTAAAGATGGAGGCTGGTTGCACATGTGATGTCAGACAGAGACCACGCCTTCTTTACTGAGCCTGACATGCGCATACAAGGTTAAAGAATTGCACCGAAGGAAAATATTTAATGAAGTTAATAATATAATAAATACAGTGCATCGTCATCTTAATAAAGTAAAATCGTAAATAATCTGAAGTCCTTGTTTCAAAAAAGCCTGTATGGCACCACCGCATGTTTAGGAACCAAGACGTAAACAGGAAGTTGTGTCAGAGACCGCACGGCTCGCTGCAGGTGTTTTATTCTCTAAGGACCGAGAAACGCGAGAGGCGGAACAATTGTAGAAGTCTGGTGGAGTCTGGAACAGATGGTGTTGATGTGCGAAGAGATGCAGGACGACACAGTCGGTTAAACTTTCCATCGCCTCTGAGCGTCTTGAGAGTCTCGTTCTGAGAAAGGCTACAATTCATCATGGAAATGTTGCTCATTTTTCCCCCTTGTTTTTATCTTTTTAATTTAAAGTCTGGCGTTTTATTTGTCACGTTCTGATTCATTACTCAAACCATTCACCGGCCTTCTAGTGGTGAAACCGTGCAACTGCAGACAGACAGAAATGGGGACATATTCATTCATTTTCTGAGCCGCTTGATCCTGATTAGGGTCGCAGGGAAGCTGGCACCCATCTCAATGGACTCCGGGTGAGGGCGGGGTACACCCTGGACTGCTCGCCAGGCCATCGCAACCATTCATACTCACACCTCAGGGTCATTTGGAAGAGCCAATTAACCTATTGTGCATGTTTTTAGTCTGTGGGAGGAAACCAGATAACCCGGAAGAAACCCACACATGCACGGGGGGGGGGGGGGTGTATGCAAACGCCACTCAGAAACAGCCGAGCTGGGGATCAAACCCGGGGCATTCATGCTGAGGCGGATGTGCCGACCACTATGCCGCTGTGCTGCGGAAATGGGGAAATGATCTCTGTTATTATTCTTATGATTGGTTCTGGTGTTTATCACCTGCTTTGATGTAGTGAATATTAACTGCTCATGAGAAGGTCCTACACCTGTAGTTTCACAGTTTCAGTTTTTACGAAGCTGATGAGATGTGGTTTCTCCCCAGAGGGCTGGTTTTCTGTCACCCCTGAGAAGATAGCTGAGCACATCGCACGCAGAGTGCAGGTTGCGTCCCAGATGCAGGTCATCGTCGATGCTTTCTGCGGTGTTGGAGGAAATGCCATCCAGTTCGCCCTCACCGGGAACATGGGTACCGATACCTTTTCACATGACACAGTGTACCAAGCCCAACTTCTTTTTTTTTCATATGTAGACATGACGCTGTTGATCTTTTGTATTTATGCTGTGATTCAGTGATTGCCATCGATATCGACCCGGTACGTTTAGCGCTCGCACAGCACAACGCCACAGTGTACGGAGTCAGCAATCGGATCGACTTCATACAGGCCGATTTCCTGCAGGTGGCACCGCGACTCCAGGCTGACGTGGTCTTCCTCAGCCCGCCGTGGGGGGGACCGGAGTACCTCAGTGCAGACATTTTCAACATCAAGACCATGATGAGCCCTGATGGATATCCTTTACTTCCTATTCATTCATTTGTTCATTTTTTAAGTTGCGTAGTCCTAATTAGGGTAACAGAGGGGACAAGGATGTGATGGGCAGGTTTGGTATCCAGGACAGGAACACAGAAGGACAGATGTTGATAGATTTTACAAAAAGGATGGAAATGGCTGTGGTGAATACTTTCTTCCAGAAGAGACAAGAGCATAGGGCGACTTATAAAAATGGAGGTAGGAGCACACAGGTAGACTACATCTTGTGTAGGCGATGTAATTTGAAGGAAGTCAGTCACTGCAAAGTAGTAGTGGGTGAGAGTGTCGCCAAACAGCATAGGATGGTGGTGTGCAGGATGACGCTGATGGTGAGGAAGGTGAAGAAGGTAAAGGCAGAGCAGAAGACAAAGTTGTGGAAGCTGAAAAAGGAAGAGGGTCGTGTTGTCTTCAAGGAGGAGTTGAAACGGGCTTTGGGTGGTCAGGAAGTGCTTCCAGATGACTGGACAACTACAGCTAATGTGATCAGGGAGACAGGGAGGAGAGTTCTTGGTGTGTCCTCTGGAAAGACAGTAGATAAGGAGGCTTGGTGGAATGAGAATGTGCAGGAGTGTGTAAAAAGATAGAGGTTAGCTAAGAAAAAGTGGGACATAGAGAGGACCGAAGAGAGGAAACAGGAGTCCAGGGAGACACAGCGTAAGGCGAAAGTAGTGGTGTCAAAGGCCAAACAGAGGGTGTATGATGATTTGTATGATAGGCTGGACAGTAAGGAGGGAGAAAATGATTTATACTTGTTGGCACAGCAGAGAATTAGAGATGGGAAAGACGTTCAGCAAGTTAGAATGATTAAGGACAGAGTGGGAAATGCATTAACTGATGACAGAAGTTTGCTGGGAAGATGGAAAGAGTGCTTTGAAGAGCTGATGAATGAGGAAAATGAGAGTGAGAAAAAGAGTTGAAGAGGTAGACCGTTGAGGACCAGGAAGTAGCAAAGATTAGTAAGGGTGAAGTGAGGAGGGCATTGAAGAGGATGGCAGTTGGTCCTGATGGCATACCAGTGGCGGTATGGAAGTGTCTAGGACAGGTAGCAATAGATTTTCTGTCAAGAACATGCAACAAGGTCTTGGAGAGTGAGAGGATGCCGGAGGAATGGAGGAGAAGTGTGCTGATGCCCATTTTTAAGAACAAGAGAGACGTGCAGAGTTGTAGCAACTACAGAGGGATAAAGTTGATGAGCCATACAATGAAGTTATGGGAAAGAATAGTGGAAGCTAGACTCAGGGCAGAGGTCAGCATTTGTGAACAACAGTTTGGTTTCATGCCAAGAAAGAGCACCACTGATGAAGTGTTTGCTTTGAGGATGTTAATAGAGAAGTACAGAGAAGGCCAGAGGGAGCTGCATTGTGCCTTTGTGGATCTGGAGAAAGCATATGACAGGGTGCCGAGAGAAGAACTGTGGTATTGCATGAGGAAGTCTGGAGTGGCAGAGAAGTATGTCAGAGTGGTGCAGGACATGTATGAGAGATGTAAGACAGTGGTGAGGTGTGCTGTCGGTGTGACCAACGAATTCAAGGTGGAGGTGGGACTGCATCAAGGGTCTGCTTTCAGCCCCTTCTTGTTTGCTATGGTGATGGACAGGCTGACAGATGAGGTTAGACAAGAATCTCCATGGACTATGATGTTTGCAGGTGACGTTGTGATCTGTAGTGAGAACAGAGAACAAGTGCAGGAAAATCTAGAGAGGTGGAGGTATGCCCTGGAAAGGAGAGGAATGAAGGTTATCCGCAGTAAAACAGAATACATGTGTGTGAACGACAAGGACCCAAGAAGAAGGGTGAGGTTACAGGGGGCAGAGATAACGAAGGTGGAGGATTTTAAGTACTTAGGCTCAACAATCCAGAGCAATGGAGATTGTGGAAAAGAGGTGAAGAAGCATGTGCAGGCAGGTTGGAATGGTTGGAGAAAAGTGTCCGCTGTGATGTGTGATAGGAGGGTATCGGCAAGAATGAAAGGAAAAGTGTACAAGACAGTGTTGTGGCCAGCGATGTGTATGGTTTAGAAACAGTGGCACTGAGGAAAAGACAGGAGGCAGAGTTGGAGGTAGCAGAGATTAAAATGCTGAGGTTCTCTCTGGGAGTAACGAGGATGGATAGGATCAGAAATGAGTACATCAGAGGGATGGCACATGTAAGACATTTTGGAAGACCAAAGAGAAGATTTATGGATGTGGTGACAGAGGACATGAAGGTAGTTGGTGTAAGAGTAGAAGATACAGAGGATAGGGTGAGATGGAGGCAGATGATTTGCTGTGGTGACCCCTGAAGGGAAAAGCCAAAACGAAAAGAAGAAGAAGAAGTAGTCCTAATTAGGGTCACTGGAAGGCTGGTGCCCATATCTCAACAGCTCGTGAGACCATTGCTGAGCCAACACACACACACACACACACATACACAGAACCACAACCATTCTCATTCACACTCGCACCTAGGGTAAATTCTGAAAAGTCATTAGCCTACAAGTTTTTGGACTGTGGGAGGAAACCGGAGTATCCGGAGGAAACCCAAGTAATCACGAGGAGAACATGCCAACTCCACACAGAAACACCCCTGGAATCGAACCCAGAATCTTCTTTCTCTGAGGCGGATGTAATAGAAACCGTGCTGTCTCTCATTATTATTATTAGAGTGATACCTTGACTTTCAAATTTAATCCGTTCTGAGGGCAAGCTTGTAAGTTGAAAAGTTTATTGAATGAAACAATTATTCCCGTAATAAATAACAGAAAACCAATTAATCTGTTCCAGGTTCCTCCCAAACTCATATAACCTCACACGAGGGGTGTCATTGAAAACCTATTATTGGTATCGATAAATTAAAAAAAAAAATTCCGATGTATTAATACATTAGAATATTGCTGTACTGTTCCATAAATGCATTAAATAGAACATACTAAGATATATTACAGTAGTTTGTATAATGCATTGAATATTTTATAATAAAGTGACCAGTTACTAAAGCCAAATCTGAAATAAAAGGCAGGAAATCGTTTTCCACCAACAAGATTCTAATTAACACCTTTTTGTATTTAACAAATCTATAAACACTTGTTTACTAGTTAATTTCAAGCAAGTTGTTTCTATTCTACAAACACTTGTCTATTGAAAAGTTTAAGAGATATGCATTTTTACAATTCGTAATTATGATGCAAGAAGATGCACATATCTGCATCATCCGGTGATAAGTGTCTCTTCTTGTTCAAAATGTTCTGTGCTGTTGAGAACACCCGCTCTGACGGCACACTAGAAGCAGGGACGTACCATTTACCAGAGAGAGAGGCGGGAGGTACCATTTACAAGGGGTGTCATTGAAAATGGCATTTACTACAGATGCTGTCATGAACACAGGAAGCTATAACATTAGAAGTATCGAAATCCCTTTTATAGGTATCGCTTATCGATCGACATAATTATATCGGCGATATTCCGATTGTCAATGACATCCCAACCTCACACGAGCATGTATATTTCACCTAATATAGTAAAGATAAACATATAAAAACAATAAATATTTCATAATAATAATAAAACAAAAATAAACAATAACTCAACCAATCCTTCCCATCATCGATTACGGCAAAGATGTCACGTGGGCAGGCAGGAGGTGGTGCGTAGCAGAGAAAGAGGAGGAGAAGAGTTTTGTACATGTGCACGCTACGAATGCCAGCGAGGAAAGGCCCGTGATGAGCTCCCACTAGGCCAGTGCTTCTCAAATATTGGGGCGCACCCCCATGTGACGCCGGGGGGGGTCATGACCCTGGGGAGCATGCTTTTTTGCCATACTGTACTAGAATTAAGTGTAATTGTGCATCCTCTACAGTAGGTGGCAGTGGTGCTCTCGCTGTGTTCCCTATGGGATATGGAAGAAGCACCAAGCACACAATATGAAGTGCAGTAAACACTATTTATAGTCGCACGCTGGGGCGGGTGAAATTATTTTTTCTTCCTATAGGGGGCATCACAGAAAATTATTGAGAACCACTGCACGAGGCATTCTCAGAGTGCAGAGGAATACACGCAGAAGAATACGAGGCTACTTGGCCCGGAAAAGCCATTTCCCCAGCAGAGCTCGTAAATCAAAATTTTGCTTGTTGGTTGGGGCAGATTTTTGGTGGATCAAAGCTCGTGTCATGAGAAATTCGTTATAAAAAACACTTGTAAGTCAAGGTGCCTCTGTATGTTCTAATTTTTTTCTATTCAAAGTTTATTTACCAGATTTAGACTTGAAATACCACTGTATATTATTGTTATTATTATTATTATTATTATTATGCCATATTTAACCTTTTTACCAGTTACATGAAGAACCTCAGCAGCTCTACATCTTTAACCAGATTTGTTGATTTGGTGAAATTTCTGGAAGATCTTTATTGGACTCTGATGGTTGTAAGGAGTCTTAGTGATGCTAACGCTACACAACAGCACACCCTGAACAAAGTGTTACACAGCAGCTTGCTGGGATCAAACACTTCTGAGATACTCCGCGAAAACTCCTTAACCTGCTCATACATTTGAAATTTTCAGGCTGGCCAGAATGATTTCGGAAAATGTTGTGTATTTCCTGCCAAGGAACGCCAACATGGAGCAGGTCAGAACCCAATCATAGTCTCAGAGAAAAGGATAACTGTGTCCTGGAAGATCAAACATATACTGAATATGTTTCAATAACTAGTGATACTGATATCCACCTCGCCGGAGGGGAATAGTGTTGTAGTACAGGGATCCCTCGCTACTGCACGCTTCAACTCATGCGGGTTCAGTGCATCACAGTTTTTTAAAAAATGAATAAATAAATATTCATGGAATTAAAAAATAAGGAAAAAAATTAAGGAAAATGCAACAAAAACAAGACCAATTATGCAAAAAAAAAAAAAAAAAAAAACTCTAAACAAACAAAAAACAACCCAAAATCTCCCATCAAAACTACTTACATTGTTGCATCTGTGTGTGCGCGCACATGTAAGTATGTGTGTCGTTTTCTCATGCAATACCATCTGTATGCGTGTGTATTTATATTTTATTTACATATGGTATTTTTTTAATGTTTAATTGTTATAATAAGAATTTATAGCATTGAATATGTATTTATTGATATTATATACACATATACATGTATCTATACATCAGTCAGAGGAGGGTTGCGGGGGGTGATCCTACTTCGCGGATTTCGATGGTCGCGTGGGGATCTCTGTCCCATTTAACCATGGAAAGTGAGGGATCCCTGTACAGTATATACTTCACAGAAATAATGAAGTAAAGTAGCATATTGAAACTCGCTCATTACTCACTCATCAGTATTTTACTCATTCATTCGCCAAACTATTTCATCGGACTATCAGGGTTACGAGAAGGGTGGAGCCTATCTCAGCTGATGCTGGGGCAGTACATTAGTTTATAGCTGCTGTTTTTATTCAGGTATTATCCACTTGGGATAATGTCTGTTTGCCTCGAGACAGCTAACCAATCAGATCACTCCATTCTGTTCACTTACTTAACTTATTTGCCAAATGGCTTAATCCTACTATGGTCTTGGAGAGGCTGGAGCCCATCTCAGCTGGCACTGAGAAAAGTCAGGGTACACCCTGAACAGCTCGTCAGACCATCACAGGGCAAGACACATTTGCAAAGATTCACACTCACACCTAGGGGCAATCTGGAGCAGCTTATTAGCCTAATGTGTGTTTGTTTGTCCTGGGGAGGAAACTGGAGTACCTGGAGAAAGCCCACATAAGTATAGCGAGAACATGCAAACCCCACAACAACATACAAACTCCATGATCCCAGGGCTCGAACCAGAACCTTGCTATGTTTTGTTTCAAACTTTGTGTTCGATCTTCCAGTCGAGCCGGAAGCAGAAGTCACGCCGGCCGTCAGTAGCTTTCGATTTTATCTATCGTTTGTGTTGTAATGTTTTTCAGAGAGCACTCACAGCTCCAGACAATTCGACTTAATGAAAGTATTTTTCTTCTCCTCTCTCTGTAGATCGCGTCTCTTGCCGGTCCGGGTGGGAAAGTGGAGGTGGAGCAGAACTTCCTGAATAACAAACTGAAAACCATAACTGCGTATTTTGGCAATTTAATCAACGCAGACTCATAACTGCACTTTTTAAAAGCTGTGTGTGTGTGAGAAAGAGAGAGAGAGAGACTGTGTGTGTGTGTTTATAGTCCTTATTTATTACACCTTTTTATTCATTAATTATATTTTTTGTTTTGTCCGGTATGTTGGTATGTTTTTTGTTTTTTCTAATAAAGATGGTTATATAAAGTGTGCGCTGTGTCCTGTTGCATGTTTACTGTTGATTGTGTTTATTCTGAGACCGACCTCAGCACCTTGGTGTTTCAGAGGTCAATAAATGTCGTTGAAGAAGCTGGACGAGCTGAAAGCCCCTGAGGGTCCCAAGGCCGTGTGCCGGTGATCTCTGAGAGTCATATGATTGTTTGAATGTCCATGTGAGTGCATATTCCTGGTTTCCATCAGCCTCTCAGAAGGAGGCCTTTATTAGATGGTTGTGCTGAATTGCCCCTGGTGTGAATGGTTGTGTGAACATGTGAGTGCGGCTGGAGTGTCATGTGATGGACTGGTGTCATATTTGGGGCTTAATGATGAAACTGACCGGGGTGTGAGAATAACAACAACAATAATCATAAATGCGTGTACAACCTGAAATAAAATGTGAGATTAATAGCTAAACTGATGTTTTATCTATCGTGAGACTTTATGCATTTTTCATTCATTTCCCTAAACTCTGGGTGAAGATGGGGTCCACCCTGATCCGCTCACCAGGGCAACACACACACACACACACACACACACATCTACTCCCACTTACACCTAGGGGCAATCAGGAACAGCCAATGAGCTTCATGTGAATGTTTTTGGGCTGCCAGAGGACACCATAGTATTAGCACATTAAACTCACAGTGAGAAGGTCACTGGGCTCGGTGAGGACAGTCCAGTGTGGAAACTCCGTATTCTCCCTGTGCTCGAGTGGGTTTCCTCCAGTTTCCTTTCACAGTCCAAAGACAAACATTCAAATAACGGGCTGTTCAAAATGGTCCCAGGTGTAAGTATGAATGGTTTTGTGTGTGTATTGGCCCTGCTATGGACTGGCGAGGTGATCAGCGTGAACTCTACCTTCACTGTGCTGGCTGAGATAGGTTCCAGCTTCCAGCAAGTTTGGAAAAAAAGTCTGTTTGTCTCTGTATTCTTTTCCTCTTCTTCATATTGGTCTGAGGTGAGTAGGTGCCATGGTGGGGTAGTTTTAACACATCCACCTCACAGCAAGAAGGTCATGGGTTCGATTCCCAGCCTGCGTGTGTCTGTGTGAGGTCTGCATGTTCCCTGTGCTTGTGTGGGTTTCCTCCAGGTACTCCGGTTTCCTCCCACAGTCCAAAAACATGCATAGCAGGTTAACTTCTTTTCCTTTTGGCTGTTCCCCTCAGGGGTCGCCACAGCAGACCGACCGGCTGCTCCAAATCACCGCGAGGTGTGAGTGTGAATGGTCGTGTTGACCCAGCAATGGCCTAGCAAACTGTCCAGGGTGTACCCCACCCTCGCCCGGAGTCGGCTGAGATGGGCGTCAGCCTCCCTGTGATCCTAATTAGGATTAAGGGGTTCAGAAAATGAATGTATGAAGGAATTATTATTATTATTACTATTATTATTATTGTTATTATTATTATTGTTATTGTTATTATTATTATTATTATTATTATTATTATTATTGTTATTATTATTATTATTATTATTGTTGTTGTTATTATTATTACTTAGTATTGTTGTTGTTGTTGTCGTTGTTATTGCATGTTCTGGTGACACATTTAATATAACCCCGCCCCCGCCCCCGCCCTCCCCCTCCCCCCCCCGGCCCCCGTTAACCCATGTGACCTCAGAAAGTCTGCGCTCATTGTTTGCTTTAATATGCAAATCGAACAAACCGACGAAATGACCCGGAAGTTGCAGACTAACAGAAAAACCCGGCGCGCGCCTCAGTTCCTGTTCATGGCGCTCAGCGCGGCTCCCCGAACCCGAGGCGGCTCTCAGTGCGCTCCTGGACCTGAGTCCCTGAGTCCCTGAGTCCCGGAGTCCCGGAGTCCCCGAGTCCCGGAGTCCCCGAGTCCCATCCCACAGCTCACAGGTAACGCTCGAGCCCTGCACCAGCTCCGGACACTCACACTCGATTGGGCGGTCGCTTTGTTTGTTTGTTTGTTTGTTGAAAACCAAACAGCACTTTTTTCTGGTGTGAGAAACCCAGAGACGCGCTATGGTTCTGCCGGACTTGATTTCATTTTTACCCCTAAAGGAACTGAGCGTCTTGACCCGGAACCTGCTGCAGGGGTTTGATTCGAACTTTTCTTGAATTCAGCACCAAAACAAGTGTCAGCATCAGAACTGGACTGGATTAAGAACAGGTTTAATACGGGATTTAAACACTCCAGTCATTTCATAATGTTCACTTTTTGAATAGTCAGGTGATGGAAGGTTCGGGTCTCTGGACTGGGGGAGGAAACTAAAGTACACGGAGGGAACCCACACAGGAAGGAGTCCAGCAGGGTGTGAGTGTCCTCTTGGTGTGAGGTGGAAGCGGGCTCGCTTTATTTCTTTCTTACATAATAATAATAATAATAATAATAATAATAAATATTATTATGTATAAATAATTTATTATTATCATTATTATTATTGTTGTTGATGTTGTTATAAATAATAATTATTATTATAATAATGATGATGATGATGATGATGATAAATTCAAAAGTCAGTAGTTTAAAATAATAAATTGTTTCAGAAAACTTATTTTTAAGTACCAAAAGATTTACATTTCTTAAATTCCTGTTTTGCTGTGTTTTAAGAATTGTGAAACTTACAGAATGTGTGTGTGTGTGAGAGAGAGAGAGGGTGTGAGTGTGAGACAGACAGAGAGACAGATTGAGAGTGTGCGTGTGCGTGTGTGAGAGAGAGAGAGAGCGCGAGAGTGTGTGTGTGTGTGTGTGTGTGTGTGTGTGTGTGAGAGAGTGTGTGAGTGTGAGACAGACAGAGAGAGATTGAGAGTGTGTGTGTGTGTGTGAGAGAGAGAGAGAGAGTGTGTGTGTGTGTGTGTGTGTGTGTGAAAGAGAGAGTGTGGGTGTGAGTGTGAGACAGACAGAGACAGATTGAGAGTGTGTGTGTGTGTGTGTGAGAGAGAGAGAGAGAGAGACAGAGAGAGAGAGAGAGAGAGTGTGTGTGTGTGTGTGTGTGTGGACGTTTATTCAGAATGTGTCAGTGCCTCGGTTTGAATATTAAAATGAATTTCCGATCCTGAAGAAATGCACACACACTGTCTAAAATTAAAATCAAATAAAATCCGTGTTTGATGATAACTTGGAGACGTTTAAATCGATCGAGTGACCCAGGATCGATTTATTCTCACACATTTTGTAGCTGGGGAATGAATTTAACATCAGCACCGCTTTATTTCACGCACATCATGTGTTTCCATGCAGTAAAATTCGGTTCTCGCTGTTCTGACTTGTAATTCCTTACATGTAACCGATCATGAAACACGCTTGTAATTAGAATTTATTCTGTAGAACTTCATTCCCTCAATTTTTTGGAAAACTTTTAAATAAATCTATATATGACCAGATGAAACCTACCAGCTGACTCCAGGGAAAAGCGAGGTACACTTTGAACGGGGATACCACACTCACCCCCTCGGGGCAATTTGTCACAGCAACAGCTTCAGACTGTGGGAGGAAACCGGAGCACCCAGAGGAAACCCACACAAGCACACAGAGATCACGCGACTCCGCACAGACACGCCCTTTCTGAGTACAGGACTTGAACCTACTTACAGGACTTTCTGGCTGTGGGGCGGACATACTCATCCAACAAACATGTTCACGCATATTAAGAACTTCCATGCATAGATCACCTCAAAATCTTATTGGTTTATTACGTGTTCCACATCCTGCTCTTGAAGGAGAATTAATCCTGATTGGTGCTGAATTTTTTGAGTTGCCCTGCACAATCAAACCAACACAGGTGAAAACTTTACCTTTTGGTAGCTGAAGGTAATCAGTGGATTTGTTTCCAATGATGGTTTAGCTTTGCGTCATTTATTACATCCCGGCCGCTTCGCACTCGACTGCGAATTCCTCCAACGAGAGCTGGAGGTCGTGGCTTGAAGAAGCCTAAAGGACGACGTCATCTGCAAAAAGCAGAGAAGAAAATCGGCACCTCCAAGTCCGAGGCCATGGTTCTCAGTCGGACAAGAGTGGAATAACCCCTCCGGGTCGGGAATGAGATCCTGACCCAAGTGGAGGAGTTCAAGTATCTCGGGGTCTTGTTTGCGAGTGAAGGAAGGAATGGTGCAGGAGATCGACAAATGGATCGCTGCAGCCTCTGCACTAAAGCGGAGCCTGTACTGGTCCGTCGTGGTATAGAAGGAGCTGAACCGCTAGGAGAAGCTCTCAATTTACCAGTCAATCTACATTCCAACCCTCACCTATGGTCACGAGCTTTGAGTAGTGAGCGACAGAACAAGATCACAGATACAAGCGGCTGAAATGAGCTTCCTTTGCCGGGTGGCGGGGTTCTGCCTTAGTGATAAGCTCTACCATCCGGGGAGAGCTCGGAGCAGAACCACTGCTCCTCCGGATTGAGAGGGGTCAGTTGAGGTGGCTCGGGCATCTGGTCAGAATGCCTCCTGAACGCCTCCCTGGTGTGGTGTTTCAGGCATGTCCGACCGGGAAGAGACCCCGGGGTCGACCTAGAACACACCGGAGGGACTATGTCTCTCAGCTTTACTGGGAACGCCTCGGTGTTCCCCTGGAAGAGCTGGAGGAAGTGGCTGGGGAGAGCTAAACGCCTGGACCTCATTGCTTAGGTTGCTGCCCCCTTGACCCGACCCCGGATTAAGCGAAGGAGGAAGATGATGATGATGATTTATTATTTATTACATTTACATCACGCCAACTTCTCGTGCTGAAACTGGTGACTCCTTCTATACAGTAACAGCATAATAACATCTTCTTACAGAAACTATAAACCCGAACATGGGAGTAAGACGTAAGTCACAGATCATCATAAGCAATGCCATCGAGCAGCGTAACCTTCTTCTGGTTCTTACATTATAATTCCAGAATTGCTGAGAGCTCAAGGTTGCATAAGTGTGTTCGTGGAAATATTTTTACTGAAAGGTTCTCAGAATGATTATTAATTCAAATTTTCAAACTTTCTATGTAGAACTATGTCCGCCTGAGATTTCCAGGGTTTGCACAAGAGCGCAGAAAAAAAAAAAATAATAATAACATCTAGAACATGGATAGGATCAGAAATGAGTACATCAGAGGGACAGCACATGTTAGATGTTTTGGAGACAAAGTCAGAGAGGCTAGATTCAGATGGTTTGGACATGTACAGAGGAGGGATAGTGAGTATATTGGTCATAGGATGCTGAGGTTGGAACTACCAGGCAAAAGGCCCAGAGGAAGACCAAAGAGAAGATTTATGGATGCGGTGAAGGCGGACATGAAGGTCGTTGGAGTAAGAGTAGAAGATGCAGAGGACAGGGAGAGATGGAGGCAGATCATTTGCTGTGGCGACCCCTGAAGGGAACAGCCGAAAGGAAAAGAAGAAGAACAAAGAAGTGGCTCCAGTGTTCTAGTCACTGTAGAATAGCCCGAGGTTCTCTGATTGTCCCCGACATACCTGCCCCATACTTAGCTTATACATTTACATTGGCACGTGTTTACTTCTAAAAATTCAACAAAGGTAAACGCTTTACTCTGTCAACATCGGACCCCAGATATGGTTTATATGTCTCATGGCCAGAGTGTGTGGCGACTGATAAGGAAGGACCAAGGAAGAGATTTTTAAGGAAGTAAAACTGCTTAACTGGAGAATAAACGTTCTTCCTGGAAAACATCTGCATAAGACTTTTTTCATAATCACTTTTAGGGGAAAAAGTCAGTAGATTCGCCTGTAAAGGAATGATGGTTTTGATCAGGCCATAGTGAGCTGACCGCTTTCTGCTGGTGCTCTGTTCTGATCTTTGACAGTGGTCTTTGATAAACCTGATGAATTTATAGATTATAAAGATTAAACCAGCCGACTGTCGGCGGTCAGAAGGTTCTTGTCTCACACACACACGCAAAAAAAAACAAAAAAACAAACCCAATCAAACATCCTCTCAGTGGGTTTAAACTCCTCAAATAGTTCCTCCAAAGGGTTCTCTATCAGTTCCTGGGATAGTTAAGTTCCTAAAAGTGGTTTTCACTTTGAATCATTTCTGAGAGAGAACCATGTCTGGAAATGAATGGTGCTGAGTTCTTAACTTCCTGAACGCAGCCCTTTCATCTCCATTCTAAGGATGTGTCTGGTTCTACTCGTCCTGAAATTAATTTTATATTAAACCCTCCATCATAGCAAACTTTTCAGACTGTTCAGCTTCCTCAGCCGCGGGCCTGAAACTCTTCGCTCTCGGTTCATGTCTGAAAGGGAAGTTCTACATCTCGACACTTTGGAAGGTTTTCTGTTCCGTGCTTCATAAAATTCATTCTCACTCACACATGTGTACACCCTGAGGAAGACCACTGCAGGGCCAACACACACACATTGTAACCCAAAGGATAATCTGGAACCAATCAGCATAATCTGCAGGTTTTTTGACTGTGGGAGGAAACCGTGGCACCTGGAGGAAACCCATGCCACCACAATGAAGAACATGGACTCTCCACACAGAAAGGCTCGAGTCACCTGAGCTTGGGACTGGAACCCAGGACCCTCTTTCCATGCTATTACACCACTCTGATACCCCAGTTCCTGAAACTGGTTTTATTATTACCACAGCCTGTCTGAAAGTGAAACCCGAAGTCTCGATTTGGCTGGTGTAGCATTTTACACTTCCTCCAAACCGCTTTAAATTCTTAATTAAAACCACAAAAATCTGGGTTCGATTCCCAGTTCGGGCATGACTGTGTGGAGTTTGCATGTTCTCTCCGTGCTTGTGTGGGTTTCCTCCGAGTACTCCAGTTTCCTCCCACAGTCCAAAAACATGCACAGTACGTTACGTATATATATATATATATATATATAGTGTGTGTGTGTGTGTGTGTATATATATGTGTGTGTGTGTGTGTGTGTGTGTGTGTATATGTGTGTGTGTGTGTGTGTGTGTGTGTGTGTGTGTGTGTGTGTGTGTATGGTTGTATGACTGTTTCCCTTGCAATAGCCTGGCAAGCTATATAGGGTGTACCACTCCCTCGCCTGGAGTTGGCTGAGATGGGCTCCAGCCTCCTCTTCAACCCTAATTAAGCGGTTAAAAAATGAATATTTTATTTATGTCTGTTTTCCTTTCGGCTTTTTCCCTTTTACTCGGGCGTCGCCAGAGCGAATCATCTGAGTCGCACGTTTGATTTGGCAGAGGTTTTTACGTCGGATGCCCTTCCTGTCACAACCCTTTTAGCAAGGGACAGAAACACGCTGACGACTTTGCAGCCTACTCTGTACGAATATAAATAAATAAATAAATAAATATATATATATATATATATATATATATATATATATATAAACGATTTTTTGTTGTTGTTTCCTTCTACTAAATAAACGTCTGAGCTTGAAAGAGTCTTTACTTGTTTACTTTGATGTTGTTATGCAAGTAATGAAACCCTGCAGGATAATAATCACAGGCAGAATGGGGTGTGAAGCAGAGCTGCTGGAAACATTGCAAAATGGACCCTTCCATTATATCGGTGCACGCCGGAGAGTTTTATTCTTCTGTTTTTGCCAATGATTAATCACTTTATAAGATGTATTATCTTTATAGTTCTCCGACCAGGCTACGTCGTTCCCACGTCGTAAATCAATAAAGTCGGTAAATAAATACATAAAAAAACTTGAAGTCATTCCTGACTTGTCTCTCGTGAAAGTATCAGTGGAACAATGACCTTTAATGATCAGCTTTGCACACAAAGGCTTGAATATGAGCAACCGCTTGTGTTGACTGTGGTGCGCTGCACGCTGCCTCGCTCTGCTTTCTTTTTCCTGTACGAAAGCCACACAGTGGATGGTCAGAGGCGGATGTACGCAGCAGCTCTGGTGCTCTGTTACACCACCTCTTTCTCTCTCTCTCTCTCACACACACACACACACACACACACACACATTGTTCTGGCCTCTGTGGTTTTCTGATAACTTTCTAAATATACTGGTTCACCTGTCCATCATCTCCCTGATTCCGGTACTGTGACACGTGTCATTGCTTCATGCCGAGGTGTAATGGTGTGAAACATTAAACCCCAACTTTGAACATTAACATAGTCCACAAGGGTAATTGCTTATTGTCCAAAAGCCAACGGTGTGCATTTTATAATTATACATTCACGTCTACATTCTGACTCCAATATAAAAATGACATTTTCATACCACAGAAGAGGAAATAAGAGCTCAGCATGAGAATCAAGATAGGATTTGCATATAAATAACTCTAATCTACAGCACGTGTGCGATTGCAGTTGACCATGTGAAGTAATGCAATGTTTAAAAAGTAAAACAAATTTGACACAAAATGAAACAACCATTTATACAAAGTCAGCCATTTTATCCATTGTTGATAAAAAAAAAAAAAAAACTTTCACATCAACCACAGACGAAGGCTGCAGCTCTTTCCCCTGGTCGTGTTACAGGAGAAAATTCAGGACTGCAACTGCGAACCCTTGCTACTTCGGGATCCCTCGCGACTTCGTGCTTCAAATCATGTGGCTTCAGTGCATTGCTTTTTTTTTTTAAATATTCATCGAATTAAAAAATAAGGAAATTAAGGAAGAATAGGGGAAAAGTTAAGGAAAATGCCACAAAAACAAAACCAATTATGCAAAAAAAAACAAAACAAAAAACAACCCAAAACCTCCCAACAAAACTACTGACATTTTTGTGAGGTGCGCATCCGTGTGTGTGCATCTGTATATATGTGTGTATTTATATTTTATTTACATCTTTATGCATTATTTTTGAATGTTTAATTGTTAGTTAAGTGTATTTATTGATATTATGTATACATGTACGTATACGTCAGTCGGGGGGGGGGGGTGATTCTACTTTGTGGAATTTGGTGGTCTCGTGGGGATCTCGATCCCAATTAACCGCCAAAAGTGAGGGATCCCTGTACATCCTTCACAGGTTCACAAACCAATTAAAGAATTAATAATCAAATGTTAAAATGTTTAAACAACACTCATTTGCTGTTGAAGGCTATGAGAAGACATCATCACATCGTTACACAAACCCCACCACTCTGAGCTTCTGACACACCACGGCCAGGATAAATGCATTCATATAAGAAATCAAGATTGATTTGACCGACAAACCTTTTTCCAGCAATTAGTCTCCAGTTTTAATTCGGATTAATTATTTTATAGCTTCTACATCCATATTTATTTATTTATTTAAGAAAACCTTCATTTTGCAAAGTGCAAATAATAAACTAGCTTGTAAGCCAAAATGTTGGTTAGATAAAACAAAAATTCCCATCGGAAATAATAGAAAACCAATTAATCCGTTCCAACCCCCTCCGAAACTCATATAACCTGCACAAACATGTATATTTCACTTAATATATTAAAGATAAACAAGTAAAAACAATAAATATTTCATAATAATAATACATGTACATTAACATTAATAATAAAACAAGAATAAACAATAAGTCAACTAACACTTCACATTAATCTACTGCAACAAAGAGGTCACGTGAGTGTGAAGATGTCACGTGGGCAGGCATGAGGTGGTGTGTAACGGAGGAGGAGATGGAGAATTTTGTGCATGTGTACGCTACGAATGTCCGCGAGGAAAGGCTCGTGGTGAGCTCTCACAAGGCCAGTGCTTATCAAATAGGGGACGCGGTGTGATGCCGGGTGGGGGAGGGGTATGACCCTGGAGAACATGCTTTTTTGCCATGTTGTACTAGAATTAATTGTAATTACGCATCCTCTACAGTAGGTAGCAGTGGCGCTCTCACTGTGCTTTCTACAGTGTAGAGAAAATGCACCAAGCAAACAATTTGAAGTGCTGTAAACACTAATTATAGTCACGCTGGGGGGGGGGGGGGGGGGTGATCTGTGAAGCGAGTGCGTCACAGAAAATAATTGAGAAACACTGCTCAAAGCGTTCTCGGAGCTCGAAGGAATACACACAAAAGAATACAAGGCTAATTGTCTCAAAAAAGTCATTTTCCCAGTAGAGCTCGTAAATCAATTTTTTGCTGGTTGGATGGGCAGAGTTTTGGTGGATCAAAGCTTGGATCATGGAAAATTCATTATAAAAGACACTCGTAACTCAAGGCATCGCTGTATGTACTAATTTTTTTTGTATTAAAAGCTTGTTTACCAGATTTAGATGCATATGAGTGATAAACTCAATATGGTATTATTGTGTATGCAGGTGTGATCTGGGCGTGGTTTGGTACCACTTTTTTTATTAATTTTATTTTAATTTCACTTTTTACACATTTAGGGGCAGTGGTGGTCTAGTGGTATAGGGGGCTGGATCGTTGATCCAAAGGTTGGGGGTTCGAGTCCCACTCTCCACAAGGTTGTCTCCCCCCCCAGTGTGGCTAACTGGGTTATCAAAGGCGGGCCATGTGTCTCACTGTCTATGGTGAGAGGTTGATGTAAAAGAACCATTGCTGACTTTCGTAAAGAGGAGCTGCAAAGTCGTCAGCGTGTTTCTGTCCCTTGCTAAAAAGGGTTGTGACAGGAAGGGCATCCGACGTAAAAACCTCTGCCAAATCAAACGTGCGAATCAGATGATTCACTGTGGCGACTCCTGAGTAAAAGGGAAAAAGCCGAAAGGAAGACAGACAGACAGACACATTTACACATTTTTTTTCTTTCTTCCAGCTCCTGAAGTTAGCACAGGGTTATTTGAGGCGGTAGCTTGAATTATTAAAATAAGAATAATATAGATAAAGAGCATTATATAATATCCCCTATAAATATAAATGAAAACCGATATAAACCAACCAAACATATACATGGGAGGAAGGAAAAGGGAAGCCCTTCCCACTTCCCTCCTTTTTTCTCTCCTCCCCTTTCTCCTCCTTATTCCCACCTCCTCTTTTTAGCTTTTCTTCCTTACAGGCGTCTTCTCAGCATCTCTCCCTATTTTTGGATAACTGGTCACAAAATGGACTCAGCAATTCTGATCTTGAAGAATCTCAATAAAAATTTCCAGTATTGCCATTGTTGCCGTTATTATACCATAAGACTGACCGAGTGTCGTGTGCGTCACTGGTGTTTGAGAACAGATCTGGTATTAAAACAGAAGCCAAATTATTATTATTGTTATTATCGTTCATTTTTTGTGGTGCTTAATCCTAATTAGGGTCGTGGGGAGGCTGGCGCCCATCCCAGCTGACTCCAGGCGAGCGCAGAGTACACCTTGGACGGCTCTCCAAGCCATCACAGGGCAGAAACACACTGACGGCTATGCAGCTCCTCTTGTTGAGCGTTAGCAATGGTTCTTTTATATGAACCTCTCACCATAGACAGTGAGAGACATGGCCGGCCTTTGATAACCCATGTAGAGCACTGGGGGGGACAGTGACAACCTGGTGAGAGTGGGGCTTGAACCCCAAACCTTAGGATCAGCGATCCAGCACCTTTACTTTCAGGCCATCACTTCCTATTAATAATATTATTATTGTTGTTGTTATTATTGGAATGAGTACATCAGAGGGACAGCACATGTAAGACGTTTTGGAGACAAAGTCAGAGAGGCTAGATTGAGATGGTTTGGACATGTACAGAGGAGGGATAGTGAGTATATTGGTAGTAGGATGCTGAGGTTGGAACTACCAGGCAGAAGGCCCAGAGGAAGACCAAAGAGAAGATTTATGGATGTGGTGAAGAAGGACATGAAGACAGTTGGTGTAAGAGAAGAAGATACAGAAGACAGGGTGAGCTGGAGGCAGATCATTTGCTGTGGCAACCCCTGAAGGGAACAGCTGAAAGAAAAAGAAGAAAAAAGATTATAATGATGATGATAATAATAATAATAATAATAAGACTTCATGAATTCAGATTGCTGTTCTTGTGAAATCGATCACATGGACAGGAAGAGGATGTGAAATTAAAGTGGTATTGCAGGCTGATGTCATTGTGGGAGTTTTATGAGCCTTCCAACCATTTGTTATTCATTCACTTTCTGAACCGCTTAATGCTAATTAGGGTCGCTAGGCAGCTGCGCCCTTCTCAGCCGATTGTGGGTGAGGGCAGACCAGACCATCCCCAGACTATCTCAAGGCCAACACTCACACATCCATTCACACTCACACCTAGAGGTGATTTAGAGCAGCCAGTTAACCCACCGTGCATGTTTTTGGACTGTGGGAGGAAGCCGGAGAACCTGGACTAAACCCACGCAAGCACGAGGAGAACATGCAAACTCCACAGAGAAACGCCCGAGCTGGGAATCGAACCCAGGACCTTCTGCTGTGAGGCGGACATGCTAACCGCTACACCCCATGGCATAACGAAATTAATGAATTTATTCGCAAATGAATGCGTGAATAAAATTCATAGTGATTTTAAGGCAGTCAGATGATTATTTTTATTTTGTGGAAAACTCACTCACTCATTGTTTTCTCTGGCACTTCTCTGTCTCACATTCACAGAGTCACTACAATCTCCTTTTTTATGTTTGTTGTGACCTGAATGCCAGTGGTTCAAGCCCCAGTACCGCGTTGGGCCGATCAGCGAGACTTTTAACCTGTGAATTGGTCAGTTGTTTAAAGTATGAGTTGCTCTGGATAAGGGATGTAAATGTACCTGCACTGTAAACCCGTGCCTCATCATCGACCGGCTGATCTGTGGAATGTTGTTGCCTGTGTGTGCACGTATATAGGTGAATCTAGGCGGTGATGGCAACAGACATAATTTGATACGTTTTGTTAAAAGTTCATCAGAAAAACAAGACCGAGCCAATCATGTGGACATCACATCACCAGTTAGAGGCTGAGAGATATTTGTCCCCTGAGCAGGAAGTTCAAAAATAAAAAAGAGAGAGAGAAAATTCCTGGTTAACCCCACATGCTTAATCTTGTACGTTTATATGTGGCATGTCACCTTTCCTGCTTTCACCTGGCTAGAGTTTGTTACTGATTAAGTTCTAGTCATTGATTAGCTGAGGTGGGATTTTCAAGGTTTTTTTTTTTTTAAAAGGGGAACATTTCCCAAAACTGAATGACAGTTGATGGTTTTTTAGTAGTGTGTTGCATTAGGAGTGAAATACGACACTGAATTACGGCAATATTATGATGCAACACGAACCATAACTTGTGTACAGTTCTCTCCATCTCATTGAAAATGTTTTTTTGTTTGTTTTGTTTTTTTTTTTTTTAATTCAGAATCATTTGAATGGTACACAGATGCACTCTGGCAGGGGAATTGTTGGGCCACTGGTAGGGTGCTGGCTTACTGATCTCGAGGTTCTCTTACATGAACCTCTCACCACAGCCAATGAGAGATCAGGCCGGCCTTGCATAACCTAGTTAGCTGCACTGGGTGGTGGGGGGGGGGGCAGCAATGACAACCCGGTGATAGTGGGGCATGAACCCCCAACCGTCAGATCAGTAATCCAACACCTTACCCATGGGGCACCACTGCCCGGCATCTACAGTATATAGTAATATTTGAAAATAGGCCAGTCTATAAAGTGTTCTTTTCTTTTTTTATTACATATTAATTTATACTATTTATGTATCGATTTATTTATTTATTTACTTATATATATATATATATATATATATATATATATATATATATATATATATATATGTATGTGTGTATGTATGTATGTATATGTATTATTGTATATGTCTCTATTTTGTACCATCAGTAGGGGGTGCAAAATCTCTCTGTGTAGAGTTTGCATGTTCTCCCCGTGCTTGCGTGGGTTTCCTCCCACAGAGACGCCCAAGCTGGGAATTGAACCCAGGACCTTTTTGCTATGAGGTGGAAAAGCTAACCACCATGCCTCTAGCCCACATTTACCTCGTAGATGTTTTGATTTAAATAGTGTTTTTATTTGAAGTATCCCACAAGTTGTACTCCTGGTAACCTCTCACTTCATTTCTTCCCAGACAGGAATCATGGGTATTAAAAAATCCAAACTTTTCAATGGCCAGAGCGGCGGTGCGTTTGGTACGAAGAAGCCTGAGCCTGTGCATCCTGAAAAAACGGTATATGTGAGAGATCCAACCTCCCCTAAACCCCATAATATAGTAAGTAGTGAGTCAGGACGATCAATCAAGTTCTCTCCTTATGGCTGACCCCATACAATAGACGTTAATAGACATTAAGAGTCCAAAATTATGTGTTCGTACTGTACCAAAATGCACTGTTCTGTAGGTAAGAACTGAGTACAGACTTGTCTGTATGAGAGAGAGGGGAGAGCCAGAGAGAGAGAGAGAGAGAGAGAGAGAGCTCTGACATTTAAAAAACTTCCTTCACACTTGGTGTTTTTCTTTTCTATTTCCTTGTTTAATACCCTAACAGAATAACCCCATTGGGTATATTTATCATCTGATCTTATAATCTCAACTCATGTTAATTAAAATCAGAGTATTGGCTTGTATCAGCTAGTTTCAGTTAATATCAGCTAGCATTAGCTAGTACCAGCCGGTAGCATCAGCTAGCGTTGGCCCCTATCAGCTAGCACCTGGTAGCATCAACTAGTGCTGACTAGTCTCAGCCAATGTTAGCTAGTATCAAATAATGTTGGCTTGATCAGCTATTGTTGGATAATTTTAGCTAGTTGTTCATAAGTAGCATCTTCGACTGGATTTCTATCTTCTAGTGATCAGAAGTATCAGCTAGCGCTGGCTTCTATCTGCTCCAGTTTTTTATTGTCAGTGAGTGTTAATAAGTATTGATCCGTTGCTGGTCCATATCAACTAGCATCTGGTGGCATCAGATAATGTTTGCTAGAATCAGCTACATCTAGCATTGGCTCATATTCAATTAGTGTTGTCTAATATCAACAATATAAAAAAACTGACAAGTGTGAATATCCTTACATGTTCACAATCTGAGATTTTCATTGTTGGTTTTCTGGTTGCAGGATTATAATCCACCATCAGGACTCCTACCTGGGCAGAGGTTCCAAATGGAAGGTTGTCATGAGTATTATGATTAACGTTTAATTTATCCCTCTTCAAAATCTCACAGATTATCTAAACAGATCTTCTTTTCTCCCAAAGAGCCACAGGAGCAGTGCAAAATAGTTGTTGCGCTGTACCAGTATGATGGGGTCGATCAGGGTGATCTGCAATTTAAGAAGGGCGAGAAGATGTGGGTCCTGGAAGAGTAAGTGCAGATTTGTTTCTGGTGACTTAATAAAAGTTATACTAGTGTATGTGGTGACATATTTAAAGTAACAATGCTAATGAGAAAACAGAATACATGTAATTGTTCTTCTTATTATTATTAGTAGTGGCATGATTATTGTTGTTGTTATTATTGTTATTATTATTAGTAGTAGTAGTGGTTGTGCACATCACAGGAATGAGCACATCAGAGGGACAGCACATGTAAGACATTTTGGAGACAAAGTCAGAGAGGCTAGATTGAGATGGTTTGGACATGTACAGAGGAGGGATAGTGAGTATATTGGTAGTAGGATGCTGAGGTTGGAACTACCAGGCAGAAGGCCTAGAGGAAGACCAAAGAGACGATTCATGGATGTAGTGAAGCAGGACATGAAGGTAGCTGGTATAAGAGAAGAAGATGCAAAGGATAGGGTGAGATGGAGGCAGATGATTCGCTGTGGCAACCCCTGAAGGGAAAAGCCGAAAGGAAAAGAAGAAGTAGTGGTTGTGGTAGTAGTATTGTTGTTGTTGTTATTGTACAGGCATGGTGAATGGTGGAAAGCCAAATCCATAAGCACAAAGAAGGAAGGTTTCATCCCCTCCAACTATGTTGCCCAGGTTGACACCATGGAGACGGAGCAGTAAGTGCTACACTCAACATATATATATAAATATAATTTTTTTTTTTTTTTTTTTAATCAGGGACATGGGGTTTGCTGCTTTAATCATTCACAGCTTAGCATTGTGCGTTTGTGGCCATAAAGAACTAATGTTTTGAAAGAGTTGCACCTCTACACTCTGTTTAAAAAAAAAAAACAAGGAACCCTTCAGCTTTTTTTATGTTGGCGGGTAAATGCACCAACAGAGTCTTTTCCTTTTTATAAAGAGTTTCATGTAGAACATTTTTAGGACGCCAGATCCCTGAACTTTTAAGACTGTATGAGGGAAGTGGAATCTACTCCAGAGAAAAGTTTTGATGGCAAATTATCATTATTGTTTTTGGTGTGACCTAAAACTATTAGAAAATTGTTTTCCATGTATTTATTTGTTTATCTGTGGGTTCCTTCCAGATGGTTTTTTAAAGACATCACAAGAAAAGATGCAGAGAGACAGCTGCTAGCACCTGCTAACAAACCCGGCTCTTACCTCATCCGAGAGAGCGAGACGTCCAAAGGTTTATAGAACTTAACTGAATTCGAAAATCTAAATACAATGTTTACCACAATGTTAATTAAAACAATAAGAAGAACAAAATTTGAGTTTGAGCTGTTTGTACGGAACATTCAGTTAAAATTTCTATAGCTACCTACGGTCAAAAAGTATTTTTAAATATGATACACAAAGCATATGCTCACTACTGACAGAGTGTGATAATTTAGCCAGTTACTTTGGTGGAGGTTTGCACTCTGAGTACATTCCTAGTTTATAATGTTTTGAAATGCATTCAAAATGAAAATGATCAAAAATAAGTGGTTTTGTGGCAAATATAAGATATCTACTGATTTATGATTCTCGTTAAAACAAATAGTGTGATGGTCTGAAAAAAATCTCAAACTTTACAGAACTTTCCGGTTCCAACATTTCCTGGCATTTCTTTTTACAGGAAGCTACTCGCTGTCCATCCGAGACGTGGGTCCTCAGGGTACAGATGTTGTAAAACATTACAAAATCCGGAATCTGGACAATGGCGGCTACTACATTTCCCCCAAAATCACATTCCCAGATATTACAAAAATGGTCCAGCATTATCACAGTAGGTAGCAGTTCAGTCAACTAGATTTAAAGTATAATAATCAGATTTGGGAGTTTTTGAAGGAGTAATGTTAGAAGTTCCTTTCTTTTAAAAACAAGTGTGTGTGTGTGTGTGTGTGTGTGTGTGTGTGTGTGTGTGTGTGTGTGTGTGTGTGTGTTTGTGTGTTTTAACACAGAACAAACCGATGGACTGTGTCGTAAACTGCAGAGTCCGTGTGAAAAGCCAAAAGCCCAGAAACCATGGGATAAAGATGCATGGGAGATATCGAAAGAGTCCATCAAGATGGTGAAGAAGCTCGGGGCGGGGCAGTTCGGAGAAGTGTGGATGGGTGAGTTGAAGATTTGACCTTGATAGGATATAATACGTGAACGTCTCCCTCTTTCAGTGAAGTTTTATAACTTAATCGGTGCCTTGACATGGAGTTAATCCAACAATTTAAATTTTTTAAACCGCTTCTCTATCTTCCTTTGTTGCACGTGCTGTGTATTAGCTTGTGCGCCTGGCTGCACTGGCACTCATCAGGAAGCTCGTAGAGGGAAACTGGTGGGGGATTTGCATTTACGTTTATTTTTCCCTCTTTATTCTCTCAGCCTCTTCCTTCTTGGCAGGCGCGATGAATTACAGGAAGCGGTTGACTTTGCAAATATACAAATGGAACTCAAGGCCTCAAGATGTTTCCTCATGACATGTGCTGCCAGTGCAATGCCAGATCTAAAACCTGCAGGTGGCTGAATCGATAAATCTGCTTCCTGCAATCATCTCCCCAAGCGGCTCGGGTCTCTTTAATTAGTTTAAACACAGTCTTTTGGCAGCTCGGTGTAAGTGTACAAGCATCATCGTCAAAGTTTACGCTACAGGACGACACAATTGAACCTCCCACATTTTAAAGATACATGAAAATAACATGGTTAAAGATAATCAAATTTTTATCTGAACGCATCAAACTTTGTTCAGTCCGATTTCATACATCACATTATAATCCTCCGAATGTGGATGCCATCGTCCATATGCTGTTGGAGCTGATTTCTGAAAGGCCTCCATGGCTTGATGGGTCATGTCATTTGGATCAGCGCAGACATCCTACTGGACCTTAAGGGCTTTCAGAATTTGGGGTGTATGAATATACAGAGGTACCTTGACTTACGAGTGTGTTTTATAACGAATTTTCCATGATACAAGCTCCGATCCACCAAAAATCTGCCCCATCCAACCGGCAAAATTTTGATTTACGAGCTCTGCTGGGGAAATGGCTTTTCCGGGCTGATTAGCCTCGTATTCTTTCGCGCGTATTTCTCCATGCTCCGAGAACGCCTTGTGCAGTGCTTCTCAATTATTTCCTGTGATGCCCCCTATAGGAAGAAAAAATACATTTCTCACCCCATGCGTGACTATAAATAGTGTTTACTGCACTTCATATCGTTTTCTCAGTGCATTTTCCCTTCACCATACGGAACACAGCAAGCGTCACTGCCACCTACTATAGAGGATGCACAATTACACTTAATTCTAGTACAGTATGGCAAAAAAAAATACCCACCCCACACACTATTTGAAAAGTACTGGGCTTGTGGGAGCTCATCACGAGCCTTTCCTCGCTGGCATTCACAGCGTACACACGCATAAAATTCTGTTTCTCCTTCTCCACCTCCTCCTCCTCCTTTGTTACACACCACCTCCTGCCTGTCCACGTGACATCTATGCCGCAGTAGATGATCGGAAGTGTTAGTTGACTTATTGTTTATTACTGTTTTATTATTATTAATGTTAATGTACATGTATTATTATTATTATTAAATATTTATTGTTTTTACATGTTTATCTTTAATATATTCAGTGAAATATACATGTTTGTGGCAGGTTATATGATTAATTGTTTTTTTTTATTATTAACGATGAGAATTTCTGTTTTATCTCACGAACTTTTTGACTTACGAGCTCGCCCTCAGAACAGACTAACTTCATAAGTCAACGTATACTAGTTTACACTGTATACTAGTGATTTATGGTACCACTAAAGAAAAAAAATTACGACAGGCAAGGTCAGAGTAACGGCCGCAACTCTACATCGCCAGGCAGCAGTTCTTCAAACTCGTGTTCAAGTTGGAGTTGGGCCTCCAACAGACCTCAGCACTGCCTGTCCTACTGCACAAAATTTCATGTTTACATATAATAATTTGTTTATCATTAACCATTGTTATTATTAATTCATTCATTTTTGAAACTCTTAGTCCTAATTAGGGTCATGGGGAGGCTGGCGCCCATCTCAACCGACTCTGGGCGAGTTCAGAGTACACCCTGGCTATTGCAGTGTTATCAGTAACCATTTTTTAAATTTTTCCTAATGCTAACCCTCACCCTGTATCATCTTCTTTTCCTTTCGGCTGTTCCCTTCAGGGGTCGCCACAGTGAATCATCTGCCTCCATCTCACCCTGTCCTCTGTATCTTCTTCTCTTACTCCAACTACCTTCATGTCCTCCTTCACCACATCCATAAATCTTCTCTTTGGTCTTCCTCTAGGCCTTCTGCCTGGTAGTTCCAACCTCAGCATCCTACTACCTATATACTCACTATCCCTCCTCTGTACATGTCCAAACCATCTCAATCTAGCCTCTCTGACTTTGTCTCCAAAACGTCTTACATGTGCTGTCCCTCTGATGTACTCATTCCTGATCCTATCCATCCTCGTTACTCCCAAAGAGAACCTCAACATTTTCATCTCTGCTACCTCCAGCTCTGCCTCCTGTCTTTACCCCAGGGCCACTGTTTCTAAACCATACAACATCGCTGGCCTCATCACCGACTTGTACACTTTTCCTTTCATTCTTGCCGGTACCTTCCTATCACACATCACACCGGACACTTATCTATGCCCTGTACAGCACATATTAATGCATTTCTTTTACCGTTCTGCTACTTGTGGTGGATAATCAACTAGCCTTTTTTTCTAAGCTAATAATTTATTTAGCATACAACAGACATGTTTCATGCTAAATAAATTATTAGCTCAGAAGAAAAGGCTAGTGTGTGTCGCAAAGCAGCTTCATAAGGTAAAGGTAGGAATTTACAAAGTGTAAAAGAATTTAAACACTTCCTACAACCCCTATGCATCCCTAATGAGCGTCGCCCGAGGCAGTGGTGGCAAGGAAAAACTTCCTCAGTAGTTACGAGGAAGAAACCTTGAGAGGAACCAGATCCAAAAGGGAAACCCATCCTCATTAGGGTAGAACCATAAAGAGAGAAAAAAAAAAACGATAGGGAGACCACAGGACCAAGAGAGCAGAAGAATCAGGATCACCGGCAACCCAGAAGAAGCACGTGTACCTCAACAATGAGAGAGACAGAGAGAGAGAGACAGAGAGAGAGAGAGACAGAGAGAGAGACCTTACATGGTTTAACATTAAGAGTAAATATTTAAAGACAAAAAAAATCTGTAAAAGGCAGACGGTGAACTTTGGAAGCTCTTCTGTTTTCACAGCGTATTACAACAATAGCACGAAGGTGGCGGTGAAGACGCTTAAACCGGGCACCATGTCAGTTGAGGCTTTCATGGAGGAGGCGAACCTGATGAAGTCACTTCAGCACGACCGGCTCGTTCGTCTATACGCCGTCGTCACGAAATCTGAGCCCATCTACATTATCACGGAGTACATGGCTAATGGTATTGCTATAAGCACACTCTCTCTCTCTCTCACACACACACCTAATAACTAATCTATAAATGTGTTATTCATTAATTTTCATTCTTCATTTCCTGCTGACTTTCTCCAAACTTGATTTCCTGTTATGAAGGTAAAACTGTAAACATTTTCACTCATTTTTCTGGACTGGCTCCACCAAGTTACATCATTAAATCCACAGAGAAAGTTACGTTTTACCCAAATTTTGTGTTTATTGGCAGAATTACATTTTTTTTACATTTTACATTTTTTTTAATTTGTAATTTTATTATTATTATTATTTTTAATCAAATTCCTACCAGAGGCAAGAAAGATTCCATTAGATTTCGGAGATGGTCTGAATTCTGCTCTCAGGAATTTTTTTCAGGATTCTTTAACATTGTGAGATAGGCGGCTGTTTATTTTATTTGTTTAATATTTTGACATTTTGGTTAATTTTATAAGCTGCACTTGCAAAGTTCTCTTGTTTACTATAGATTTAGAATATCTGACATGAAAACTATTGGTAAGCGGACTGCTTCTGTAGTGACAAACCTGCTCTATACTAGAATCTCCGACACAGAAACGTCATGATCTGATTGGTTTGCGATTGCAATATAACAGTCCCACACAAGATGGGCCCGAGTCGTCTCTATTTATTTTTTGAGGAGGTTAAGGTGGTTGAACATGTCAGGCACTACTCATGATGTTCTATGAGTCTGTCGTGGCCCAGCAGAGTCCTCTATGCTGTTGCATGCTGGGGCAGCAGGCTCAGGGTCGCAGACGTAAACAGACCAAAGAAACGGATCCAAACAAATCTAATGGTGCTGGAGGAGCGGAGGGGGTGCAGTGCAGTGCAGGATTTGATAAATGCTTTAGAGGAAGGAGGACAAAGGTCCTTTTTTTTTTTTTTTTTTTTTTTTTTGTCGTTGTAGGCAAGACAAAGTGTTATTAATTTAATGTGAGCGGCTACAGGGAGCCAGGCGAGAGAGAGAGAGAGAGAGAGAGAGAGAAAGAGAGAGAGCGAGCAATGGATTTGTCACATCTCTCCACTGCCGATTACTTTTGTGATCTTTCGGTTCTTATGTATATGTAATTGTATATAATAATAATAATAATACAGTGCTTGATGGTGTTGGTATTTATAATGATGAGATTGTGATTTTTCTTGTACTTTTTGTTAATTTTTCAGGCAGCTTGTTGGATTTCTTAAAAAGCAGCACTGGCTCCAGTGTACAGATTCCCAAACTTATAGATTTCACCGCTCAGGTAAAAAAAAAAAAAAAAGAAAAAGCCATGAATATGTTCTTTGCAGAATTTTTTTTTTCTCTTCTTCTTCCTCTTCTTTTCTCTCGTTTTGTAACCTCAGGCATTTCGGGCGTGTTTGCATGCAGGATTTGGAAAGTCTGATGTCACTATTTCCATTTTAAAAAGAGGAACCAGAACTATGGTGTGATGTGTGTTGTTATAAAAAACCCAAGAAGGTGTTTCATTTGTTGGAGGAAACGTCTGATTGGTTCAATTGTTTCAAACTGATTTTAATATGGTTTGATGTTGCAGGCTTTTTTTATTATTCATTGATGTGACTTGTTATTTTCATACTCTGTTGAATAATTGGATTTCAGGAGTGATTTTTCTGAAACATTCCAGAAAGGAAGTGTTAGCTTTGAATTATTTTTTTTTTAATGAAATTCTCCGATTTTGTTTTTTTTTCTCGACGTTTCTTTTTTTCTAATGAAACCAAGTTGTCGACTTGTACGTCCTGTTTCTGAGAGGGAACGAAGAGCCTGAAGGAGAAGAGAAACTTTACTTGTCTCTATTTCAGCCTAAATCTGCAGAATATAGCGAAATCTGTTTAAGCTCAGCGGGTTTCGTAGTCATTGCACTCGTCTTGTGTCCGTTCTGGTCTTTGAACTCACAGCCTCCTGGGAAATAGCACGGACATCTGCCCCATGTTATACTGTGCAGTCTTTAGGTACTAAATACAGTATGTACTGAGAAACATAAGAAATATTCAGGTACAAAAACATAAACACAACATTTTTCAGATCATGATGGCAAGAAAATTATAAATGAATAATAATACAGAGAATCATCTGAACACATTACTGTTACCACCTCAAAGGTGATTATACAGTCTGTTATACACGATAATGGTCTGATATATGCAGTAATGGTCTGTTATACACTATAATGGTCTGTTCCACACAGTAAAAGTGTGTTATACACAGTAATTACCTGTTATAAACAATAACAGTCTGTTATACACAACAGTTGTGGGGCTGGTGGTGTAGTAGTTAGGGTGCTGCGCTCATGATCGGGAGGTTGTGAGTTCGAATCCCACTGAGACCCTCACTGTGCTAAGACCCCTGGGCAAGGTCTCAACCACAAGTGTGCCTCTGTTCACCCAGCAGTATAAATGGGAACCAGTAAAATATACTGGGAAGGTAACCTGTGATGGACTAGCGTCCCATCCAGGGGGAGTGGAACTCCTGGTCGCTTCACGCTACGGAAACCGGGGATAAGCACCGGCCTGATGAGCCATGAGGCTAAGCCACTAGGCTCGGGTGTAAAAACCCAACAGACTTACCTTTATACACAACAGTTGCCTGTTATACGCTATAACGGTCTGTTATAAATGGTAATGATCTGTTATACTCAACAATGGCGTGTTATGTGGGCAGCAATTACTTGGTGGTTAATGTGATGGGTTACGAATCCGAAGGTCAGCGGTTCAATCCCCACTATTGCCACTATTGGGCCCTTGAGCAAGGCCCTCAACCTTCAACTGCTCAAGTTGTACAAAAAAAAGTGATAATTGTAAGTAGCTCTGGATGAGAGAGATTTCCTTTTAGATTTTTCCCTTTCTCAGGGGTCACCACATTTGATTTGGCGTAGGTTTTTATGTCGGATGCCCTTCCTAATACAACCCTTTAGCGAGGGACAGAAACATGCTCACGGCTTTGCAGCTCCTCTTTACGAAAGTCAGCAATGGTTCTTTTACATCAACCTCACACCATAGACAGTGAGAGACATGGCCGGCCTTTGATAACCCAGTTAGTGCACTGGGGGGGGACAATGACAACCTTGTGGAGAGTGGGACTCAAACCCCCAACCTTAGGATCAGCGATCCAGCTCCCTATACCAGCAGGCCACCACTGCCCTCTCGCTCTGGATAAGAGCGTCTGCCAAATGCTGTAAATGTTATACACTATAACGGTCTGTTATACACGGTGATGGTCTGTTCTACATTATAATGGTCTGTTATAGGCAGTAACTGTCTCTTATATAGAATTATGGTTATATAAACATCTTCAGTAAAAGTTTCAATGGTTCTACACATTTTAAACATCTGATACTACAAAACCAATAACAATCTAATCTCGAGGACATTTTACATCCCTGAAAATTTACATTCTCAACAATTTATACTTTGTTTTCTAAGAATGTATATCTTTTATGATAAAAATGATTTTGTTTCTTGTGTACAGATAGCAGAAGGTATGGCCTACATTGAGAAGAAGAATTACATCCACCGGGACCTGAGAGCTGCCAACGTGCTGGTGTCTGAGAACCTACTTTGTAAAATCGCCGACTTCGGCTTGGCCAGAATTATTGAGGACGACCAGTACACGGCCAGAGAAGGTGTGTATGTGTGTGTATGTGTGTGTGTGTGTGTGCATTCAGTGAGTAAAGTTAAGATCAGAAGATGTTTCTTTGTAAGTCAAGTCCCCTTCGCAGTGTTTCGAGCTCATTCTTAGCCCGAGAGTTTGTTTCTTTTCTTTTGGATAACAGTCACAGTATTGAGTTTTAAATATTTGGTAAATGTGTCTTTTTCAGGTGCAAAGTTCCCCATCAAGTGGACGGCACCAGAGGCTATTAATTACGGCTCTTTCACCATCAAGTCTGACATGTGGTCCTTTGGGATTCTCATCTATGAAATAATCACATATGGAAAAAATCCTTATCCAGGTAATCAGTGTGTATGTGTGTGTGTGTGTGTGTGTGTGTGTGTGTGTGTGTGTGTGTGTGTGTGTGTGTGTATGTGTGTGTATGTGTGTGTATGTGTGTGTATGTGTGTGTATGTGTATGTGTGTGTATGTGTATGTGTGTGTGTGTGTATGTGTGTGTGTATGTGTGTGTGTGTGTGTGTGTATGTGTGTATGTATGTGTGTGTGTGTAATGGATTACTGTTTAATATCCTTATTGCTGAGCACTGACTGATTTCTCCCCAAATATCACAATACAGTTACAACGTATAAATGTATCATGTATATCTTATTTAAGTTAAAGTCTGTTGGGCTTTTTCCACCCAAGCCCAGTGGTTCATTAGGGTGGTGCTTATCCCCGGTTTCCATAGCACGAAGCGACTAGAAGTTCCACTCCTCCTGGATGGGGGCGCTAGGCCATCGCAGGTTACCTTCCCAGTATATTTTTACTGGTCCTATTTATACTGCTGGGTGAACAGAGGCACACTTGTGGTTGAGACCTTGTCCAGGAGTCTTAGCACAGTGAGGATCTAACTAGGATTTGAACACACAACCTCCCGATATTGAGTGCAGCACCCTAACCACTACACCACCGGCCCCATTGTGTATCTTATTTAGTTCTTCAAAATGTTTTTGACTACTTAAATAAGTGTTTTCAGCACCGGGAAATGTTTACATTTTAGATTATTGAGAAATTATACGGTTACAGAGTCAAATTTTCATCTTGCTAATGAATTTACAGTACGTTTATTGTCCTATTTTGCCCCCTGGTGGTGTAACAGAGAGAACATTCTTCACTGGGGTTTGTTCAAGGAAGTCAGCAAATAGATTTCAAATGTGTTCAAGTTGCAGTCCCACTCTAGTGTTCAAAGTCCCATGGAAATTAACCAAAGTTTACAAAGTGGATATTGACCATCATCCGAAGACAGCAAATCAATTAAACCACATGATTCGCTGTGGCGACTCTCGAGAAGAGTAAAAAGCCGAAAAGAAGACGATTCCTGTGTCATATATACTAAATACACATTGAATAATACAAAGTATAACACAATAGAGAAAGAATGAATAAATAAATAGAGACGATTTGTATATGAAGAACTCATCAGATATTTCTTTCCTAGATCCCCTAAAGAAAAGCATTTACCTTGTTACCGGGAGAGATTATCGGCAAGTTTAAAACATGATGATGTCACAGAAGAAAAAAATTGGCTATACTCTCCTGGGGCAAGAGATGAGGGGTGGTGTACTCATCCCTTCATTAGTTATAGCAACACTAGTTAATCATGATATCTGTATACGTACATATGCAAAAGTGGGTGGATAGGGTCATCCTCAAAGTGTGTTACAGAAATTTCCGATAGTTGTATAAGCAGTGGGCGGAAAAGTCTTCATCATCGCTGGTTGTTCGCCGTCATGTCTTGTTGGTGGAAATGGTTCGTCAGTACACTGTACCTTTTTGCCTATTTTTCATTCTTCTCTCCCCCAGGAATGAGCAACAGTGAGGTCATGTCCTCTGTGCAGCGTGGTTACCGCATGCCCCAGCCTGAAAACTGTCCCTCTGAACTTTATGCAGTCATGTGCTCTTGTTGGAGAAATAGCCCCGAAGACCGACCCACCTTCGACTACATGCAGAGCGTACTGGACGACTTCTTCACAGCCACCGAAATCCAGTACGAGGAGCAGCCATGAGCCACGTTCCCGCGCGTCCCCTGTACGCCACTTCATATCCACATTATTTATAATTCCGGTAATGAACAGTATTGGAAAAGAGAATCGTGTACTGTACACATGTGAATAAGAATCATATTTGTGTTTTGCGTTGACCGGCTTGCTTACACTGAAGCGAGTGAGAGTAATCAGCCCAGGCTTCTTCAAATTGAAGTTTTATACGCTTGCATGTAAAATTTCTTTTTTAAAAAAGCTTGTTGTGATTTTATGTTAATTTTGTGTGACTTATTCTCCTGATCTCACTGGTAAAGAAGACCTAAGTATATGGAGTCACGGTAAGATAAGTAATAGTATATAATTTAAAAATCAGGAATTTAACCAAATCATTTGCTTCATTTAAACCAGTATTATAATTTTATAAAATCCATCAACATTCCTATTACATCTGTAATCATTGACATACTGAATATATGATAAAATAGTCTTTCTGACTAATTAATGGATGTTAATTTGCAAACTGGAGCTGATGATTTGTGGTTGAGGATCAGAGCGATTCGCAATGACTTTGAATTTGTATATATGAGTCTCTTCTTCTTATCTATCGTAGACATGCCAGTTATTCCTACAAAATAATTTCATCACAATTCTTTACTGCAAACCTCTTGCCAATATATGATAATTATATTTTTATGGAAATTCAATTTCAAAGAGTCCTGTCAAACAGAGCTCACAAGGTGACTTACAATCCTTATGGCACACATGATTGTAAAATGTTTTTTTTTTGTGTGTGTGTGTGTGTGTGTGTGTGTGAGTGAGAGAGCGAGAGAGAGAGAGCGAGTGAGTGTGGGTGTCAAATCTTCTCGGTTGAATGAGTCAAATAATACGACTCTCCGCAAAAAGACTGGATAAGAGATGATTCGGTAAATTAATGCATTCATAACATCAACTAAATGTTTCCAAAATGTAAAAAAAATTGAATATTTAACACTCCAAGCATTTACAGCGAACACCCCAGTTCAAGAAAAACCTTTTTTGTGTCTTTTTATTTCCTTGAACATGTGTTAAGCGGCGCCCACACATGAAAGAGATGAGTAGTGATTCGGACAGCTTGTGAATCGGCTCACACACAGAAATTTTTTTAAAAGCATACATATCACCGTCGTTGCAACATCTGGTTACCTAGGTAACCCTTTCCCATGTTTCCACACTTGCAGATGTTTCCTAATGAAACTGTGAGCAGTTGACAGTTCCCTACAGAAACTGTGGAGCAATAGCTATTTAGCTCACTGATCATTGACTTGTGTTATAATTATCGTTCATTCTGTTGACTTTCAATGACTGAATGGTTGCTTGTTGCTCATAAATTCCTGTGTATACGTCCCTTTTAAAGCCCTAATTTGCCATGACCGATATTCCAGTACTGTCCTGTATGTGCATGTGGCAGTGGCGGGCCTTCTCTGCCGGCCTACACACTCAGAAACACTGACCTGCTTTTACAACTTAAATTTTACAATTTGTTCCATTCTGTCTTCCTTTCGGCTTTTTCCCTTTTACTCGGGAGTCGCCACAGCGAATCATCTTGATCCACACATTTGATTTGGCAGAGGTTTTTTTTTTTTTTTACGTCGGATGCCCTTCCTGTCACAACCCTTTTTAGCAAGGGACAGAAACACACTGACGGCTTTGCAGCTCCTCTTTACGAAAGTCAGCAATGGTTCTTTTACATCAACCTCTCACCATAGACAGTGAGAGACATGGCCCGCCTTCGATAACCAAGCTGCATTAATTTATTCACTGCAGTCGATTCTCTTCATTTCGTAGTGTCTCTTGGCTGCACTGCTTCCAGTCCGTGTATGTGTATGTTAGATTTTTTGTTCAATCAGATTTCGGCTTCTATTTGCTGCTATGTCGATCTAATCTTATCGGAGCCTTCAGAGTCAGCAGTGCTGGCCAATGTCACTGAAACTGTATTAGCAATGGGGCTGTTTCTTTAAGCAATCAGATGACAGATTCACTTCATAGGGCCAGCATTTTTCTGTCCTCTGATTGGTCAGTCAGAGCAAAACCAGCTGAATAGTCTGTAGTGATCTGCACACGTATTAGGAGATAAAGGGTTAACTGGTTTTCTTGCATTAGTAATAGTAGTATTCACCCACAACACATGAAACGCCTCTTTCTGAAATTCCCCGCCTTGTTATATTGTATTTTTCTAGATTATTGGATGGTTTGCATATTTACAAGATGATAGTGGTGCTATTAAGAGGTGGATTAAGTCCCCCTGAAGGCCCAGGTACTAAATGCATAACTTTCCACTGGTGTGTAGTGTGTGTGTGTGTGTGTGTGTGTGTGTGTGGTCCATTAATTTTCTGAACTGCTTAATCCTATTTCGGGTTGCAGGTGGGCTGGTGCCCATCCAGCTGACTCTGGGCAATGGCAGGGTACACCCTGGACAGCTCGCCAGGCCATCGCAGTACCAACACTCACACAACCATTCACACTCACACCTAGGGGTGATTTGGAACCGCCAATTAATGTACTGTGCATGTTTTTGGACTGGGAGGAAACCGGAGAACCCGGAGGAAACCCACACAAGCTCGGGGAGAACATGCAAACTCCACACAGACCACACCCGAGCTGGGAATCAAACCCAGGACCTTCATGCTGTGAGGCGGACACTCCGCCACTCTGCTGCCATGATGTGTGGTATGTAGTGTGAGGTGCATGACTGATGAGCAGGAACACATGGGTTCGACAAGAATATGTTCAAATTAATATTCATTAAATCCTGGAATCACTTCAAGTGTTGCAGGTATTGTGTTGTTATTTAGATGTAATTAATTATTCTATGTAAATAATGTTTAGGAGATTTTTGCTGTACATAATTTCACTGTGTATAAATATTATACATGTTTTGATATGTAACGTTTAATTCTTTTAAAGCCGTTTTTAATAAACCGATTAAACTTTAAATATTTGTCTCGTATACAAATATATTTGTTTTTTTTAAGATCTTAATGGTTTATTTTTAAATGTTTCTTGGTTCCATTGTGGCATCTTTGTTCAGAATTTGAATTATTCTTAAAAAGTGGGTGTTCGGGATCTAAAAATAAACATAAAGCTGCACAAAGTTTCTGAAATGGAACCTGAATCAAGATCACTGCTGTATTCATCTCCACTTCCCTCATGCTCAGTATACATTTTATTTAAGTCTGAGAATGAACATTTTTAATTTTAAAAAGTACTAAGCGGTTAGTTAGCCTTTGTATTTTTTTTTTAATGTATTTTCTTTTCTTTTTTTTATGTAAATTTATAGTTTGCATTAAGGAAGCGAAAGCTATCACACATGTGCTTTGAGTTTTGTCCTGTCACACTCCAGAGTTGATAGCTGAGCCTTCAGTGTCTGGATCAGGCTGTAGAGTTGAAATTCACTGAGATTACAGCAGCTCGAATGGTTTTATGGCATGTTGTTGAATGAATATAAGTGCGCCCCTCAGTTCGGCTTCATCTCCCTAAACTCATGCAACATATTTGGTTAAAATTTGAGAACCTCTCCATTCTTTATGTAAAACAAAAACAAACAAAAAAAAAACCCTCAGTATTCATGGTAAAGTAGTATTTTTCAACGCCTTTTCAATAAAATATACATATATTAATATTTATATTGTAATTTTTGATATTTAAAACTTGTACGACAACATTTGAAATATATGTTTATGAAAATGAAATATACAGTTATAACGTTGTTGACATAACTGTCATCTTGACACCTGACATCTATCTTCTGCCAATAGCGTCTCATCCCACCCATTGGCGGTCATGTGACCATTTCAAGATGGCCGCGCCCATGCCTTAGGAGGTGTAGCGCCGTTTAAAACACAAAACGCTTCTGATTGGAGCTGTAGTGCACTGTGTAGGGTGTAAAAGCCTTAATTCCGTGCCCTATGTAGTGTACATATAGGGATTGTGGGTGTATATTGGGATTGTGCCGTGTTCTAGGACTGAGTTTATGTAGTTAAAGACGCTGTTGAATAACAGCAGCTCGGGTAGCTTTTGCATGATGGATAAAATCGAGCATATCCTGTAAGTTTGTTTATAATCATCATCTTGAGTGAAATATATAAATGTTGTTGCAGTGTATGAATTTAGTGGACAACAGTGCAGAGGTAATGATGATTAAATGGGTTGTGTTTTAACCACGTGACATTATTATTATTATTATTATTATTATTATTATTATTATTACTACTACTAGTAGTAGTATGTAATAATGCTCGGGATTATTTCCTTTGTTCTGATTGTTAGATCTGGAAAGTTCGCATAAACAATAGTTTAATTGGACTGTATGAATACTGTCAGAATTTCTTCAAAAAGTTACGAGATCAGGGTATATCATTTAGTTGTAAATCTACTAGATGTTGAAATAATGCCTATGAGAATAAAGAGCACCAATCCTCGGACATGAGATCTGATCAGACCTTGCAGAAATCAATAATGTACTTATGTCTGATGATTATTACACTTATTGATTTTTTTTATAACATGAGTTTTAATAATGCTTGTGATAATAAAGAGCTCTTATTTATATATATATATATATATATATATGAGAGAGAGAGGATATGTTACTTTATATATATATATATATATATATATATATATATATATATATATATAAAATGAGAGAGAGAGGATCGGTTACTATATATATATAATGCTTGTGATAATAAAGAGCTCTTATATATATACATATATATATATATATATATATATATATATATATATATATATATATATGAGAGAGAGAGGATATGTTACTTTATATATATAGTATATTTATACATATATATATATATATAAAATGAGAGAGAGAGGATCAGTTACTATATATATATATATTGTGATAATAAAGAGCTCTTATATATATATATATATATATATATATATATATATATATATATATATATATATCCATATATATATATATATATATATATATATATATACATATATCCATATATATATATATATATATATATATATATAGAGAGAGAGAGAGAGAGAGAGAGAGGGGATCTGTTAGTTGATCCTTATCCTGATGATACCTGCCCTGTGACCTCACTATGCACTGGGCCGTTAATTCTGAAAATGATGAAGGTCTAATCTTCCCAGTCCACCTTTCCCTCGTGAGGCCTGTTGATCAGGATTACAATAAGCAGCGGGCGGGCCCCTGAACTAGGAGATGATAACTCTGACTGTTGGAGTATTGTAGCAGCCACCCGTTCCAGTCATGTCCCTTTCTAATGGCACTGCTTCCCTTCACAGCCCAAAGGACTTTCCTGAGCTGAAGAATGACACGTTTCTGCGAGCAGCTCGAGGTGAAGAGGTCCAGCATGTTCCAGTGTGGTGCATGCGCCAAGCAGGACGTTACCTGCCAGGTACGTGTGTGTATGTGTGAATGATATCACAGCAGGTTCTGTGATGTTTGGGTTTGTACCGTGTGTTCTGTCAGCACTAACCAGAATATTCTGCAAGCTGCAGAGTTCCACAATTCATTTTGAAGTTCTCATGCTGTGTGCCAGTGTTCTGGTAAAGGCTGAAGAATACTTCTGAATTCCTGGGGATACGTACCAAACTTTAAGCAAAAGGGAAAGGAGAAGAGTATTTGTGTTGCATGTTTGGTTTCTTTCTGTTAATGCTGGAATTACACCACCAGATTCTTCAATGTCTACAGATCCCAGTCTTTCAGTCTTTCAGTAGCTCTCAAGAGTAGCATTTTCATTTTCGTTTATTATAAACATTAAGTTTCAACTAAAGTTTATATTCAGGTATACCTCAGCTTACATCGTTGGTTCCAGGAGAGACAACTAACAAATGGTCAACAACTAACGAATACCTTCGTCACACTCCGCGCTGTTGCTGGCGGTTTATAATTAACTTGTATTTGTTCGAAAATGTCATCAAATGTGTTTCTCAATTTAAAATACATTCATTTATTTATTATTTTCACGTTGGGACCTTTATAATGACAGAAAACAGTTTTTTCCTCATCCTTGTCCCCTTCCATCATGCTTTCCAAATTGTTGAAATTGACCAATCACAAGGCGCGGTTGATATTAATTTTGCTTTGATCACTTTTTAGTACGCTGTATGATGGACACACACACACACATTTTTTTCCGGTATCTTTTTATTTTTTTGTGTGTCTGTGAATGCTCAGGCGGAGTTTTTATCTACAATTTCATCCCAGCCAGCTGTGTTACCGCCAACAACGATATTTTCAAGGCTGGCCTAATGTTACTAATTCTTAGCTAAGTAATCAACCCCATGTTGTAACTAACAAACTTCCGTGAGCTCGTAACCTTTACTCTTATTAACTTTCCTTCTTACGACCAGCACGTTTGCTTAATAACTTTCCAACTTAGATTTGCATAAATGTATTTATTTACATATCCTCTTGTTAACCTGCTTAGGTTTCAACCTGTGTATATTTACATACTTAATTATTCAATAATTAACTAGTTCCATACTAAATAACACAATTAAAAACTTTACTTATTAATCATTTATTGACTTTGGTAACTTGGCTAAAAATGTGATTATGTTATTAGAATTTGTTTATTTGAGTTTGATGTGTGGGTCACTTTATAGACGTTATTATATACATTTTTACATAATACAGTAGTCATCGGACCAGAACAGCCATTTCCCCAGCAAAGCTCATACATCAAAATTTTGCTGGTTTGGATGGGGCGGATTTTTGGTGGATCGAAGCTCGTATCAAGGAAAATTCATTATAAAAGATTCTCGTAAGCTGAGGCGTTGCTATATTACTGATGTGAGATTATCGGTTTCTCTGTTGGTGCTCCGTTCGCCCTTCCTCCACGTAAATAGAGCACCTCAGATATCATCCGGACGTTCGGGTATTTATTGTGTTATATCGGGTGCGGATGTTGTATGAATATCTACACACAATGATGATTTAAATATTTGCACTTGACCTGGCAGAATTCAGGGAATTCAGAGCAGGGAAGGACTTTTTCGAGACGTGTCGCTCCCCGGAGGACTGCTGTGAGCTCACATTGCAGGTCGGCAAACTTAACACATCAAACTCGAAACTAAAATGGAGCTTTGGCACTAAAAATGTAGTAAATGTCTTTATTTTCCTCCAGCCGCTGAGACGATTTCCATTCGATGCTGCAATCATCTTCTCGGACATTCTCGTGGTGCCGCAGGTAAAATGATGCCAAACTTAAATGCTTATTAGAACCTGACATGAGACTGAGACCTGTCTTGAGTTTGGAGCCACTTTCATTAAGTGTGTGTGTGTGTGTGTGTGTGTGTGTGTGTGTGTGTGTCTGTGTGAGATTAGGCTCTGGGTATGGATGTCCAGATGGTAGCAGGGAAAGGTCCAACATTCTCAGAACCCCTGAAAGAACCGAATGACTTGCAGAAGCTCCGATCGAAAGTGGACGTGGCGTCCGAGCTGGACTACGTGTTCAGGGCCATCACGCTAACGCGGCACAAACTGGAAGGGAAAGTTCCTCTCATTGGGTTTAGTGGAGCGCCGGTGAGTCGGCGGGGATTAAATGGGTTCCACTCTGTGATCATCAGATTTTTCTTCAAAGGCAAAATTTGGAAATTGGACTTGGCTGGATGATGGAGGGAAAAAAAGGAACAGATGGGACTGGAGACCGTGTGTCCATGCGTATGTGCATGCGTAGGTGTGTGCGTACTAGAGCCCTGCGCGGGCCAAGATCACAAGCCTGCGCCTGTCCCGCAAATTAGAATTGTGGCCTGCAGCCCACCCCACACATTTACCCTTGTAGGTCAGCCCGCCCCGCCCCGCAAGTAAAATTCTAACCTGACCCGCAGCCCGCCCCACACAAAATACTTCAGCCCGCAGCCCACCCTGCCCCGCAGTGAGTTTCCGATTCTGAGCCCGCACCCGCCCCGCAGCCCGCACAACACAACTACATATTAACATTCAATCTTTAATTCACTCAAACCATAAAAAGTTACATTCAAATGAACAATTTTTCACAACAGCCTAATAATGTATATTTACCTGATACAGTGTTCGCTGCATATTCTGCTGTATTGTGTAGGACTGCAGTCTTTCCTATTTACCGCTGCGATCCACTTGGCTTTTCTCTCCGGGTCAGATGGAAAACCATAAAATGACAGTGCGGGTTTACTCCTCTGTCTATTTGCACAGCCAACAGCGAAACACGATATAACCATACTCACTGCTTATATAACACGATATAACCACTCACTGCTTATATAACACAATATAACCATACTCACTGCTTATATAACACGATATAACCACTCACTGCTTACATAGCACGATATAACCATACTCACTGCTTATATAACACGATATAACCACTCACTGCTTATATAACACAATATAACCATACTCACTGCTTATATAACACGATATAACCATACTCACTGCTTATATAACACGATATAACCACTCACTGCTTATATAACACAATATAACCATACTCACTGCTTATATAACACGATATAACCACTCACTGCTTACATAGCACGATATAACCATACTCATTGCTTATATAACACGATATAACCATACTCACTGCTTATATAACACGATATAACTATACTCACTGCTTACATAACACGATATAACCATACTCACTGCTTACATAACACGATATAACCATACTCACTGCTTATATAACACGAAATAACCATACTAGCTGCTTATATAACACGATATAACCATACTCACTGCTTATATAACACGAAATAACCATACTAGCTGCTTATATAACACGATATAACCATACTCGCTGCTTACATAGCACGATATAACCATACTCATTGCTTATATAACACGATATAACCATACTCACTGCTTATATAACACGATATAACTATACTCACTGCTTACATAACACGATATAACCATACTCACTGCTTATATAACACGAAATAACCATACTAGCTGCTTACATAACATGATATAACCATACTAGCTGCTTACATAACACGATATAACCATACTCACTGCTTATATAACACGAAATAACCATACTAGCTGCTTATATAACACGATATAACCATACTCGCTGCTTATATAACACGACATAACCATACTCACTGCTTATTTAACACGACATAACCATACCCACTGCTTATTTAACACGATATAACCATACCCACTGCTTATTTAACACGATATAACCATACCCACTGCTTATTTAACACGATATAACCATACTCGCTGCTTATTTAACACGATATAACCATACTCACTGCTTATTTAACACGATCTAACCACTCACTGCTTATATAACATGATATAACCATACTCACTGCTTATATAACACAATATAACCATACTCACTGCTTATATAACACAATATAACCATACTCACTGCTTACATAACACGATATAACCATACTCACTGTTTATATAACACGATATAACCATACTCACTGCTTATATAACACGATATAACCATACTCACTGCTTATATAACACGATATAACTATACTCACTGTTTATATAACACGATATAACCATCCTCACTGCTTATATAACACGATATAACCATACTCACTGCTTATATAACACAATATAACCATCCTCACTGATATAACACGATATAACCATACTCACTGCTTATATAACACGACATAACCATACTCACTGCTTATTTAACACGACATAACCATACTCACTGCTTATTTAACACGATATAACCATACTCACTGCTTATTTCCTATCACTCTGGGGAAGTTAGGAACCGACAAACAACATCCAGTTGGGTAATGTTGAACCACTGTTAATTTTTTAAAATGTTTAGCAATGTTGAATGAGCGAGCGCCGTCCGGATCATGCCGTCCAATATGGCAGATAAACAAAAGTCACGTGACCTTGTGACGTCACGTGCAAAACCTCAATATGTGAGGCGCTCAAAACCGAAAGTAGTGTACTTGCTGTTCCGGTCTTTCAAGTAAGCAAGTGCGCCGTTGAACTCGTTTAGAACTCAGCCTGCACTGATGTGAATCACCAGCAGAGCGGAGAGTTCTCGTTCTTTTCTGGACAGTCCATATGAATCCGTGACATTGCCCGCAGCCCGTCCCGCAAAACTTTGATCATTCTCAACCCACCCCGCCCAGCCCCGCAAACTAAAAAGTCTGACTTTAAATTTGTGCCTGTGGGGGCCCACGGGCTGCAGGGGCCCACGGGCTGCGGGCTGAAACCCACCCCGCGCAGAGCTCTAGTGCGTACATGCGTGTGTACGTATACACATGTGTGTGTGGGTGTACGTGTACACGTGTGTGTACATGTGTGTGTCATGTGTACGTGTGTGGGGGGGGGCTTGGGTGTCCGTGTCCTTGTCCTTAACCTTTCAACATCCATGCTCATGTAGAGTATAATTTTTATATTTTACAAGTGTTCACACTGGAAAAATCAGTTATGGGACTCCGCCCTTCCCTCTGCTCCACCCCTGAGTGGGAGTCTATATAACCCATCATACGCTTACCAAGTCTCCCTGAGCGTCTCCTGCCTCTAACATCCCTATCCCTTTTTTTTTCTCCAATATCCAGTGGACTTTGATGTCATACATGATTGAAGGTGGTGGCTCCACCACCCACTCGAAGGCGAAGCGCTGGTTATACAGGTACCCCGAGGCCAGTCACGCGCTCCTCAAACGCCTCACTGACGTTATCGTGGAGTATCTGCTGGCTCAGGTCAAAGCCGGAGCTCAGGTGAGAATTTTCTCTACATTTTTAAAAAGTTTTCAGTCGAAAAAGATTTCTGGCATCACTTGTGTCTCGCGGCTTGGCTGCCTGTGCTTGATGTACTGGAGGTGAACTTTGACCGGTGAAGGAGGTGCTAATTATTAAAACAATATCAACACTAGACTTTTATTTTTATTTATGTGTTTCTCCGACCTTGGTGCAGGTTTTATTCCGTGTGCCTGCTTAGATTTTCTCATTAGTAGTGTTGGCACCTGTGTAGAAATGATAATGATAGGTGTGTGTGTGTCTGTGTGTGTGTGTGTGTGTGTGTGTGTGATCTTCAGGCCCTCCAGGTATTTGAATCCCATGCTGGCTGTCTGGGCCCGATGGAGTTTAATGTGTTCGCTCTGCCGTACCTCAGAGACATCGCACACGGAGTAAAAGACAGGCTGAAGGAATCCGGGCTGGAGAGCGTCCCCATGGTGGGTGAAGTGTCTTCAGTCTCATCTCAGGGTTTCCTTTTAAACATAACACCCAGATTATTAGCTCAGACATGACCGGCGTCTGATGCCTCTTTGATTAGTGCCTTTCCCCCTTAAGTTTGGTTCCTATTACAGCTTCTTTGTCGTTTCCTTTCAACAGTGATTGGTTTTGGGGTTTTTGCGTTGATGATGTAAATCCGTCCCAACATTACTTGACTTATGATTAAATCGATAAAAATTCCAACGGCGAGACAGAATGCCCTTAATGCACTTTTCCATTTGAAGGAAAAAGTATCAGGGTGGCACTGAGACACAGAAGGTTGTTTGATGAGGTAAATTTAATCTATAACCAAAGCATCTCCTCTAAGGAGCCTGAGATTGACGGGTTAGATCTGAACGATGATATTTACTCCTCTGGAACGCTGGTAGTCTGCACGTGCTGATTACTGACACTAGGGAGCAGTATTGGGCAAATATTGTGTCTGGTTTAGGTCTTGTAACAGTGCCCTGTTCCCCTTTGGATCAGATTGTGTTTGCGAAGGACGGCCATTATGCACTGGAGGACCTCTCCCAGTCCCACTACGACGTGGTGGGTTTGGATTGGACCATTGACCCTCGAGCTGCACGGTGAGTCCCATCTGTATCATGGTATCTCTCAGTTATTTTTCTGTTTCCCTTAAATATTGTGTTGGGATTTGTCCGTGTGTGTGTGTGTGTGTGTGTGTGTGTGTGTGTGTGTGTGTGTGTGTGTGTGCGCGCACGCATGCATGTGTGTCTCTTGCAGACAGAGGACTGCAGGGAAAGTCAGTCTGCAGGGAAATATGGACCCCTGTGCACTATATGCTACTAAGGTGACACTTTCAGATTCAAATTCAGATATAATCCACCTGACCCACCCCAAATGAGTCTCAAAAGGAAAAAAGGAAGCCCCTCAGGTTCCCCTAGACCAGGGGTGTTCAATCCTGCTCCTGGAGATCTACCTTCCAGATGACTTCATTTCCAACCCTAATGTGGCCCATGTGACATGTAACACCCAGTCAGATCTTCATGAGGTGATTGGATGGTTAGGTGGGCGTGATTAGGGTTGGAGCGAATGTCTTCTGGAAGGTAGATCTCCAAGAGCAGGATTGAGCACCCCTGCCCTAGACATTGGGGTGTCAATACTTTTGTGTACAACCGAAGCAGTCCTGACATGGACATGTACTGCACAACAGCAACAGTTCATTCAAGACATCAAGTTCACAAAAGGACTTAAGCATCAGTGACGTGTCGTTTGGAAACGAGTCGACTCCTTGACTCATATATTTGAATCACTTCAGAGAATCGGTTCTTTTTAAGTGAATGCACAGTCATTAATAATACAGTAATAATATTTTTAAAAAGTTATTCTTTATTTATTGGAACCTTTTTATAGTGCATCGTTTTGGTTCATCGTACGGATGTAGGTGAAGTAAGGTAGTCTTTTGGGCTTTTTCCACCCAAGCCTAGTGGCTCATCGGGCCAGTGCTTATCCCCGGTTTCCGTAGCGTGAAGCAACCAGGAGTTCAACTCCTGGATGGGACGCTAGTCCATCGCACGTTACCTTCCCAGTATATTTTACTGATTCCCATTTATACTTCCGGGGGGATAGAGGCACACTTGTGGTTAAAACCTTGTTCAGGGGTCTTAGCACAGTGGGGGTCAAACTGGGATTCGAACACACAACCTCCGGGTCATGAGCCCAGTACCATAATCGCACCACCACTGACCCCACCAGTTTATCGTATGGACGTAGCATCGTTTAATTAGTGTCATGCTAATGAGGAGCTAGTACATGCTAATGCAGGGTGAATTACAGGGAGTCTGTATGAAGACTGTTTGTGTGTCTGTGTTCGTATAGGAGCGCATTTCAGAGATCGTAAAGACGATGGTGGAGGCGTTCGGCACCAGAGGCTACATCGCCAACCTTGGCCACGGTTTGTACCCTGACATGGATCCTGAGAGCGTGGGCGCGTTTGTGGAGGCTGTACACACACACTCCCGTCGGCTGCTCAAACTCAAATAAGATGTTCATCTCTGTCTGAGCACAAGCAGCAAGAGACGCCAGGCCCAGGATCACGTACAACGATTCTGGGCTTGTGTTTCAGAAAAGGAGCTGATGATGTCATCAGTAATGATGTAAGATGACCAGGTTTCAGACTGAGACGTAGCGTTTTGTTGATTGACGTGTGAGAGGCAGTCAGGACGAATGAATCCAAAAGAAATAAATTTATCAAATGAAATTTGTATTGACAGTATATAAAATGGTTATATATTCAGTTAAATAAAGAGAAAACTTAATGAAAAATGTTTGTTTCCTTTTTGTGGGACAGATTTATTTATTTATTTAAAACAAAATGTGAGCCTGGAGCCCGGGAGTCAGTTGGTTGTGGTTGAAAGCAGGGTACCATCACAATCGATGTACCATCGCAGACTCGGCTCACCTCCATGTGCAGGTCTTTGGACTGTAGAAGAAACCCTCAGAAGCACAGTCAGAACCTGCAAACGCCACACAGAAACACCCTCGCCGAACCCAGGATCTTCTTTCTATGAGGAAGAGTTGCTAACCTCTACGCCATCAACATTATTCTGCAAAAAATACAGTATTTACACTTAAAACAGCATTTACAGTGATGATGATGGAGCAGTCGAGCAGGTTGGCCGTCGGGTTAAAAAACTAGTAATACGCGTCTGTCTGAGCCAGGCATCGGCTCCGCCTCAAACCACCTTCACTAATGTGTTTGAGGACGTGATGGGATTCTTTAGCCTGTAAACACAAAGGATCGACACTGTAGTTTAACACTGGAACATTAGCTCAACAAATAATGTTTGTTTTCGAGTACCTTTTATTATTGGTTTGTCCTCTAGGCTCCACCCCCCCCCCCCCCCCCCCCGCGTTCATTCATTTTCTAAGTTGCTTAATCCTTACTTGGGGCCGGTGGCGTAGTGGTTAGGGTGCTGTGCTCATGATCGGGAGGTTGTGAGTTCAAATCCCACTGAGACCCTCACTATGCTAAGACCCCTGGGCAAGGTCTCAACCATATGTGTGCCTCTGTTCACCCAGCAGTATAAATGGGTACCAGTAAAAATATACTGGGAAGGTAACCTGCGATGGATTAGCGCCCCATCCAGGAGAAGTTGAACTCCTCGTCGCTTCACGCTACGGAAACCGGGGATAAGTACTGACCTGATGAGCTACAAGGCTCAGGTGTAAAAACCCAACAGACTTACCTACCTTACCTTAATCCTTACTGGAATCGTGGTTGGGGGTGGTGGCGCTCATCAGTCAACTGTGGGCAAGGGGCGGGGAACACCCTGAACAGGTCACCAGACCATGCCAGTGCCAGCACTTACACAACCATTCAAACTCACACTGACACCTAGTGTTGATTTGGAACAGCCAGTTAACCCATTGTGCATGTTTTTTTTGGACTGTGGGAGGAAACCAGTGTACCCAGAGGAAACCCACGCAATCACGAGGAGAACATGCAAACTCCACACAGAAACGCTCGGGACTGCCACAGCCGTCTGTAGCCGCGAGAGTCCATGGGGGCGAATTGGTCAAGATTGTACAGGAGGGAGTGATGGCATACGCTCACTTCCCTGTCACTCACAGTGATCGCCAGCCAATCAGGGGCGTCTGTGAGTTCATTCGTATGAGGAGGCAGATAGCACTGTCCCTCCGAATTTGTTGGACCATCCCCAAGATGCATGTGTGCCGCAGTTCAAAAAGAGGACGGTGGCTCGCCACGTCGTGGATGCTTTTGCTCCTCCCTGGTCGGTGGTGGGTGTGTGATAGGGAAGGTAAAACCAGAAGGGTGGGAATCAGATACGAATAAATTAGGGAGAAAATTGGGGGGGGGACACACTGAGCCTGGGAGTCTTCTTACTGTGAGGCAGTCATCCTCCGCAGCACCGTCTCCCAACATCCGCAATGAAAAAGGTTTAAGTGATGCATTTAGAACAAATATCTGGATCCATCACTGATTAGTCATGATATACATCAGTCACTGATACTATACAACGCAGCAGAATACAATTCAACGAGATACAAGCCAGCCATCCATTCGCCAAACCGCTTAATCCTATTCAGGATGCACAGAGGCCTGAGCCTCTCTCAGCCATCTCTGGATAAGAAAGGTACAGCATGAACAGCTCTCCAGTTTATTGCAGGGTGACACTAGTAGGATTAAGTGGTTCAGCAAGCGAGTGATGAACTTGAGGAACAGTCCACGCCCACTAGCGGCTTAGTCGTGTTTGACCGGGACATTTTGCTGCAGGAAAGTCAAACATTCCTATTAATGCCTAATACAGAAAATCTCAGTGGAGGCACATGAACAGTGGAGGCAGCGCTAATCCTCAAATCCAGTTGTTTATAAAGAGGTCATGTGATCTCTTTAAGGGCTGTCAATCCGGGAAAACAATTTTTTTTCATCTGATCTAAATAAATGGAACTGAAAACACGTTTCGATCATGTTCAGGATTTGTGTGTTGACATTTTCACTGGAATCTGCTGCTTTTGTATATTTGTATTTATATTTTGTCCTTCCTGTGAATCATATTTGTTTTTCATATCCCTGATTGCCACCGGTGCACAAAGCCAGCGTGAACAGGCCGCATCTCATTCTCGAGGTGTTTATTGTCTCTGAACAAACATCTCAACTGTACACAATGGGGGTGGAAAACGTACACTCATGTGGCCATTGTGGAGGAAATGGTAGGCAGCTGCAGCTTGTCCACACAGCATGCTGTTGTCCTTGATTGTAGTTAAAAAAAAAAAAAAAAAAAAAGCTGCAGTCAATTTGCTGATTAGCGCCGTAGCATTTCCAGCCCCTGTCACTCCAAAGGGCACAGCTGGGATTTGGGAGGCTGGGATGTACCTCATCCTTTCGAGACACACACACAGACACACACACACACACACACACACAGACACACACATTATACGGGTTACCTCAAGGGGCTCCGGACATTATTTTTAATTGCAACAATGAATCTGAAATGCTTGATTCCCCAGGGCCTCCTTTAAGGACCCATGACAAGGATAAGCACCAGAGACAGAAAGAGAGCAAGACAGCAAGAGACATGTGGGCTTGGGTGGGTGGGGAGGGGAGGGGAGGGGAGGGGAGGGGGGAGGGGGAGGTATGGGGGTTCAGTCGCAATCTCTCAGCGAATCAGCGGGCCTGAAAATCCAATCTGCTGCAGCACACACCATGCTGTACATCACTTGTCAGGCCCTGGCACTATCAGAGGTTTATCAGACTCCGAGGGCTCGGCCAAGAATCGATTTGAAATATTAGGTGGCGTAGGGGCGATGAGGTGGAGTTTGGATGAGTCTTTGTGGCTCAAGCTCAGAGAAGGGAGTGACAGGTCCTTAAAGTCATGAGCGATAGTGAGAAACGGAGCAGCTTCTGTGGATAAACAATCAGCTGTAACTTTTTGAGCTCTTCAGATAAGCAGGCCGCACACACGGGTGATTCTGGCGGTGGTGTGAATACGGTTGTATTGAACACGCATCAGAACGGTTATGAAAGTTACGATTGATGGGGGCTGGTGTCGGTCAGTGGTGAGCACCATCATGTTGAAAGGACGGTGTCACTGCGGTCCAACAAGGTTTGGAGCTGCACTGAACGGCCAGAGTGAGGTCAGCTTTAGAAGTGACTATTAGCTTTGATGGGTGGCACAGGGGTTTAGCGGCTCGCACATCTGCCTCACAGCATGAAGGTCCTGGGTTCGAGTGTTCCTGCGTGCAGTCGTGTTCGTGTTCGCTTTCCTCCACGTGCTGCGGTTTCCTACGACGGTCCAAAGACATGCATGTTAGGATAATTGGTTGTTCCAAATTGCCCCTAGACGTTGGTGTGATTATGAATGGTTGTGTATGTTTGTGTCCCCTGGTGAGCTATTAAGGGTGTACTCGGCCTTCGCCCAGTGTCAGCTGAGACGGGTCTAACCTCCCCGAGCATAAACTAGGATTAAGCGGTTTGGATAATGAGTGAGAAAGAAAGTGTTTGTTTGGACACGCCATACATTTCTCGGTTCCATATATGGCAGTACAGTAATGGCATACCTTTTGTATCCCACCATTCCCCTCACTGTGCATTTCCTCTTTCACTTCTAAAATCCAACAGGCCAATTAAAGAAGAACAGTGGCGGAGAATCATGGTGGTGGGACAAAGCTGCACAAATCAGTTCCCCATAGAGCCAAAGATTCAGAACCGACATGTTCACAGCATGTAAATTTTGAGAGTAATTTAAGGAAAAAGGATTTTCATCCCTGGATGTTCTGAATCGTTTCTAGGTGCGACTGAGAGTGTTTAGTCAGCCCTGCGATGGAACGATGATCTGTTCAGGGTGTCAGCCGAGATAGGCCGCAACCTGCCGCAAATCTAGTAGGATGAAGCACTTCAGTAAGAAAAGGAGTGAGAGAACTTCAGTCCAGTTCTAAACTTGGAACAAGGTGGAAATCTATTCTCTTTTTGTTTTCTTGGTCTACGGTCATGCCGATTGATCATCCGGCAGAGGAAACACACGGTTAACCCCATCCATACTACGAGTACAACGTGTGATACAACTTGTACAATTGACACCCTCGTAGGACCAAACACGAACTGCTTCAGGATTCGGTGATGAACGAAGGGATGGATCTCAGTGGGAGGTCTCTCCAGCCTCAGGATAGCACAGTACATAAAAGTACACACGTTAATCTTCTGATGTGCGACAGCGTATTTAAGCCACATGAGAAAAAAAGACAGAAGATCAGTGGCACGTTATAACACCAAGGGTTCAGTTTTATAAAACCAAACTTTTGCATAATCACGATATATTTTCACGTAATTACGTTATTATGATATACTGATGCCAGACAGTGGTGGCCCGGTGGTAAGGATCATTGATCCCAAGGTTGAGGGTACAAGCCTCACTATCACCAGGTCGTCACTGCGGTCCCCCCAGTGCACTAACTGCTCAAAGGCCGGCCGTGTTTCTCACTGTTTGTGGTGTGAGGTTCATGTAAAAGAACCATCACTGACTTTCGGAAAAGGGGAGCTGCATAGCCGTAACACCCGAGCTGAGACTTGAACCAAGACCCTTCTTGCTGTAAGGTGGACGTGGTAACATTTACACCACAGTGCCGAAGAGAGCTTTACAATGAAATAAATAAATACGTCAATAAACGAGCAAATTAAATAAATAAACAAATGAATGAATGAATAAATATTGCAGACATTTTTACAAGGTGTGCCAACAATTATTGGAGGCCACTGTGCAAATCAGGAGCAGCAAAGGGGGAGATAAAGTCCATCTGAAGTCAAATATTAAAAAAAAAAAAAAAAATTAAGTTTTTAATTTTTTGCACATAATATAAAAACAAACCAAAATTTGGTTATTATTAAAAAAAGCTAAGCCAATACAGCCTGATTTCGATTTAAATACACAACTCTAAGCAGTTCATAAATAGATGGACAAAGTATTCTCTTTGGGAGTAACGAGGATGGATAGGATCAGGAATGAGACCATCAGAGGGACAGCACATGTTAGAGGTTTTGGAGACAAAGTCCGAGAGGCTAGATCGAGACGGTTTGGACATGTACAGAGGAGGGACAGTGAGTATATTGGTCGTAGGATGCTGAGGTTGGAACTACCAGGCAAAAGGACTAGAGGAAGACCAAAGAGAAGATTTATGGATGTGGAGACGGAGGACATGAAGGAAGTTGGTGTAAGAGAACAAGATGCAGAGGATAGTGTGAGATGGAGGCAGATGATTCGCTGTGGTGACCCCTGAAGGGAAAAGCCAAAAGGAAAAGATGATATTATATATATATATGGTGTCCCAAAAAAATATACACGGCTTTTAGATTACAACTATTTGAAGTGTGTATACATTTTTTGGGACAACCTGTACTGTATAATATTATATATATATATATATATATATATATATAAATATATATATATATATATATATATATATATATATATATATATATATATAAATATATATATATATATAAAATATTATACATATACATGGTGACCACAAAATAACGGGACTTTTTGAATTGTGTATTACTAGACATGAGCAAGTGGCAACACTGCGAGACAGTGACCTTGAACAAGTAAATACTTTGCCATGAAAGGTTCATAATTTATTCTTAAATCTTCTTCTTTTCCTTTCGGCTTTTCCCTTCAGGGGTCGCCACAGCGAATCATCTGCCTCCATCTCACCCTATTCTTTGCATCTTCTTCTCTTACACCAACGACCTTCATGTCCTCCTTCACCACATCCATGAATCGTCTGTTTTAAGGTTTCTTCCATCACTCTTGGTTTTATAGTATTGTGAAAAAGTTCCCATTTTCGTTGGGTTACCCTGTACACACACACACACACACACACATTATATATATATAATAAATTATATTAATTATAATAATTAATTATATATAATAATAAAAATAAAAGGACAGGACAAAGACTTTCTATTGAAACTCCATTTATCACTACAGATCTGTTTTGAGGGGTGGTGAAACCATCCTCTCTCTTCAGGTGATTATAGAAGAATTCTTTTTAATAGAAAGTCTTTGTCCTGTCCTTTTATTTTTATTGTTATTTGCTCTACCAAAAAGTATTGAGCACTCTCCTACGGAAGGATCTATTCAGAAAATTATTTATATATATATATATATATATATATATATATATATATATAGGGCAGTGGTGGTCTCGTGGTATAGGGCGTTGGATTGCTGATCCAAAGGTTGGGGGTTCGAGTCCCCCTCAGTGCAACTAACTGGGTTATCAAAGGCGGGCCATGTCCGTCACTGTCTATGGTGAGAGGTTGATGTAAAAGAACCATTGCTGACTTTTGTAAAGAGGACCTGCAAAGTCGTCAGCGTGTTTCTGTCCCGCGCTAAAAAATGGGTTGTGACAGGAAGGGCAGCCGACGTAAAAACCTCTGCCAAATCAAACGTGCGAATCAGATGATTCGCTGTGGCGACTGCCGAGTAAAAGGGAAAAAGCCGAAAGGAAGACAGAAATAAAAAAAAAAATAAATAAAAAAAAAAAAATATATATATATATATATATATATATATATATATATAGGCACACACACTGTAATATATTAGTGTGTGTGTTTTTATATATATATATATATATATATATATATATATATATATATATATATATATATATATATATATATACGCACACACACAATAATAAAGAAATAAATTTTAAGTTGACTTTGAATCTCGTGTCACAAACGGGAAGGAAGCGCCAGGTGAAGACTCGAGCTGTGTTGCCTAGCAACGCTCGTTAAGGAGTCCATGATTAGTTAGCACGGTTTTGTTTTTTTGTTTCTCTGGAGGCAACTTGAAGGTAAAAATCACACCGTAAATCAAATAAAACTGTTTAAAGTAATGACATTTTCCTGAGATGTGTTGGTAAATTACTAAAAATATGTAGTGTACAGCTTTAATTGCAGTTTAATGACAGTTAGCATTGCCTGCTACCTGACACTTCAAAGAGCGCCGCCATGTTCAGAGAGGCTCTGACCTCGACAAAAATGTACAGTACAGTACTTATGAAGGCGAAGCTGTAGGAATATGTGGACTTGCGAATTGGTTCCCATAAATTGTATAGATTTTGTTTTTGCGAGATGTTTTATACAAGTTTCCTGGGTGAAGGGAACGAAGGATAAAGAAAATTGTAGTCTATCTTTAGCATGAATGCTAACGTGCTATTACTAGCGAAATCAGTTGAAACGGTTAGAATGAGCGTGGAGGGACTCGTTAAGATGCTCGTGCTGTGATATTAACGGGAAAAAGGGAAGTATTATACGACCGTTGTGATAAGGAAGTTATGCTGTCCTAATTTCAATTTATTTCAGATTAAAAAGTACCTGCCATATAAATAAAAAGAAATAAAACACTTCAGGGCATGTGGTTATAGGAAAAGAGTCATAGCTGCCTGAAATAAAATAGAGTTACAGTTCCAACCAAAAAAAATAAATTTGATTATATTCCAATAACGGTACACCTTGAAGTGATTTTATTCCTCTTATAGCACAGTCATTTACAGCAATTGTATTAAACTGCCATTTCCTTTCTCTTTTCTAGTTCATCAAACAGTACAATCCAGCTTGTCCTGTTACCAAGCAACCGGAAAATGTCTGAAAAACATGCTGACACTGGAGGCTCCTTCCATAAGAGGTAAATAAACACAACTTTCTAAAAACATCACAGTCAATTTCACCTTAAAAGCAAAATGATTTGGCTTGGATTATGTAATATATGCCTGACAGAAGCGAGCTTCCCTGGGAAAGGTCTTCGCCACAAGTGTGCCTCTGTTCACCCAGCAGTGTAAATACAGCGGTACCTTGACTTACGAAATTAATCCGTTCCGAGGGCAAGCTTGTAAGTCAAAATGTTGGTTAGATAAAACAAAAATTCTCATCGGAAATAATAGAAAACCAATTAATTCGTATCAACCCCCTCCCAAACTCATATAACCTGCACAAACACGTATATTTCACCCAATATATTAACGATAAACATATAAAAACAATAAAGATTTCATAATAATAATACATGTACATTAATATTAATAATAATTAATAATAAATAATAATAAAACAAGAATACGCAATAAGTCTACTAACCCTTCTGATCATCGACTGCAGCGAAGATGTCACATGAGCAGGCATGAGGTGGTGCGTAACAGAGGAGGAGGAGCAGGAGAATTTTGTGTGTGTGCATACTATGAATGCCAGCGAGGAAAAACTCATGGTGAGCTCCCACAATGCCAGTGCTTCTCAAATAGTAGGGCACGCTCCCCGTTGGGGGCATGGGGGGTGGAGGCATATGACCCTGGGGAACATGCTTGTTTGCCATACTGTACTAGAATTAAGTGTAATTGCACATCCTCTACAGTAGGTCACAGTGGCACTCTCATTGCCACGCTATGGTGTGGGGAACACAGTGAGAACGCCACTGCCACCTACTGTAGAGGGTGCACAATTACACTAGGTGGCAGAGGCGCTCTCACTGTGATGGTGTAGAGGAAAAGCATTGAGAAACCGATGTGAAGTGCAGTCAACACTATTTATAGTCACGCGTGGGGTGTTAGTTTTTTTCTTCCCATAGGGGGCATCATGGAAAATAATTGAGAAGCACTGCACAAGGTGTTCTCGGAGCGTGGAAGGAATACACACGGAACAATACGAGGCTAGTCAGCCTGGAAAAGCCATTTCCCCAGCAGAGCTCAGAAATCAAAATTTGTTCGTTGGATGGGGCATATTTTTGGTGGATCGAAACTCGTATCATGGAAAATTCATTATAAAAGACACTCGTAACTCAAGGTACCACTGTATTACCTGGAACAATACCCAACATGGCTGCTGTACACATCACCAGTAAGTAGAAGCTATAATATTAGTACTGTATTTAGTAGTATTTCTGTCTTAGTCATGAAAACAGTGTGTGCACAACATGGGATTAACTGTTCCCGAGTCTGACAACGGAGTCTTATTAATTGTAAGTGACGTCTGTCCAATCTCAGATTTCAGTCTGAATTCAGGAGTAAATAAAACGCCCCATCGAAACGTATTCACTTGTTATCAAACCTCTTAATTGTATTAGCGTCACAGGGAGGCTGGTTTCTATCTCAGCTGACACTGGACGAAGGTGGGGTACCTGCTGAACAGCTCACCACACATTGCAGAGCAACAGACACTCACACTGCGGGAAGAAACCGGGGCAAGCCGAGGAAATGCACACAAGCACGGGGAGAAACCAGAGTCTCCACACAGAAACACCATTCTGCACCTGAGACTCGGAACCAGGAACACAACCCAAACTGATCAGATTACAGAACTCGGCACCATCAGATCACAAAGAGACGATGACGTGTTTCACACTTTATTCATAGAAAAAGCACTGAAATTCAACACAAATTATATAAAATGGTAGTAGCATTACATAAATAGTAATAAATTTTTGTTTATAGACATTAAGCTCAAGAGGCTGCACAAACAGAAAAAAACCCCAACGTTGTCGAACTATACTTTTGTGGCAACAAATACTGGATACCCTTTCATAATTCAGTAGCACGGAGAGGTGACAAAACACTTTTCCCTTAAAATAAAAATGAAAGAATAGCAAGAGGAAGAGAAATAAAGAGAGTGCGAGAGAAAGAGAGAGAGAGAGAGAGAGAGAGAACAAAAACAAATCAAGCAGTCGATGAACTAGTGAACAATCTCTACCAGCGATTTTTATTATTATTAATATTATTATTTTTCCTTCTAAACTCTAGGGACAGATCAGAACACTGGTACAGTCAACACATATAGACATTTAAAAGGTTATGGGAATATGAGAGAGAGAGAGAGAGAGAGAGAGAGGAAATAAATAAATAAAAACTCAGCCACAGGAATTTTTTTTGTCTTTTTTTTTTTTTTTTTTTAGCAGTGCCGCTGGGTCAAGGCGAGATACCAGAAATGTTTGGACGCGTGAAGGTTTGTACATATAAGCAGGCAGCTCTGATCATCCTGCACTCATCCAGACGGGGGTGGGGGGAGGGGCGGCAAATTTTAATCCCTAAACCTGCAAAACATCTGCTTGCTCTTCCACCAATCACGGCCGGCTCGATCTGGTCAAGGTCGCTCCAGATCGGTCGGAGTAATAAAGGCTGTAGGAAGGTTTCTCGTGTGGCTAATTGTTTAAAAGGAAGGTTTGGAACGGAACAGAACATTTAAATAAACCTGAAGTCTCCTCATGATGTAGCCAGAGCGGTGTTTCCCCCTCGAAAACATCATCATCGACAAAATAGAGATTTTCTCTTTCATTCCCATCATTATAATAAAGCCAGTGGGTTCCAACCAGGCTTGTGCTGATAGTCGCGAACCAAATGCATCAGTTTTGGCAAAAATAACGCCACTATACTGACTTTTACAGCGTAAGGATGCGTGAGCTTTTTCATTAAAGGGAGTCCCAGAATTGTTTTCGTTGAAAGCTTGAAAAGCATTTCAGGCAAAACTCGCTGCGATAGACGAATGATTCTTCAGCACAGTGTCATTTCACTACAATGTGCTGGCGGAACCATCAGGGGTTACGGCGAATTAAGATCGGCACAGGCCTGGATTGCACGGCTCGGCGTGTAGCGTCCATCTTACAATCGAGACTTCCTTAATCACGCGGAAAAGATAAAGCTGGAAAGTAAAAAGGAAGAAAAAACATATGCAAGTCACTCAAAAGGTAACAGTCCCAAAACGGTCCATTTCCAAAGGGGGCAAAGGAAACAAAACAAAACAAAACAAAAAAAATCAGGAAGTGGTTCTGCATAGTCAGTTCAACGGCTGTTCTTCCTTTTCTTTCTTTCTTCCCTTCAGTTTGTTTTAGTCCTTTTTTATTTTTGTTTCTTAAACACATCATCATGCTTCTCTTGCCAAGAATCAGTCTTTTTTTTTTTTTTTTTTTTTTTTTTTACGAAAGACAAAATAAAAAAAGGAGGAAAAAGGAACTGTTCACAGGAGCACCTGAGAAATGTTTTGTTGAAGTCTTTCTGCCGTCACATTCCCAGCCCGCGACAAATTCAAGTATCCAAAAAGAAAACAACAACAAAAGAAACCATACAGTTATCATAAATAATTATAACTTTACAATTTTTTGAATTGACACTTTCATATTTACAATATCTTAAATGCTTATGCTACTTTTTTTGTTTTGTTTCTTTAAGTGATTCCCTGAGAACTGAGTTGAGCATCTTGTCATTTCTTTCCTGGTTTCCTTCCTTTCGTAGCCGCCGAGTGCATCGTAAGTGTTGGGAGCCGAGCGGGCACTTGTAGGGGGCGTGGCTGGGGAATGTGGCATATGGGAAAAGGTTTTGTGTGTTTTTTTGTTTTTTTTTAATATTTTCATGTCCTCAAACTTTGATGAATATCTACCAAATCTAATTATTAACCCGGACAAGGTTAAAGGGACTCGAAGGAATCAAGTGCTTGTGTTGTATCACAACTACAGTTTCTACGAATTTTGTTTCCGACAATTATTTTTCTTTCTCAAAGAACAACATGGCCGACCATTTGTGGCGAGTCAATAATCACTTTCATGAGATGGCGTCGGGAAGCGACGAATTCGATGACGCGTCATATGAACGATAACACTAAGCTCCGACGGTGCAAAGTTCTGTCGGCATAACTCCCCTACACACCTCGCCTTTAAACGTAACGCCATGTTTCGAAAGATGAGGTTTGTGTTCAGGTGGAGAAGGAAACCCACCCACCCCTGCTCTTCTCAGGTGTGAAGGCGTGGCTCTCAGAGGCATTTCCTTTCAATCTTTCTTCCCAATAAGACGGGAAACCGGCAAACCAAGAGGAGCAGACAGAGGGGGAAAATGGCGTTCACGGATTGGCTGATTCCTGGGATGAGTAGAAATGTGGTAAGATCAAGAACACTGCGATATTTCAGGTAAGTGCCCCTCCCCCCTACACTCCCCAGGAATGAGGCCATATCCTGTTAAAGCTGTTTCTTTAAATACAATCGAGGTATGACAGTAACACTGCGTTGCGTTCGTGTTGTTTTTCTCGGAATGACTGTTTCGAGTGTTCGGGCTCTTTGCCAATAATAACGATAATAAGAACCACCAATCACCACGATGGAAAAGGCTCTAAATACTCTGCCCATCATTTGGTTTCTCTTTATGTGCCACTTCTGCGTTGTATTAAACTAAAGCGAGCATAAGCTGAAATCAAAAGGTTGTTCTGGCCTCCACAGGTTCGAATAAATCCGTGAACGCAGGTCGCTTACGCAAACGGTATCAAAAAGAAAAAAAAAAGGATACTCAGAATATACATAAAGAAAATAATGCCTTAAATAAATGAGGAGTGAGTGGCGCGTCCTTTAAAGTCTTCTCAGCCGAATCGCTCGCGCACAAGCATCATCAGCTTCTTCTTGCCCTTATAGATCTGTTTGAGGTTGTCGATAAACTGGGCGAACTGCACATGGCCGTCGTGTGCCATCAGAAAGGTGTCACGGGCTTTGCCCAGGAATTCAATGAACTCGCCGTAGTGCCTTGGGCTGATGTGCGTGAGACGCGAGTGTGTGGTACTGATGTAAGCACCGATAGCGGCGTCCAGCAGTTGGCGCAGCGGTGCCTTGTCCGTGCTCATCAGCTTGCCTGAGCTGCGGCGGCCGGGTATACCGGCCAGTCCGGGTGCCGTCACCGTGCAGCGGCGCAGGATGTCCGATAGCACGGTTGCACAGCGTACACCCTTTACCACCAAAGGAACCATGGCGCCCAGCTCATTCTTGCCCAGCGAGTGGCTGAGGGCACAAGCCCACAGGACATCATTGATAGCCGGGTGCGTGTCCTGATTGTAAGCCAGGCTTACGTGCGCCATGGCCAACGACGCCAGCTTGAAGGCACGCAGAGGGTAGCCGCGGTGCTCCATGTATCGTGCAATGGTGAACAGTTGCGCATGCGTCATAGCTGTCGCTGCTGCATCCACTGCGATTTGGTAGGCGGTCTCGAAGGCCACATGCTCTTTCTCGCAAAGCGTCAGTGCAGACAACGCACAATTGGCTGGGTCCTTCATAGCGCACTGCAGTGCGAGTGTCCGGGCACAGCTCGCCAGTTCCTCGCGCTGCCCGTAGTCCAGGCTGAGGCGTAGCGCCGTGCCGTGAGACATGACTGCTGCGGCAACAATACTCGTAGCCTCGGTGGGTGTGAACAGTGTGTACCAACTCTGTAGGATGCTGACCAGCGCCCGCAGCCCTACAGACGAAGACATCAGACAAATATTAACACGCAGTTTATATGCTGTACTGATTTTTACACCAACGTAGCCCACAGAGTCAGAGTCCGATACAGACCGACTTCGGTAGCGCAGGTGACGAGCCAGCGCACCATCTCCCTGCGTCTCCAGTTCAGCGTGGACAGAGTCATCCTCATCACCTGCACAGAAACACAACGCAGGGATACAACCGACTTCCTACACGAGGACGTTTGGAGCACACAAGCCGAAAGACAAACGCGCGCGGCTCACCTGAAGGCCGAGCTCCAGGGCCACATTGAGCAGGGTGATGTCAGGTGGGCTGTCTGCGGGTGTGGCGATCTTGAAAGCGTCTTGAGCCAGTTTGAAGATAAGCGAGGAGGAGTGGATGTTTTTCTGGATGGCTTCGAGGACAGTACGCAATCTCAGCATGTCTCCTGCTCCACACACAACACACACAACACACACAAGGCATAAACCCCGCCGCTCCAAATTTAGCCTCAGCGCTCAACGACAAACTGAAAAATCAAATGTTGTAACAGATTATGGTTGATTTTCTAAGATGGCTGCGTGTGTGTGTGTGTGTGTGTGTGTGTGTGTGTGTGTGTGTGTGCGCGCGCGCATGTGTGTGTGAGAATTCTTCACCCTTGGCTGCAGTAAGCATAGTTGATGCTAGCTCACACTGCTGGGACTCTAGGTGTCCGAGTGTGAACCAGCGCGGATATCTGCTCGGCACAATAGAGATACCGTGGTGCGGGTGGCCCACATCACCTGATGGAGCTGTAGACTCTAGGACAGGCAGTCTGCACCCCACACACACACACACACACACACACACACACAACAGATTAAAACTTGGAGGACACAGTTAATCAATTCCATGAAAATGAATGCAGATTGCATGCAAACTGAGGACACACCCATGAATGCATAGCCCCACCCCTCAAACGATACTTTGATTCTTTCAATTTCTGAATCACTTATTTCCAATTAGGGCTGCGCCTGCGTGCAAGGGGGGGGCATGCTGACTATGTCAGCTGACTCTGGGCGAGGGCAGAGTACACCCTGTACAACTTGCCAAGTCATCTCTCAGACAATACATTGATAGGTTATTTGATTTCTAGGTGAAAGATGTTCCCAAAATGCAGCATCTCAGTTGATTGCCATCCCCTCCGTCTTTGTGGGCATGAAGTAACGCTAACAGCAACAATACGCAGGGTTCAATTAGCTCGGTTTTTGTGCCAAAGCTGCAGCTCCACGCTCTACTGCTCGCGCCCGAGAGTGCGGTGGGAGCAACATTATCGATCAATCACGTATCAGCAAGAACCATGAGACAGTCATCACGTCCCGTATAGGCTTTGTGCAGAACAGTGATGCAGCATTAGAGCAGACGTTCACTATCCTGGAAGCTCACGTGACTACAGAGCAATGTATTTTTCCTCCTGTAAAACCGAGTTTACTGGCAACACGGTGGCACAGTGATTAGCACGTGCACCTCACAGAACGAAGGTCCTGGGTTCGAGTTGTGGGCTTGGTTTGGATTTCTTCTGGGTACTCCAGTTTCCTCCCACAGTCCAAAAGCATGCACATCACACTAACTGGCTGTTCCAAAATGCCTCTGGGTGCGAGTATGTGTGTTGGCACTGCAATTGACCTGTGAGCTGTTCAGGGTGTTACTCCACCTTCACCCAGAGTTGGCAGGGTTCGGCTCCAGCCATTCTGTGTCCAGAGTAGGATTAAGCGGTTCAGCAGATTAATTAAACTTGTTGTTCCTGGAATCTCAAGAAGTGTTTGAAGTTCTCACCTCATGGCCCTCAGGCCAATCTTGTAGGCCAGGTCCATGTCGTGGGGAAGGAGAGCCGTGAACAGGTATTTAGCAAACGTGTGCATGGGGACGCTCTCTCTGTGGATCACCTCGCCCAGGCCACTGAAAGGTCCACCTTTACACAGAATAAATGCTGTCATGCCCCACATATGCTTTAATTCAACAGGAATTTAGTTTTAAAAATCGTACCTTCTAGCAGAAGCATGGCCTGCTTGCGGAGCGTGTGCACCAGCAGCTCATCCAGCTCCAGCTCCTGCAGTTTGGCGACAATCTGCTCCTCGTTGCGACAAACCTTGTCCTGTGCGTACAGACCCTCAGGCATCAACCTCTGCTGTCCCATACCCATCAGCGCTACCTCCAGCGCCAGGGCCAGGTACGACTCGCCGGCATCCGGGCAGCCCCACACAGGCACATGCTGATACACCGGAGGCTTGAGATCGCCGGAATCTGCAAGAGAAGAGCAGCAAGGTAGGTTTAGAAATAATTTTTCAAGGTACAGTTAGGTTGAAGTGTGTTTGTGTGTGTGTGTGTGTGTGTGTGTGTGTGAGAGAAACAGACAGAGAGAGGGGGTGTGTGTGTGTGTGTGTGTGTGTGAGAGAGAGAGACAGTGTGTGTGTGTGTGTGTGTGTGTGTGTGTGAGTGTGTGTGAGAAAGAGAGAGAGAATGTGTGTGTGTGTGTGTGTGTGTGTGTGTGTGTGTGTGTGAGTGAGAGAGAATGTGTGTGTGTGTGCGTGGGTGAGTGTAACCTGGGGGGAAAAAAATCACCATCTGGTAGATAGGAGTGTCGGCACCAGCTATTAAATCCTAGATATGATTCTTACGTTTGCATTAGACGGCGTGAGGGAACACCAAAAACAACACACACACACACACACACACACACACAAAACAGACTTCTACAAAGAGAAAAAAATGAATATGATTGACTAATTCACACGTCTGTTAGAGAGGACAGAGAGAAAGGGAGAGTGTGTATTTGTCTATGAAGGTGTGAATGAGTGGAGAGCATCAATTTTTTTCTCCTACAACAAAAAAAACCTAAAGCCAGCAGGAATGTGAGAGAGAACGAGAATGGGCGAGAGATTGGGAGAGAAAACCAAAGAAGGAGAGCTGTTTGAATTTGGAAATACACACTCCAGCTGTTGTGAACACTCTACATTTTCTGATTGGATAATACTTAAGGCCACACCCACTGTCCTACAAAAGTGCCAGATGTTTCCAAACGTGTGATGGGAGTCAAACAAAAAAGGTCTGCACTATGTACACCCTTCACACACAGACAGACAGACACACACACACACACACACACACAGTACCACTTGACTGCATTATTCCAAATCACAATGGCTCCCTGTTGGTTGCAGACAATAGCGATACAAAAGGCAACACTCTGCAGTGTGGAGCTGCATATAGAATGCAATCCCTGATTGATTTTATACATTTTACTCCACCGTGTCGTCAGAGTGACCCCACGGCGACAATACAGCTATACACACAAATAATACAATACTCTGGCGCTTTAAAAGATACGAAAGGCTATAGAAGCCTAATCTAATTCCCTCCCACACACAGAACGCACACCTGCTCCTCCCCCATCTGCCAGCCCATAATAGTCTACCTCCGGTATCCATGGCGTTGTCATCTTCCACTCGACAAGTCTCTGTTAAAGTGGCGAAAAGGCAACCGATGGGGTCAAGCGGGTGGCCCACCCAGCCTTCCAGATTGGTAGTGCTGGTCATTCCTCTTTGCAACAGCTCTGCACATGCGCACGCACACACACACGCACACACACACACACACACACACGAATGAATTATAGGCAATAAAAGGCTCAGCACAATTAATCTAACAGCTTTTTCTTACAAACACAGAATGCTGAATCTGCTCTGTTTCTCTCCGCTACGTATTTCAGACATGTGACAGATGGCTTGGGTGTAATCTTGAAACCACACCCCTTTCTAGCTAATTTGTACGATTTTTTTTTTTTTTTTTACAGAAAAAACTTATTTTGTGGAAAAAAACCCCAAAACAAACCCTGATATTTATGTACAGTCAATGTTTTTATATCTGTATCCAATTTACAGAATTAATCCTAATCAAACAAATACTCAAATCCAACACGGGACACAGCGTTCGAATGTAGAGGAAACGAGCCTAAAGCAAAACCGCTAGAGAAGAATGAAACAGGTTGGGGGTGAAATACTCACTTAAAATTATTAATTAGCAACAAAAAATGAAATTAAAAGTCAGATCAATGTTTTTTATCTCAAGATTTTTACCTCCAGTGCACTGACTGGGTTATCAGAGGCCAGCCGTGTCTCTCACTGTCTGTGCTGGAGGTTCGTGTAAAAGAACCACTGCTGACTTTTGACAAGAAGAACCGCATAGCCGTCAACGTGTTTCTGCCCTGCGATGGCCTTGCGAGCTGTCCAGGGTGTATTCTGCCCTCGCCCAGATATGGCTGAGGTGGGCGCCAGCCTCCCCGTGACCCTAATTAAGATTAAGTGGTTCAGAAAATGAATGAACAAAGATTTTTACAGGGAGCCCAACTAATTCAAGCTGGGATCAATGAGCCGTCAGAACACAAACCCTTCCACCATTCGAGTTAGCAAGCTAGTCATGGTAGTGTCGCCAGTTTTCTCTGCCAACCTTTCCTGGATCTGAATAACAGCAACAAACATGCAAACCAATTCAAAACAAAAAACAAACAAAAACACTGTCCGAACCACTGAGCGACATGCACAGCTTAAATTCTAATATGTGATCCATTACACTGTACTGGGCAGTGGTAGATTAGTATTTAAAGTGACGGGTTACTAACCCGAAGGCCAACGGTTCAATACCACTACCTCCAGGCCCTTAACCTCACAGTTCTCATTTGTATCAGAATGATAATTATAAGTCACTCTGGATAAACTCGTCTGCCGCATGCTGTAAGCGTAGCTGCCATTTGTTCTGAAACAATCTGGCGCCGGTGGGCACAACTTATTCCACTTATTGAGGTTCCCGAATATTATTCCCCCGACGTCTTTATTCACATTATTTCTGTTTCTTTTTAGCCACCACCAATCACCCAAGATGGGCAGCGAAGGAGCTACAGAAATGGGTTCGGTCCGTTTGTCCGAGTTGTTATCGTGAAAACTTTGAAAGTAAGTCATACCAAATTTGGTGCATGGGACCCTCACTGGAGGGGTAGGGTGGGGCTGTGTGTGTATATATATATATATATATATATATATATATATATATATATATATATTGTATATATGTATATTGGGCAGTTTCTGAAGCCCAATGATGTATTACATTTATTGTTAATATAATGCATGCAGTGTTGGTTTATAAAATGCTCAGATCTGAGCCTCAAAACACGCCTCATCCGGACTTGGCACAGGTTCGAGAGTCAACACTTGAAAAAACACAAAAACAACCTGTATGAAAAACGAACAGGAGATAAGCTAAACCTGTGCAGTTTAACACACAATGCAGCTTTTGTAGGTTTTTGGCTTCTACAGGCCTGGTATGATGCCAAGCAGATAAAGACCGTGGTAAGGTCATGTTCTAGTGTGTGTGTGTGTGTGTGTGTGTGTTACCTTTCTTCTGGTGTTTGTAAATGTCCAACTGTCTCTGCTGCTGAAGGCGGAGAGTATTGATGATGGCCACAGCCAATCGTAGGGCTTCTCTTGGGTAACCGTGGGAACGCAGGGCATCAACCCTGGCACACGCTGTAGGCACGTGATCTGCAAGAATGGTCAGTGTAAAGCACATCAACATATAGAGATGTTTACAATTGTTGTGTGTATGTGTGTGAAAGAGAGAGATAGACAGAGAGAGAGAGAGAGAGAGTGTGAGAAAGGGAGAGAGTGCAACAGAGCGAGAGAGTGTGTGCGCGAATGTGAGAGAGAGGCGGGTGTGTGTGTGTTTGTGAGTGAGAGTGAGAGAGAGAGTGTGTGTGTGAGTGAGTGAGACAGAGGGAGTGTGCATGTGTACGTGTGTGTGTGAGAGAGAGAGAGAGGGAGGGAGTGTGTGTATGCTCGTTTGTGTGTGTGTGTGTGTGTGTGTGTGTGTGTGTGTGTGTGAGTGAGTGAGTGAGAGAGAGAGGGAGTGCTTGTGTCTACATGTGTGTACATGTGAGAGAGAGAGAGAGTGTGTGTGTGTGTGAGAGAGAAAGAGAGATCATCTTACCCAACCACAGTGGCAGACCTTGAGGGTTAAAGAGGAGGTTCTCTCCCTCTCGGTGATAAGCGGGTGAGACGTAGAAATCGCTACTGATTATTCGCTGCAGGTGACTGTCCTGCCAGTGCAGGTCACACGCCTCCATAGCACGAGTGAACACCGTCCGCCTTGGCCTGGCCAAGGAGTCTGAAACACACGTTTAAAACCATCAAGAGCTGCCAGAGCCCCATTGGTTCCGGGGACTTTCTGTGTAACTGACAGAACATCTATAGAACAATTTTGTTCCTGTAATCATCAGTTTGTCCTTCAATGAAACGTCACTATAGAAACCATTACAATCAGAAGTGACGATGTTAAAACAGGAAATATCATTCCAGGTCTAAGCGCGAATGTATGTTTAAGGATGCCCACCGTGTGCCAGGTTGCTTTGGGGCAATGCGTTGGTGATGTTGGGAAGCTCACTGCCATAGTTGCCATCCTCTAGAGGACAGATGTCCATGTCACTCCACTTTTTAAGCTGTTTGAGCCACGCACTCTTCTCCTCGCTCTTACAGTGAGGGTTCAGCACAATGCATACCCACAATGCACCTGTGAATCAACGACAGGAAAGAAGCACCATTACTGATGGAGTGCAGGAGGAAGACAGATAAAGGGACAAAGAAAAGATGAGAGGGAGGACAGAATGAAGAGAAGAACAGCCCGAGGCAGAGAGGAGGAGGAGGGGAACAGGAGGAAGTACACTATGCCCGTCTGCAGCATTTAATACGACTTTAAAAGTGAAACGGAGAAGAAAAAACCGAGAAGCCTGTGTGTAACAGAGAAGGTGCTGGTGTGGGACTGTCAAACAGCAGAGGTGTGTGGAGAAGAAGAGTCTTATAGAAACTCCTGAGACACACATGAGCAAAAAAAAAAAAAAAACATTCACTCAAGACAAGTCACTCAAGTTGACCCAACCGTGACCCAGACGTCCAATAACATGCAAATCTGCTCACCTATTGGCAAATGGTATCAGCAAGCTTATCGTTTGGCTAATCAGGATGAAGTCTGATCGGTTCGATCGGAATTCGGGTCTCGGCATGCATGTCGCTGTGGTGTGTGTGATGAGGAAAGAGGCGGAGCTATGCGATGCAGCAGCCATTTTCAGGAATGTACCCTTGGAAATAGCCTGATCAATAGCACAGGTCTAAAAGAAAGGCCATTGATTTTGTGGCCATATTTAATGGTTAGCATTACACTTCCTTTCATGTCAGCCGTGTATATGGCTTTCTGACATAGATTAACGTTTGGAAGCTTTTGAGAGCGAAGGAGTAATTTAAGCAGGATGTGGTTACGATTTAAGATTCCGCAGCAGTGACGGTAAACAAGACCTAGCATCACGAAAAGGGCTCATGCTAACGACGTGTTTAGCTTCCACCCATAGTTGGCGTACAAGCTAATTTCATGCTAATCACAATACAGTGATCCCTCGCTACTTTCCGCTTCAATTCATGCGGATTCAGTGCATCGAGTTTTTTTTTATTTATTTTTTAAATTTTCATCAAATTAAAAAGTAAAGAAATTAAGAAGAATCGGGGAAAATTTAAGGAAAACACTGCAAAACAAGGCCAATTATGCAAAAAAAAACAACCCAAAATCCCCCAACAAAACTACGTACATTTTTATGTGAGGTGCGCATCTGTATGAGTGTATTTATATTTTATTTACATGTTATTCATTATCTTTTAATGTTTAATTGTTATTATAAGCATTTATAGCATTGAATATGTATTTATTAATATTATATACACATACATGTACGTATACAATGTAGCCGTGAGGGAGGGGCACAAGCTAGTGTCTCTCCCTCACGCCGGTCCCAAGCCCGGATAAATGCAGAGGGTTGCATCAGAAAGGGCATGCAGTGTAAAACAAATGCCAAATAAAATATGCGAGTCACAACAATAAATTTCATACTGGATTGGTCGAGACCGGGGTTAACAACGACCGCCATCAGTGCTGTTAACCAACAGGGTGTTGGTGGAAATTGGACTACTGTTGGTCGAAGAAGGAAAGGCGGGAGGCGTGTCCGTAGGCAGAGAGAGAAGAGGAAAAGCATGAGTCTAACACTGAGAGTAGGGACTTTGAATGTTGGAACTATAACAGGAAAAGGTAGAGAGCTGGCTTATATGATGCAGAGGAGGAAGGTGGACATACTGTGTGTTCAGGAGACCAGGTGGAAAGATAGCAAGGCTAGAAGCATAGGAGCAGGTTTAAGCTGTTTTATCATGGTGTGGATGGGAAGAGAAATGGAGTAGGAGTCATCTTGAAGGAGGAGTTTGTCAGGAATGTTCTAGAAGTGAACAGAGTGTCAGACAGAGTGATGAGTCTCAAGTTAGACATTGAAGGCGTGATGGTTAATGTTGTTAGTGCTTATACCCACAGGCAGGATGTGAGCGAGAAGAGAAGGAGAGATTCTGGAGTGAGTTAGATGAAGGGATGCAGAATACCCCCAGAGGTGAAAGAGTGGTCATTGGGGCAGACTTCAATGGACATGTTAGTGCAGGAAACAAAGTGGACGAGGAAGTGATGGGCAGGTTTGGTATCCAGGACAGGAATGCAGAAGGACAGATGTTGGTAGATTTTGCAAAAAGGATGGAAATGGCTGTGGTGAATACTTTCTTCCAGAAGAGACAAGAGCATATGGTGACTTATAAAAATGGAGGTAGGAGCACACAGGTCGACTACATATTGTGTAGGCAATGTAATTTGAAGGAAGTCAGTGCCTGCAAAGTAGTAGCGGGTGAGAGTGTGGACAAACAGCATAGGATGGTGGTGTGCAGGATGACGCTGATGGTGAGAAAGGTGAAGAAGGCAAAGGCAGAGCAGAAGACAAAGTGGTGGAAGCTGAAAAAGGAAGAGTGTCGGGTTGTGTTCAAGGAGGAGCTGAAACAGGCTTTGGGTGGTCAGGAAGTGCTTCCAGATGACTGGACAACTACAGCTAATGTGATCAGGGAGACAGGTTGGAGAATACTTGGTGTGTCATCTGGAAGGAGAGTAGATAAGGAGACTTGGTGGTGGAATGAGGAAGTGCAGGAGTGTGTACAAAGGAAGAGGTTAGCTAAGAAGAAGTGGGACATTGAGAGAACTGAAGAGAGTAAACAGGAGTACAGGGAGACACAGCGTAAGGCGAAGGGTGTCGAAGGCCAAACAGAGGGCATATGATGACTTGTATGCTCGGTTGGAAAGTAAAGAGGGAGAAAATGATTTATACAGGTTGGCACAGCAGACAAGTAGAGATGGGAAAGACGTGGAGCAAGTTAGAGTGATTAAGGACAGGGTGGGAAATGTTTTGCCTGATGACAGAAGTTTGCTGGGAAGATAGAAAGAGTACTTTGAAGAGCTGATGAATGAGGAAAATGAGAGAGGAAAAAAAAGAGTAGAAGAAGTAGACCGTTGAGGACCAGGAAGTAGCAAAGATTGGTTAGGGTGAAGTGAGGAGGGCATTGAAGAAGATGAAGAATGGAAAGGCAGTTGGTCCTGATGACATACCAGTGGAGGTATGGAAGTGTCTAGGAGAGGTAGCAGTAGATTTCCTGACAAGAACATTCAATAAGGAGAGTGAGAGGATGCCAGAGGAATGGAGGAGAAGTGTAATGGTGCCCATTTTTAAGAAAAAGGGAGACATGCAGAGTTGTGGCAACTACAGAGGGATAAAGTTGATGAGCCATACGATGAAGTTATGGTAAAGAATAGTGGAAGCATTGTGCCTTTGTGGATCTGGAGAAAGCATATGATGGGGTGTCGAGAGAGGAACTGTGGCATTGCATGAGGAAGTCTGGAGTGGCAGAGAAGTATGTTAGAGTGGTGCAGGACATGTATAAGAGATGTAAGACAGTGGTGAGGTGTGCTGTCGGTGTGACAGAAGAGTTCAAGGTGGAGGACTGCATCAAGGGTCAGCTCTGAGCCCCTTCTTGTATGCTATGATGATGGACAGTCTGACAGACAAGGTTAGACAAGAGTCCCCATGGACAATGATGTTTGCAGATGACATTGTGATCTGCAGTGAGAGCAGAGAACAAGTGCAGGAAAATCTAGAGAGGTGGAGGTATGCCCTGGAAAGGAGGGGAATGAAGGTTAGCCTCAGTAAGACAGAATACATGTGTATGAATGACAAGGACCCTACAGGAATGGTGAGATTACAGGGAGCAGAGATAAGGAAGGTGGAGGATTTTAAGTACTTAGGCTCAACAATCCAGAGCAATGGAGAGTGTGGAAAAGAGGTGAAGAAGTGTGTGCAGGCTGGTTGGAATGATTGGAGAAAAGTGGCCAGTGTGATGTGTGATAGGAGGGTATCGGAAAGAATGAAAGGAAAAGTGTACAAGACGGTGTTGAGGCCAGCGATGTTGTATGGTTTAGAAACAGTGGCCCTGGGGAAAAGACAGGAGGCAGAGCTGGAGGTAGCAGAGATGAAAATGTTGAGGTTCTCTTTGGGAGTAACGAGGATGGATAGGATCAGGAAGGAGCACATCAGAGGGACAGCACTTGTAAGCCGTTTTGTAGACAAAGTCAGAGAGGCTAGATTGAGATGGTTTGGACATGTACAGAGGCGGGATAGTGAGTATATTGGTCGTCGGATGCTGAGATTGGAAGTACCAGGCAGAAGGCCTAGAGGAAGACCAAAGAGATGATTCATGGACGTGGTGAAGGAGGACATGAAGGCAGTTGGAGTAAGAAGAAGATGCAGAGGATAGGGTGAGATGGAGGCAGATGATTCGCTGTGGTGACCCCTGACGGGAACAGCCGAAAGGACAAGAAGATACATGTACGTATACTAGTCCTTCTCAAAAAATTAGCATATTGTGATAAAGTTCATTATTTTCTGTAATGTACTGATAAAAATTAAACTTTCATAAATTTTAGATTCATTGCACACCAACTGAAATATGTCAGGTCTTTTGTTTTAATACTGATCATTTTGGCATACAACTCATGAAAACCCAAAATTCCTATCTCAAAAAATTAGCATATGATGAAAAGGTACTCTAAACGAGCTATTAACCTAATCATCTGAATCAACCAATTAACTCTAAACACCTGCAAAACATTCCTGAGGCTTTTAAAAACTCCCAGCCTGGTTCATTTCTCAAAACCGCAATCATGCCGACCTGACTGCTGTCCAGAAGGCCATCACTGACACCCTCAAGCAAGAGGGTAAGATACAGAAAGAAATCTTTGAGCGAATAGGCTGTTCCCAGAGTGCTGTATCAAGGCACCTCAGTGGGACGTCTGTGGGAAGGAAAAAGTGTGGCAGAAAATGCTGCACAACCAGAAGAGGTGACCGGACCCTGAGGAAGATTGTGGAGAAGGGCTGATTCCAGACCTTGGGGGACCTGTGGAAGCAGTGGACTGGGCTACAGGTGCCGCATTCCCCAGGTCAAGCCACTTTTGAACCAGAAACAGCGGCAGAAGTGCCTGACCTGGGCTACAGAGAAGCAGCACTGGACTGTTGCTCAGTGGTCCAAAGTACTTTTTTTCGGATGAAAGCAAATGTTGCATGTCATTCGGAAATCAAGGTGCCAGAATCTGGAGGAAGACTGGGGAGAAGGAAATGCCAAAATGCCTGAAGTCCAGTGTCAAGTACCCACAGTCAGTGATGGTCTGGGGTGCCATGGGTCAATGCAGCTAGCTACCAGGAGATTTTTTTTATTAAAAACACTTTTTTTTTTTTTTATTGGTCGGATGAAACATGCAAATTTTTTGAGATAGGAATTTTGGGTTTTCATGAGCTGTATGCCAAAATCATCAGTATTAAAACAATAAAAGACCTGAAATATTTCAGTTGGTGTGCAATGAATCTAAAATATATGAAAGTTTAATGTTTATCAGTACATTACAGAAAATAATGAACTTTATCACAATATGATAATTTTTTGAGAAGGACTAGTACACTAGTCAGGGGGTCGATCCTACTCTGCGGAATTCAGCTGTCATGCGGGATCTCGATCGCAATTACCCGCAAAAAGTGAGGGATCCCTGTATATTTGACATCACACGTAAACAAACGGACTCACCCAGTTCGTCCCACAGTTGCCGGCACTTGTCGGTCATTCCCGTGCCTTGCTGTCGCCATAGTGACAGACGGGGGTCAGCCATGAACTGCTCTGTGATGAGGGTTAGCATGCGCGCCCCATTCGAGTCCCGCATGCGCAGCATCTCCCGCACCTACACTCAGATCATGAACAACACACTCGCTCAATACGGTTCGCATCATAATCAATTATCAGTACAAATCTATCAGTTAAATATTTCTGCCTGTCACGCACGCACGCACACACAGGAAGTAAGAGGCTGCTTGACGCTTTATTAAAATGCTTTGATTTAAATATTCCTCGCAGGATTTTTATAGTGCCATTTATCACAATAGTCATATCACAGTTTTAATATTGAGCACGTCTTCCATTTAATGTGCACGCACATGCACATGCTCTCACCTTGGCGAACATGGAGTTAAGCTGCTTTCCCGAGCCGTAGTAACCTCCCTGTGAGAGGAACTGTTTGACCTGCTCGCGCACCTGCTCCTCATCCAGGTGCCAACAGTTATCATCGTCAATACTGGCTCCTGCAGTCGGGTCTGGGGCCCCTGACACACACACACACAAAATATTACCCAAAATACAGACGACAGTCAAGTACGAGTTAGTTCACGTAAACGTAGAGTAACGTCACACTCAAAAGGCATTTGTGCGGTACCCCGGCTTGGTACGTGGCTCCGGTTGTGCTCTATTCACGTCGTCTCTCTTTTCCTTGTGCATTGCTGTAATGATTGCTCATTGCATACTGTTTCCTGAGATTCACACCTGATATTAATCCCTCTAGCAAAGCTGCCATGGAAAACAAAAGTCCATAAAGACAACTAAAGAGTTTCATAAGTCATCAGCATGTCAACATGAATTAGCGCACGCGCGGGGTTCTATAGCAGAACTAGCCAGTCATAGAACATGATATAACCAGTCAGTGGAGATTAGATTAAGGGGTGGAGTTATGAAAATTCATAACATCAATGAGGGCAGTGGTGGCCTGGTGTTAAAGGTGCTGGATCACTGATCCTAAGGTTGGGGGTTCAAGCCCTACTATCAACGGTTGGCACTGCTGTCCCCTCAGTGCACTAACTGGGTTATCAGATCCGGCCAGGTCTCTCACCACCGTCTGTGGTGGTTCATGTAAAAAAAAAAAAAAAAAAAAAAACCATCGCTGACTTTCGTAAAGAGAAGCTGCATAGCTGTCAGTGTTCTGCTCTGCAATGGCCTGGCGAGCTGTCCAGGGTGTACCCTGCCCTCGCCCAGAGTTGGCCGAGATGGGCACCAGCCTCCCCGCAACCCAGATTAGGATTAAGTGGTTCAGAAAATGAATGAATGAGCACCATCAATGGGGCCAGAGGCACGGTGGGGTACGGGTTAGCACGTCCGCCTCATGGAAACAAGGTCTGGGTTCGATTCCCAGCTCGGGCGTTTCTGTGTGGAGTTTGCATGTTCTTTTCGTGCTGGTGTGGGCTTTCTCCGGGTACTCCAGCTTCTTCCACAGTCCAAAAACATGCACAGTAGGTTAGTTTGCTGTTACAAATCACCCCCAGGTGTGTGTGTGAATGGTTGTGGGGGTATCGGCCCTGCGATGGCCTAGCGAGCTCTCCAGGGTGTACCCATTCTTCACCCAGAGTCGGCTGAGATAGGCGCCAGCCTCCCTGTGACCCTAATTAGGATTAAGTGGTTCAGAAAATAAATGAATGAATCACTGGGGCCTTCAGGTGAATCGTAATTATTTTTGGAGGCGTGGACGGCGCATTGGCCTCACGGCGAGAAGGATGTCCGCACTCCAAGGGTGGAGTTTGCATGTTCTCCTCAATTCTTTGGGGTACTTCTGTCTTCTCTGACAACCCAAAAACCTTTGCACATTATGCTAAAGGGCGGTTCTACGTTTCCCATGGATGTGAATGGTAATGTTTGTGGGTGTGGGTGTACCCCGCCTTCTCCCAGAGTCTGCTAAGATTTTAATAAATAATGTTGGATTTCTCTGTGACTGTGGTACAGTCGCCCTGCAATACCACCACCACCACCACCACCCTCTTCCTACCATCTAGGTGCCAGTACCTGTTCAGAGTTGGTGAAGCCATCAAATTTCCCAAAAACTGGTTTGGTTTATCACATCATCATATACGTCTGTATATCTCTGTGCTTTCCCTACACCACTAGTACCAGGCACCACCACCACCACAACAACAACAACAACAGTGGACTTATGTGATCTTTCAGTGAAGCACACTGGACCCTACACTGTTTTATTTAAAGGCAGTAACTCAGTTTCCGGCGGTCTTGTTGGGATGCCGTTCTGAGCCCCAGCCCCTGATCTAAGCAGTTCTTGGTTCTAGACTCTAGACAGAGTGTTGGTGCTGCGCTTTAATCAATTTTTCTATCCGACAGCTGGTTTTTGGGCTGTTGGTTCAGGATTATGCAACGGCTCTGAACCAGCCTTCAAATTTCTGTGTGGGATAAGCAGCATCCAATCAAATAACTTCCAAAATATTCGATTTCTACCCCATAAAAATGCTCTTAAGTGGAGTTTTCTCTCGCCGTGATTCTCTCTGGTTAATGTTCCACAATGAACCAAAAGCAGACACTGATTCGGAGATAATAAAGGCAGGATGGAAAGCATTGAAGATCTCGTGTTCCTTTGCATTATCAAGAGAGATGCTGTTTCTAAGACATCGGTTCATTTGTACAGAGTCATTGGCGTTTAAGCGTGCACGCGCACACATACGCGCCCGCGCACACACACAGCTTTTTTCATTCGTAACATAGTCACAAATACACTACAAGAGAAAGGTATAAATCTAAATAGAGACGTTTTCAAAATCTTTTCTCCCCCCAGTAACATTTATAACTGAGCTGTTGTACAGCTGCTCAGAAAAACGTCATTGATGGGAATAAGGTTGTCTTCATAACCGAGAAGCGGTATCATGAAAGCTTCTGAATTAGTCCTCTTGTTGGTTTTCATTTTAAAAAATTCTCTAATTCTTCAAATTAATCAGAACAGATACAGTTTACCTGAAAAAATTACCAGTATATATAAATAAACATTACCACTCTGTCATGCCAAGTTTTAATAAGTTCTGTTATTAATTAAACATAAATAGATTATTATAACTTGGCATAGTTATAACGAAATGTCTCCCCCTAGTGGGCATCTGATGAACATTTTTGCCTCATAACCAAGAGAATAGGCATTTTTCAAGATTTTGGGGACCCCATGCACGGTTCACCTCCACAATCTAATGGTTTATTACCTGTACCACATAAAACATGTACCCCAGTACACAACTGCATCCAAATCCAAGCACAAGTTTGCATTGTGATGCAGTTGTGTACTGGGGTACACAGTACACAACTGCATCACAATGCAAACTTGTGCTTGGATTTGGATGCAGTTGTGTACTGGGGTACATTGTGATGCACACAAACGTAGAAACAAACAGGTGAAAGCAACCCACTGGAAGAGGTAATAATAATTTGTTCATTTTAACATTATTATTACTATATTATTACTATTATGCTATAACTATAGTTCATTATTCTTACTCTTGTCCTCCTCCTGGTCCACATTCCTTAAATTCTATCATTGCATTGCAGCGTCTGGTGAGCAGCCGATAGTCGACTCAGAGAACGAGAGTACTTCCTGGCTCAGTTTTCTGCCATGTGTACTGACACTGGCTTTAATATTCCACTGGAGGAGGCACGACGAGGTCCGCTTACGCTTGCCTTGCTATTGAACTCCAAACAAATTCTAGGACTAGTGAGGGCTCGGAACACTAACATAAACTGTGCAGGGAAATTTTAGCCCAGGAGTCGTACTTGGCAGAGATAAAACTAACACGGCTCCCCTGATAAGGTCTTAAAACGAAACAGTTACGAATTACGAGCAAACACTTCAAGAAATTCTGAAAAGAAGTGGTCACATGATCAGATTCCTGGCAGGCTGCATCCCATTTCCTCGATTTCCTTCTCCAACTATTTCTGCTGGCGAGTCACTGGGAAGAACCCTAGCTAATTGTTAAGGATGATGTAAGGCAGATACCACAGCTCAAGAGGGGAAAGTGGATAGGTGTTTATACACACGTTAAAATTATGGCGTGGTGTGTGCATGGTGTGTGTGGTTGACGTGATGTTTGTGTGTGTGTGTGTGTGTGTGTGTGTGTGTGTGTGTGTGGTGTGTGTGTATGTATGTGGTTTGTGTGTGTGTGTGTGTGTGTGTGGTTGGTGTGATGTGTGTGTGGTTTGTGTGTGTGGTTGGCGTGTGTGTGTGTGTGTGTGGTTGGCGTGATGTGTGTGTGTGTGTGTGTGTGTGTGTGTGTGTGTGTGGTTGATGTATGTGTGTGTTTGTATGTACTCTTTGAAATGCTTTACTGTTTAGTCATGCCAGCAAATCGGCTTTGAATGTGTAAATGCTGTGAGAACAAATTTCACTATTCAAATGCTTGCAAGATTTTCAGAATATTTTACGTACTCAAGGCAAAAAAAACAACAAACAAAAAAAACCCCACATCTGAAAGTGCCAAGAAACCCGGCTCCATAATGTCAGTCGAGACGATTTGAATTTGTAAGCGCCCGATCCTCACCATGCACTTGGTTGATCTCAGAGTTAGAGGACAGGATCTCGTCGGCGAGTTTCTGTGCGGTGGGTAGGACTTCGGTGTGGTGCGCGGTGATCAGATACTGCACAAGTTTCTGTAGCTGGTCCCGGTTCATCTGGAAGAGCGTCTCGGATATGGGCAGCCTCAACTTCACTTGCTCGGCCCGCCGGATGCGATACAGTGACAGGGCCACCACGTGGGCGCAGTAGAAGATATCTCGGTTGCCGCAGCCGCATGTCACCGACGTGATCTTGCAGCGGTCAAAACTTATAGTCACACGGTGTGTCACCTCGGGCTCTGAGTGTGTTGCTGGTTCTGTTACTGTTCCGCTAAGGTGGAAACCTGGAAGGAGACAGAAGGAGGAAAACCAGCCACAGTTAAGCTTTTGACTATAAAAAGAAATAAAATTTCATAAAATTTAAAGATTACATGTTTAGAAACACATTTTTAAAAGCCATACTTCAGCTTTGAAGTCTGTAAACGTGGTCCCTGAAACTCTTGTTACAAATTCCTGATCAGTCTGAGTAGGGTTAAAAAGCCCAGCAGTTACCAGAGCCCCACCCGGGCCATGCTGATCTTACACAGTAATGGATTAAGGTCATCAATCCTCTCGGAAAAAAAAAGGGAAAGAAATCCCAGGAGGGCTCGGTGACTCGCGCATCCTAGGAAGATGAGGGAGGAAGGGGCGGGTATAATAGGAAAGTAGATCCACTGTAACCTTTGACCTCCATCTCCCTACAGGCCAGGCTTGTGAATTCGTCCCTGGGGAGATCGTATTGGAGTTTTAACACACTCTGTAATGCCGGGGTTGATGGGTACCGGCGCTACAAAGTCTTGCCCTCAAACAAGTCCCTGAGGATATGGGGGTTAAAACGTGGGGCAAATATG
>CM045743.1:43712642-43735142 GCA_024760905.1 Plotosus lineatus | reverse complement strand
CTGAAGGCAAGGCAACATCCACTTGTCAGAGATGAACCATTCTTGCAGAACATTCTCCATCAAGAAACAAGTATAGCCTCCCCCAGCCCTTTATTATATAAAAACACAGATGCCACACCTCCTTCACTGAGACTGATGGCCCAAAGTCACACCTCCTTCACTTTGACTGATGCAACATGGCCACCTCCTTCACTGGAATTGATGCACCAAAGCCACACCTCCCTTACTGGGCCTAATGTATCAAGGCCACACCTCCTTCACTGTGACTGATCCAACAAGGCCACACCCCTTCTCAGAGATTAACTTGATAACATTCCTAAGGGCACTCTAGTCATAATAATAATTGACTGCTACCAACACATTAAATGTAAAGAACATATGAGATTGTAAGCGTTTCTCATTTGGCTAACGTGACGTGAGAAGGGCGGGGCCTGACGCAAATAGATGTTAAAGGTCTTCCTTCTCCTTTCAATACAGGCCTTTGTTGCTTTGATAAGCAGAACATTCTTCACTACCATCCTCTCTATGGCTGCTCTTTTCACATTGACCTCCCAAGCCCTATTTGTGTGTGTGTGTGTGTGTGTGTGTGTGTGTGTGTGTGTGTGTGTGTGTTGGCTGTTTCTTCTTTTTGATCATTCGGTACCTGGCTGAGAGGAGGCTTCGGGCACGGATCAGACAAAGAAGGGAAGAAAAACAGACAGAGAGATGGGAACAGAGATGATGTCGTAAGCAGATGGAGTGCCAGTGTCGATCACAATAAGCCATGCAGTGTCAGCCTGAAGGAATAATGACACTGCTCCAGTTAATGTGGGTCATTGTGCTCTCAAGCACACACACACACACACACACACACACTACACACACACTAACTCGTAGGCAAGCACTGAGCCCAGCTGACTGGCGTGTTTAACATGCACAATGCTGATTTTAAATGAGATGACACCAGTGCTTAGTAAACAGTCCAATCAGGGGAAGCTAAAGTGAATCGGATGCACTTTGTTGCATAAAAATACAAACGTTCTAGGAGTGAAGACAAAACAGTCATCAGGAGAAAGCCCCTCCCCTTCCCTCCCACAGCTTGGATCTAATCTCCATGCCATGCTGCGGCACTAAGCGAACAGACTACAACATGGTAATCCAGCCACAAGCTAATTCTCTCTGAGCAACACTAATTATCCAACAAATCTATTCAAGAACAAGTTATTCACTGCAACAAAGAACTGATGCAATGTTTCGCTGATCGTAGACGATACATGAAATCTTCTTGTTAAATTTCATTAAATTTCATTCACGAGCCTAAACATGCGCTGCGTGTACACGACAGGCACTTTTCAAAATGTCACTGACGCAACTGTTGCTGGCTCGAATGCTCACAGTGGCCTCGTCAGACCTGGTATGTCCATTTCAATCATAATTAAACTATTGGCACCGGTCGCTAATTCTCAGAATCAATTATAGCGGGCTGCTCTATTGGCCATCTGTTTGTAGGAGGGGTTGTGGGGGCTGATACCACCGCAGGCAGCGGTGCTCATTGGGAAACAGAAGGAGATGACAAGAAAGGAGATCCACAACTACACCGCTCCACTGGCACCATCTGCAAAGACACCCACGCAAAAAAAAAAAAAAAAACACTTCAGCCAATGGCAACATAGCTCCGCCCCTTAAAGCCACAAAGATATAACAGGAAGGACTCCGGGGCCCTTTCTTTTCCCCACTAGACCCCTACCTTTTCCTTCACTCTACCTCCCATCTGTCCCAGAAGCAATATGGTTAACATCGCGCTCGCTCGCTCGCGCCCCCCCCCCGGTTCCTATCTATCTCCACACAACAGACGCACATACGCATAAAGCAACTCATTGAGGCCAAATCCGGGCCCCAATAGCTGCTCGGATAAAAAGACGATTTGTTCATGACGGCTCCCATACGCCAGGCCTTGCGCCTCATTTGTCATGATCACCCGCAATTGATTTCTGATCCATGGGTCTCGAACAGCCTTGTTCCAGGCCACGCATGTATTGGAACTGGGGGGTGAAACGACATTACACAATTAAACGTGATTACACAGCATGATTGGCATCCCAATATATATCTAGCACCGGATGCACAACCAAGCCTGGCTGAAGAGCTTTTATTATCTGGTTAATTAAGCTGCTGAGGGTTCGACAGTCCTAAAATGAAAGGCGATGTGAGGGAGAGGATGAATACGGTATGGTGGTAGAACGGAGATGAATTGTGCAGACCATAAGAAGGACCGGATGTCCCCCTGAAGATAAAAGCAGAAGCTCTTGAACTGAAACCATGCAACAACCATGGAGGAGGAGGGGGGGGGGGGAGGTGGAGGATATCCTTTCATTGTATTACTGTCTCAAGGTCTTCTTGTGCCGATGCCCAGAGGACGCTGAATATGCATCTCGGCCCTTTATACAGTGTGCTAACCCTGGCTCTTTGAAACAGGAAGTAGGAGGCTCGATGCAAAGCAAAGGCTAAACAAATTCCTGCTGCTCACTGACACCTTGGAATCTACTTCCTTGATTTCAGACACAGTTAGCGGCTAGTCGAAACCCTCCCTAACGTTATCCATGATAACTGGCGGAATACAGATAGACTGGGAGTAGGCCTGTCCAGGAAGTGTCCTGATCATCCAGTCATGCATTTTCCTTCTGAAGGAGACCACCACCAACTTTCCAGTCACAGGGCGGTTTCACTTCTGCAAAAGACCGGACAACTCCAAAAGGCCATCGCATGTACTTGTGTTCTTATCTGGTTCATTTGGTCCAGAAATGACTGCTGCCACCACTGGTTGTACTTCGTAGGTTCACAGTGATGTGTCTGTCCAGCATGGCCTCCTTATCTTAATGACATGTTGGCCTTTTACTGCCCCCCCCACCCCCCACAGAGCCGGTATTAATATGTGATCGTGTACAAACCATCTGCTCGCCTGCAAATGACAAGCAGCAGTGGGAGGACACAATGGGCCTTTGAAGCGAGCTATAGACTCACTCATTCTACACTGCCAATGGCACGACAGAAAAGATACGAAGCCATATTCCTTTTTAAACTTAAAACCAGTTTTCATAAAATGGGACAATACAAATGTCCTCTCACTAGTGCGGTAGATCACCAGCACCACTGCAAAGGTTTGCACCTTCTCTGCAAGCCCGGCTCTCTTTTTCTCTCTGCGAGCCTGACATCAACGCCTTTGAACACATCCACTCCCACCGCATTCCATCTTCTAAACCGTTTCCTACAAGCACTTTGGACTTCAGCCTGCCCTGCAGCTGTAAAACAGGCGCAAGAGCATAAATATTGCCTCAGAAACACCTAGACGCCTGTACAAGGTTGTATACTTCAACTTAACACCTACAAGGTTAGAAAAAGTCAATATGTGCCCATGGCCTGTCCAAACATTTGCTAACGACTTTCTAAAAGTTAACTATTGTCTCACGCTTTCCCTCCAGTTGTCTGACTACACACGCAATATGCCGAACGAGTCGAGCGGTGGACCGTCTTCGCCGCCAGCGTTCAAAAGCCGCTCGGACATCGACGGCGTTGTCTATCGGCTCAGTTCCTCCACGCATAAAACTTTCATCAACCCAAACTTAACACATCGGGGAAGACAACAAAAAGATTTACTTGGAAAAGGAGGGTGGGGGGTGAGAGTGGGTGGGTGGGTGTGGGGGGGGGCGGACTTGGATAAACCAGAAACACAAAGCGAGCATGCACAGCCCTGTTGAGGCCCTGAAGGTGTGCTTTGCTTGCACAGTCAGCTGATGGCCTCATCTCTAATTACCAACCCTCACCCCCCCTTCCATTCTGTTCCAAACTTCAAGCTTTTCTATTGTCTGTCCCCTCCCTCCCTTCTTCTTTTCCCCCCTCCTACAGCAGTGCCATCCAACCCCTGTGTTGTCCTCCATGCTCCCTTAATCTGTCCCTGACCTGCTTTATTTGCCCCATTCCCACTGTTCTCCGGGTTCCCACCCTCCAAATTTTTTTTTTCTCTCTCCGTGGGGCTGTCTAGGCCTCGGGCTGGGATCTGGCACGCTATTGTCGATCGCAAAAGAGCCAACAGCAGTGAGCAGGCGTCAGCTTGGAAGCAGGGGCCTGGAGGAGAAGCCAAGGATGGCAAAGACACCGAAGTATGAAAAAAATAAAAAATAAAATCAATCACATAATGCACTGCAAAATTTAATCGTGTCACAAATATTTGGAGTTCAGGATGATGGCAGTTGAGGAAAGCACACGTGAAGATTAGATAGAATCGCTCCCATTTGGACAAGAGTCCCACATCTTCTCGAGGTCCTATTTTTGGATGAGCCAGGATTACAGCATTGTTCTCCAAAGCTCGGGTTTCACTGATTGGAAGACTAAAGCTGCCATCAAGCTTCAACAAAATCTTTGATACAAATTAAGAATTAATAGGGTAGAGCAAGCTGCCCTGTGATGGCCCGGTGAGCTGTCCATGTGTACTCTGCCCCCGGCCAGAGTCGGCCGAGATGGGCATCAGCCTCCCTGCAACCCTAATTCGGCTTAATAGGTTTGGGGAAATGGGAGAGTGGATGGACGGGGTAAAGGAAGGGTTGTAAAACGTTGGGTAACAGATCTCTGGAAGCAGCCAGAAAAATATTCTGGGTTCCAAAGTGACGATTGCTTTCGGATACCAGATGCCGTTCATCTAATCTGTAATTGTTTGCCGAATTTGACATCATTTCCATATGAAACTTTGGTAACAGCACATGCCACATGCTCATGGGACATCCATGACCCAGCAGCAGCCAACATCCAATTTGTTTTGTTTTTTTTTTGTTGTTGACAAAGCTTCTACCTTAAAGGCTTTATGAGCAAAGTTAATGGTGCATGGAGATGAGCACCACACTGGATCCAGACTCACAAAGAGCGTCTTGTTAAACTGGAATCATCACATGCTCGGAAAGCAGTTTCTCGTAATCAGTTTCTCCTCAGGCCATTTCTTGTCACATTCCAACCAATGCGAAGCAAAAGCAGAACAAAGACTCGGGCTGATTGTGAAACACATGTGTCCTTTTTGGAACGTCCTTCGCTTTCAGACACATCATCAAAAAGGCATCACTGCCACACTGGCCCCACCCTTGTGCAGTTTTAATAAAACCCTAAATTTGGCCCGAGCCCCCATAATTGGCATGCTTTTCTCATCCAATAAAACCAGCGGAGCAAGACAAAGCTGCTCCGCAACACCCGAATGCATGCGTGCAGATGGTCCGCCCTGCATCGGCCATAATGGCTGATGTCATCTCCGCGCCGGCGCACTGAAGAGGGGAAATCTGTTCATTAAGGGGCTTCATTGTCACAGCTTACTGACCATTTTCATTTCTTCCAGCCATGTGTGCAACCATGGAGAGGTGCTGGGGTAAAATATTAAAACCACAGGGAATTTCTCAAAGTGCTGACTGCTAATCTGGTCCGGCCCGTTTCTAAAGCTCCAGCCTGCACAGAGTGTTTCTAAAATAAAAGCACCTTATTGCAGCAGAGACTACTCCGAGTGGTGTGTTCGTGCAGTCGCGAGCACACATGCGCATGAATACTGAAGAATAGGAAATGCTCTGTAAACAATTCCACACAATGCACCTTCACCGGGTTCTGTGCACAAAAGGACGGCCTTTTGCCAAGCAGCCATTAATTCAGATGGCCCTGGAGCGCTCCACAGAGCGGCTCACCAATAACGGCGCATCTCTACGGCAAGCCGAGAGGAACCGCAAGGTCATACCTTTAAGAAGTCCTGCTCTCTTTCGAATAGAAAACGATGATTCATCGTCCCTGACCAATCAGAGATCAAACAAACTTAAAAAAAAAAAAAAAAAAAAAAAAAAAACAACACTAGAAATAAATATCTCAAATGGAACATGTTTGGAAGTGCCACAGAACCAGGAACGGATCTTTGTGCAAGAATCAAAAGATGTGCGTTTATAACGACGGACAGAAGGTTCCAGTGAGGCAACTGTGAAAGCAGACAAATGCAGTCCAACAACCTTGCGTTCGCATCAAAGCCCCTACAATGTACAATTACAGCTCGTTTCAGCTTTATGAGGCTGCAGCTGCTTCAGCCGCCTGGACACTCCATCCACAAGGTTTTAAAGCAGCCTTCGGCCACAGCGGCGGATTTTTTTCTCTTTTTTTTTTTCCGAAGGGCTTTTGGACGGCGAGGGCCTGCTTTACAATGGCGGCTTGATTACCAAGTACAGCTCCTTCTCCATCAAGTGTCAAAAGGAAAAGGCCATCTGAAAGTCACTTAAAGCCAAATTATGCAGATTTAAGCACTGCTTTTAGTAAGCAGGGACGGTCGCATGAATATTCATCCTCTCAACTCAAAGCCAGCTGTGAAGGACGAGGAAAGAAGAGAAAGAGTGGAAGGTGGCTGATGAACCTGTAAGAACCTTTGAACAGGATGACCCATTACCTCCAGAGGGAATAATACAGGACAGTCACTTGTAGGGTTTTCAGCCATCTGTTCTTTTATGCTAATTAAACGTATGCAGATATGAAAATGTTTGGGAACAGGGATTCTGGAAATGTTTAGCATACGGTTATTACCGAGGAAACATTAGAACATGATAAAAATATTTTCTTTTGATATAAATAATGACATTTCAAGTGGTCTCCATGGCACCAGTGACTGGATGGCTCTTCTTTGATGACATCCTGCACTGCGCACTTTCACAAAAAAAAAAAAAAAAAAAAAAAAGGCACTTTGGAAATCCGCTTCAAACCAGTACGGTGTTTGGATAGAAAATATAAATAGTGACACTGCAAGAATGCAGCAAAACAGCTGGTGGGGCTACACACGAGAGCAACAAAGTCAGCTTCAACGAATTTTGCTCTCCACATCAAGGTCATTGGTATCCCAAAGCCAAGGCTTGGCACGAAGCAGCAAAGCAGGAAAACAAAAGCCTGAGAGATGCCAGCTGGCACCTGCCTCGCCTGGCGCGACGACCGTGTCACGGCGGGAAAATAGAAAAAGACCAACATGCCAGGCACCTTACATATAGGGAAAGCGAGAGAATAACTTTGCTTTTGCATTCAGTCGTGAAGGAGAAGCCTGACGCCCCAATTGGCCTTCTGTGCCATGGGGAAAGTGGAGTGTGTGTGTGTGTGTGTGTGTGTGTGTGTGATGTGTGTGCGTGCATGCTTTTCCCTGCCTGGGATTAGAGGTCTCAGCAGGGCCTGGCAGACCTTAAGGCAAATAGTGGGCAGTCCAGCAGCAACAAACACATATTCACACACTTTTGCACAGACCAGGCTGACCCATTAGCTCATGTGCCATGAGGGAGGATGGAATTCTACACACCCTGAGCTGAAGTGCTCTGCTGGGCTGGGCCGCGGGGTTTCCTGTTACCGTGAAGGAGAGTCGCACATGGACACTGGATGATTAGCCACACACACACACACACACACTTATTCTCTCTGGAATTCCGCACTGTGGCTACATCCTGAATGTTTTGCGATAATGGAAAACAGGAGCCATGAAAGGCACCTTTAATTGCTTTGGTAAACTAAGAAAGAGAAACCAATATTTTAGGCAGGAGAACATTCTAGAAGTTCCACAGTACATGGGCAGATTAAATGTCTTGAAACATCGTCTTCGGAAAGATGTGTATTTTTGTACTGAGAATATTTTCCTGAGGCGGTCACGGTTCAGTCAGACGACCCGTTAGAACAACGTGAGCTACACTAGCGCGCCGTAGCTAATTAACGGCTAAGCGCTACATATCCAATCATCTTTGAAACAGTTATGTTTACGTTACGCTCAAGCGAACAGCCATCTGCAATAATACGATAAAACAGTAACCTTGGTACATGATTTTGGAAAGAAAGCGGTGGGTCATATCTCGGCCTCACAGCAAGAAGGTCCTGGTCCTGCAACGGACTGGCAAGCCATTTTGTATGTACCTTGCCTTTGACCATAGCTGGCAGAGATAAGCACTTCCCCATGACAATAAAAGGATTACGTAGCTCAATAGATGATTGAATGTTCTTTGGGCCTGTAAATGTACTGAAAGCCAGTCGGGTCCTTGAGCAAGGCCCTTAACCCTCAATTGCTCAGTTCTTTAAAAAAAAAAATGATAAGTGTAAGTCACTCTGTATAAGGGTTTCTGTCAAATGCTGTAAATGTATTCACCGAGTATTTACCTGGAAAACTAATTAAAAGCAAGAAAAAAGAGCTAGCTCGCTGCTTTGATTAACACGATGCTAACATGAACAACCTTCTCTGTAGCTGCCGTTTTGGAATACAGTTTAATTTGGTTAAATAACCAGGTAAGGGGACCAGTGGCGGCCTGGTGGTAAGGGGCTGGATCGCTGATCCTAAGGTTGGGGGTTCAAGCCCCACTTTTCACGGACTGTCACTGCCGTCCCCCCAGTGCACTAACTGGGTTATCAAAGGTCGGCCGTGTCTCTCACTGTCTATGGTGTGAGGTTCATGTAATACCCCCATTTCACTGGACTACAGCATGCAAGGATCGTAACGGAAGGGCGCGGAACACAGTCTATGGAAGAGCTTTGGCATTTTTACACGGGAAATGGGTGAAAATCGTATGGAAAAGTTGGAAATTCTTACACACTCGGAACGTTCACAGCATGTGCGGAACAGGTATGGCAAAGTACTCCAAAGTGACCCCACGGAACACTCACAATGTTCAAAAGCACGTTCATGGAATATTTTAGCCTGTAAGAAGAATACGGAAGTGGAGGAAGACTTGAATAACTACGGAACCACACGGAATGACACTGAAGATGAGGTAATAATTGTGGAACGTTTACGGATGACAACATTTTTGATTCCGTAAGTCTGCTGCGCTCCAGTGGACTGGAAGTATTAAAGAACCATTGCTGACTTTCAACAAGAGGAGCTGCAAAGCCATCAGCATGTTTCCGCCCTGCGATGGCCTGGCGAGCCGTCCAGGATGTACTCTGCCCTCGCCCGAAGTTGGCTGGAATAGTCGTCAGCCTCTCAGCGACTCTAATTAGGATTAAGGGGTTACAGAAAATGAACGATGAAGCAGGTAAGGAACGTCATATCAAAATATCACAACATAGTTGCTTGGGTTTTACACAAAGTTCTACATAACAAACTCAAGAATCGGACATGAGCACCCAGAGTGTCCTCGGCGGATTATGTTTTAATGTTTGCACTTTGTACCCGCCTCATGTTTAACTCGTACAACCAATAACGTCACTTTCCTTTTATTCATTCATTCGTTTTCTGAACTGCTTAACCCTAACTCCAAGGCTACGTTTTAAACAATGCTGTGGGGCCAGAAAATTCCATCAGCCACAGCAGGAAAGAAGAATGCAGTGAGGCGTCTATTTGTGATGCTGATCTTGCACAAGCCTCGGGAAGAGTCATGGTTAGGCAACACAGCAACGGTTACCGAGATTTGCTTGTTAACCATGGCACCACATGTTGAGACAAGGTCCTGGGATGCCCCCTACAAAGGGCCACGTGCCAAACATAATAACCCAAGCACTACTGCCATGGCACTGAGGAGACAGCAGGAAGCCTGCGTATGTAACTGTGCGTAAGGCGGTCCAGTGGAATGCATTACTCAAATTCCATGTGCTCGCTGCCTCCCTCACCAAGGCAACAAAAAGAGGAGTGTTTGGACTTCGGGCTGGAGCGAGTGTGTGTGTGTGTGTGTGTGTGTGTGTGTGAGAGAGAGAGAGCGCAAAAGAAAGGAGGAGGGAGGAAGGCATCAATGGAGAAAACTGGGCATCATGCCAAACTCCAGGATTTACTACAGGAGCTGAGAGAAAGAGACAGAGAGAGAGAGAGAGGGAGAGAGAGACAGCGAGGGGGGGGAAGAGAGAGACAGAGAGAGAAAGACAGAGAGACAGCGAGAGAGAGAGAGAGAGACAGCGACAGAAAAAGACCGCGAGAGAAAGACAGAGAGACAGCAAGGAAGAGACAGTGAGAGACAGAGAGAGAAAGCGAGAGAGAGAGAGACAGAGAGAACGACCGAGAGAGACGGCAAGAGAAAGACAGAGAGACAGCGAGAGAGAGAGAGAGAATACAAATCTGATGTCTCTCTGAAGGGGAGAGCAATCCAATTATGATAGGTGTCAGCGAGTCTCCCCAATAAGTCAGAGTGGCAACGGCCATCTACACAGGAAGTGGACCCCGCATGTGGCGTAAAAAGACAGAATAGAAAAAGAAAGCAGCAGATAAGATAGAAGGAAAGAGGAGAGTGAGTATTTTTGAGTGGGAAGAGAGGAACAAACTTCTGCCTAATATAATCCACTTGAATGAATCCTGGCAGGGTGGCACTGTTGCATCCTCACACACACACTGAGCTATTTTTCCCACCAACACCAAAGTTGTCAGTCAAACACCAGGCACACCGAGGGTGTCTGAACAAAGCCGGCTGCAGAAAGAAAACAGGCTTTTCCCCCCTCACAAGCTGGTCAAGACAAAAAAAAAAAACGAGCAAGATGTTTCTGTCGAAATGAGATCAAAGAGGATCGTAAACACAAAACAGGAAAGCTACAAGATATCCAACTCTCAGCGTCTGAACGCGGGGTCAATAAGTGATGTGTGTAGGGTCGACAAACACCATCAAAATGAGCACTGACAGGTGAAAATTTCCCACAATACTAGAAGTGGGCGGATTATAAAATTTACCTACGCGAAATTTTCATGTGACGCAATTGACAGTGATCACAAAAGCGATGACCAATCAGAGCTTAAAGACAACATTGATTGACAGATGCTGTCATAGACTAAATTCCCCAAAAACATTTAATGCAGGGAAGTAATAAACATTGTGTTTTTTTGGCTCCACCCACATCAACATGCAAAAGTGTCGCATTACTGCTGTGTGCTCTGTGACCACACAGGAACCTTACAAGGACAATACGCAGAAACACCAGGCTTGTGTCCATGTTTCTGAAATAATCAGCTTTTCTATACATTGAGGTAGTGGTTGACACGTCCGCCTCACAGCAAGAAGGTCGTGGGTTCGATTCCCAGACTGGGCATTTCTGTGTGGAGTTTGCAAGTTCTCGCTGTGCTTGCGTGGGTTCCCTCCGGGTGCTCCGGTCTCCTCCCACAGCTGTTCCAAATTGCCCCTAGGTGTGAGTGTGTGTATGAATGGTTGTGTGGGTGTTAGCCCTGCGATGGCCTGACGAGCCATCCACGGTGTACCCTGCCCTCGCCCAGAGTCGGCTGAGATGGGCACCAGCCTTCCCATGACCCGAATTAGGATTAAGCGGTTCGGAAAGCAAATGAATGAACGGATAATCTTCCTGGTTCTTGATGCACAAGAATCTCTATTCTTGCAGCATAAGAGTAATAACGATGTTCTGCTGTTTATGATGATAATATAAGCTAAAATAATAGATTAGTGAACTAGCTAGATATTGCTTGCGGAGGTACATTTCCTGTAGGGAGCTCGCGGTTAACACGATAACCACGTCACTTGGAATCATTTGGAAGGGGAAAACATTCGAGTTGGTTACCTAGGCAACCATAGCTGGCCACAAGCACTTTGCTAAGCGATTCCCTTGCGTCGTGAATTGATTCACACAGAGGCAAATGGCTGTAGGGTTTCTGAAACCAGGTGACCCATAGCCATGGCTTTATACATCGGACCCCTATACATCAACAGATTTACATCTGATAATAGTACGAGAAGTGAAGCATTTCTGTTGCGCCAGCGATTAGCTTCTGCCTGAGAACTCAACCCGCAATCCATATGCATCCAAAGTTTATTTTCTTTAACCGCTAGTCTCCACTGTGCTAAGTGCAGTAAAGTACACCCATCAGTAGAGAGGCACAGTTGGACCACACGGACCATTAGTCTCGATCTGGTCTCTGATTATGTGGAGGGAGAGAGAGAGACAGACAGAGACAGAGAGAGAGAGAGAGAGAGAGAGAGAGAGAGAGCATTCAGCTCTTTCCCTGTAGGACGTGGGCATCAATCTTGGTTTGGGTGCTGTTTGTGTGTCCTTGAATGGCCGCTCAAGGCAGCAGTTTGTGTTGCATTATAGTCAGGTTTCTCTGAAGAGTTTTTCTGTTTGACCTTCAATATCACACACACATACACACACACACACACACACACACACACACACACACACAGTACTTCACCTGATTCCGCTTTATCCTGAGGAAAAGGTGAAAATGAGATGCGACACTTTCAATATTCTGCAGGTCGCTGTACAAGTTGGTGTTTATCTACACACTGGGATAGCGGTTCCTCATTTACAAACCTCGTTCTCTTGCCCCAGGACAAGGAAAAGGTTTAATCAGCATGAGAAGGCAGATCTATCAGATATGCTAATCAGCGATCTTACCTGAACAAACACCCTAAAGAGTATGTTCATCCATCTTAATTGGGAGAGACCTCGTTAATAATGCAGAAACCAAGTTTTGCGAATGAGGTGTTAATAGATGCGTGCGGGGGGAGGCGGCACTTCTATTTCATTGCTGAGAGCTAATTAAATTAATAACATTTTTTCAATAACAACGCTTGGGTAATGTAGCTAATAAAGCAGGGCTCACATTGGGCACAACTCTTACGGCGGTTCAGTGTACTTCCAAACTGTGCTGGACCGCACTGACATCATCGTGACCAGTGTTCCCATCTGGCTAAATTGGTGCGACAGCAGGTAAAAATTATTTTATAGTGGCGCAAGGAATTGGTGCTGCACCAGTAATTTTTTGCTCCCATCTTTGTTTTGTTTTCAGTTCCACAATCTACAACTTGTTTGTAAATAATGTTAAAGAGCTGTCAAAATTCTGTCTATCGGAAATACACCAATTCACCAATGACACATTTCGGGGAAGACTGGTTCCGTACCACCGAGGTCCCACCATGTTATCTACACAATTAATGTATTCTGTGAATGTATACAAATATACCTCGTCTTAAGTCGTTTTGAGTTAAGTTGTTCTTGATTATATGTTGGTTTTCAAAAAATATATGGAAAAATTTAAAAAATTAAAAAGCTTAGGTCATTATAATGAAATACTATATATTATATTATATATACCGTATTATAATTTTGTGGACTACAAGTCAGACTTTTTCCCCCATCCTTTGGCGGAAGGTGCGACTTATACTCCAGAGTGATTTATTGGTGATATTATTACATGTAATTCTGTCTGTCGTCATAACAAACACAATTTCACATCTTTGTTATTTTTACACTCACAACCACAAGAGGGCACTCTAGGCTTGGGTACCAGTACCTGCTCACCCACCACTGAAGAAATGTCCCCAGAAAGAAAATCCTATTCTGCGGATTACAAGCTGCAAGTAATTAAATATGCAGCAGAAAATGGTAATCGAGCAGCAGAAAGAAAGTTTGGAGTGAACGAGGAACTTGTGAAGGACGGAGAAAAGCGGGGATTATTATTACTGCAATGATGACAACAAAAAAAACCAATTGCGGGCTAAAAGCTAGATGGCCACAGCTAGAGGAGCAAGCTCACACATGGGTGCTTGAACAACGTGTTTCAGGGAGAGGCTTGTCAACAGTGCAGTTGCGTCTCCATGTCCAGGTAGTTGTCAAGGAGATGAATAGAAATTACTTTGTGTGAGAACTTTCTTGCTTCATGCAACGCAACCCCCTCTCTATCAGAGCGAGGACCACAATGTCACAAAAACTGCCAGCAGATTTCCAAGCCAAGGTAAACAGTTTCCATAAGGTTGGACTTATAATCCAGTGCAACGTATATGTGTGGGTTTTTTTTTCTTCTTTATTATGCATTTTTTGGCCAATACCACTTGTACTCCGGAGCAATTTGCCGTTCCACCGATATTTTACCACACACACTGAACCACCTTCAAAAGCGCAGTGATTTGAAGCTGTTTTGCCACACCACCATCATATTTGTGGTTCAGTGTAGTGTGGAGTCATGCACAACTGCCCTCAGAGCTGCCCCTATTTGAGACCCGCTTCAGAACCTTTTCTCGGAAAAAAAAAACCAACAAAAAAACAAAACAAAACAAAAAAACCCTCACCCCGCAAGCAGTCTTGGAAGTTCCAGCAAAATGTCCTGTGACTTCACAGTCTGGGACACCAACAAGACAAAAATTAGCAAAGCAAAACTATATTCTCAGGCATGACATCTTGCAAAGGAATACGAAAAGATAATCATCTCTGAAGCAAGCCTGCATTCAGCCAACACACTGGAACACAATCCTTCCTAAGTGGAGTGAAGAGCAAGCTTTGAACATGAGCATAAAGCTCACGGAGCACAAAGGGCCTTCTAGGTTGTCGGCGGAGGCGAATGGAGGGCCAGTCGTCTATTGTGCCGTTTTTCTGGCTTCAAAGCCGAGGTTTGTGTTTATGACACATGCACCGTGTTTGAATTGGGATGAACTCTATGAGACAGGAGCACCCGAGGGAAAGGAGGGGAAAACCCCGACAACACACATGCGCGCGCGCGCGCACACACACACACACACACACACACACACACACACACACACACACACACACACACACACACACACACACAAATATTGCCGTGTAAAGAAGAGCTTATGCACCAGACAAGAAGAAAAAAAAAAACACCTTGAAATAAGATCTTCAGCTGGGATCACTCTTTTCATTGTTAGCTTGGTTTAAACTCGACAGGAAGTAAATATCTAGTTTATTGTCTTTCCGAAGGTCTTTCTGCGAGTCCAGAGTCGGCGAAACCCCGTCCTGCTTTGGGAAGAACACTGAGCGTCGGATTGGTCGAGGGCTGGTTGGGGTGTTCCCAGCACAGAACTTTTGTAATAATGTTAAGCTCCAGTCTCCTCAATTTACATGCCATTCTGGAACCAGCTTGCCTCACACAAAGAATCCTAGTGTTCATGACAGGTTACTCATTCCAAATGCTGAATGAATAGCTGAGCCAGGTGCTGCTAACCACATTCACCATATACATCATCTATACAGCTGTTATTCATGGTGCTTGCCTCAGTCTGTATGGAAATCTGTATGGGTTAACACCCATAATCACGATGACAGATTTCATAATATTTTTCATCTTCCAACAGTGACTGATCACGGAATGAAATAAAAACGACTGAATCATCTGAAACAAAAGTATGACACAGGTGGTGAGCCGAAAGCAGACCACAGAGGAAGCGATTGGCGCAGTACGAAAAAAAGAATTATAGGGCTGACTTCCTGTGAAGGCGCCGCTTTTCATGGAAACCACATGCAGCAAACACCCATCGGGTAAAAAAAATATGATTCAACACCACGGTCGTTGCAGTTCTGTTCATAACAGCACACAGTGACTCCCAAAACCATGACTCGTAGCTGCCGATGACCTCTTGATGGCCCCACGGAAACATGATGAATATGTTAGGAACTACATCTGCTGGGATGTTTCAAATTGGTCACGCTTCAACTTCAAGACGTTGCAGCCGAGGTGAGAACGTGGATAAAAGGCGAGCTCGACAAATTTTAATGCTGAGGTTCACATGGCGAAGGTCCTTCTCGGTGCTGGACCTAGAATAATAATGAGAACGCGAGGTTCCAATCAAACTGAATTATCCCAGAAAGGCCTCTTCAATCACTCACTGATTTGCACTCTCCCTCTGCTCCTGTCCCTGCCCCCCCCCCCCCCAACTTTCAATCTCCCTCCCTCTCCTCCTGTAAGAAAAACCTACCATGAAAGATAGTCGTCATGAATATTCCTTTAAATCACGCTCTAAATTATACCTTGGAAGCGAAAGCACACCTGTTTCCAGACTGCAGAGAGCAGGCACGGTGATGAGACATGGCCTGGGATGTTGGCTTTCATTAGGAAGCCTTTGTGCTTTCCCGTCACAGCCACAATGATCCAGCATTTACAGGCTGATGAAAACAAATTGTGCAGCAGGCTCAGGTCAGTCAGCTCCAAACACGTCCATTACCGAGTTATATCTTTAGAACGGTAATCAGCTTTGTCAAAGACCAAACGTTAAACTCTGGTCACGTGACAACCTGCACAGTCACTCAAGTCCCATTTATGTGCCGTTTACATACAAAAAAACAAGACGATCCAGTTTCATATGATGAAGGTTAAGAGTCTTTTTCAAGGGCCCAATGGTTTCAGCTTGGTGATACTGGGGCTTGGATACTTGGAACCCTCCCCCTTCCCCCAGCTTTCCAATTAGTAACCTATAACCTTAACCACTGAACCTCAACAGCCCATGTTTTGCTCTGGTTGCTCACAGACAAAACAAACAAATCAATCCACCCCCACCCCAAACTACCATCCAATCACCTCCCTGCTATCGTGTATCAAATGTTCGTTGTAAAGTTACCTCACCCAGGTATAGGAACGATGTTCGTAACTTCTTCCAAAACTCACATATCCTTTCTTCTAAAGGTTTGACAGTTACTACAGTTTCTTCGTTACGACTCTTCTGTGAACCGCTGCCTTGCAGCGCCCCCTGTGGTTGCTGGTAGTATTGTTCCATTCTCACACATCCAGCTTTCTGATAGCTACAGATCGAATAAACAGAGTCCCGATCGAAGACTGTGTCGATATCAGTCTTTACCATGAAGAATAAACGGGCCTTTCGAATGTACGGCTGCATAAATTAATTCACAAGCGAGAAGGACGAGTGCTCGGCTTTACGAGGTGCATTAATGGCGTGATATGTATTTGTAAAAAGCAGCTCGGCATGTCTTGCTTTAGTGCAAATTCATGCACTTAATTTTAGCCTCTGGATATTCGTACAGTATCTTGTCTTTCAAAACTTCAGTAAAAGACCTTTGTTACATATAGAAAAAAAAAAAAAACTCCAGGGTTGATGAGACTTTGTGAAGGAATCAGATCAGATAATGTTTAATTACCGCTTTCATGGGCTGCACCCTAAAAACAAACCCGCTACGATGGCGTTATCTTTAAGATAAGCCAGTGCACTTTCAACGCTTTGACGTCGGGCGCGCTTCTTTTTTGTGCTACAACAGCATAAAAAATTTCTTACTGCTCTGTAGTTCTGATGAGGAATTAGACTGGGCAGTGATTAGAATTTAAAACGAGGCAGACAAAACAAAAATTCAAAAACTTTTTTCTTGCTCCAAAACTTTTTAGGGCCGAAAGGACACCCTTTTCAAGACGTTGTCACTCTGACCAAAGACTATTTTTACAACATAGCCTTGCTATAGTGTGTGTAGCCAAGTTCGGTCCGTCATGCTAAAGACCATAAAATACGGGCTGGTGGCGTTGTGGCTAGGGTGCTGGGCTCATGATCAGGAGGTTGTGTGTTCGAATCCCAGTTAGACCCTCACTGTGTTAAGACCCCTGGGTAAGGTCTCAACCACAAGTGTGCCTCTGTTCACCCAGCAGTATAAAATGGGTACCAGTAAAATATACTGGGAAGGTAACCTGTGATGGACTAGCGTCTCATCCAGGACGAGTTGAACTCCTGGTAGCTTCACACTACAGAACCCGGGGATAAGCACCGGCCTGAGGAGCCGCTAGGCTCGGGTGGAAAAAGCCCAACGGACTTTTTAACTTTTATGTACAGAGAGAAATGAGCAAGAAAGCAACACACCAACTTTCTTCATAGCCAAGACTCCAGACACGGCTGTTCTTCTCAACTTTAGCACTTTGTCCTCCATGACTCACACAGTCCTCATTTTAATAACCCCAAGATTAGAAATAGCATCCTAAATGCTTCTTTGGTTTGACTCTCAAATAAGACCAGACAACAGCACAAGTTCCATACAGCACACCATTAGAAAGAAAGAACCCTATCGATCCAAAGAACTCTTGAGGAACCCTTTTATTTCTAAGTGCTCATGCTGGGAAAGTATAAAAAGGGCTTTACTGACGAACTCTGTCCTCTGTCATTCTCTTCATGCCCTCTCTTTCCTACAGTCGCACAATGGCTGCCCCCTACACTCTGATCCTGTTACACCATGACCATGAACACAATCCCGTTTGAATTGAGGATACACTTACCCCGTCTCTGGCCTATACATATGCAAGACGCATTCGGAGCATTGTTTTCTCCTTCGCATGGGACTCTGGGGCCAGTCAAGGCAGGTGACGGGACGTGACTGCCGCTGCACATGCATACGAGGCATAAACAATGGAAATGGATGCCGCATTGGTTTGTTATGGATGAAAACACCAAGTACAGGGCAAGTCAATCGATCACCGCACCCCTCCCGTGCACCATCGCTGGCTCAACTTATTACAGCTATCGTTATTTCAAAGGAGACCGGGGGGTTCGATTCCGAGGGACGTTGACGATGTGATGGATTGCCTTTCCATTCTGTCTGCGTGTTGGTTTCGGGAAAGGAGTGGTAGCTATAATTGTATTGTGGTTGCACGGGGAGGGGAGATGTTTGGGGTTTTGTTTGGGTGCAGTGAGTTGGTTACCCCATGGCTGCTGCCTATATTAATCATATTGGATAGTCGGGGGGAGGGGCAAATACATATGTGTGGATAGAGAACGAAGGATGAGAGAGAGAGAGAGAGAGAGAGAGAGAGAGAGAGAGAGAGAGAGTCGCCTCTCATCATGTCTGCTGCCCTGACGTGTTCACCGTCAGTCCCCCTCCCAACCTCAAAGTCAAGGAGGCCTCCAAGACTAATGAGGTGTCTCTTTCTGTCTTCCCCTACATCCACGCTCACCCTCTCCACTTGCCAGTTATTTACTCCACCTTTCATGTGTCAGTCTGATTGTTTTCCTCACTCACCCTCTTAGACACCCCCCCCACCCTCCACCCCTCCTCCCTGGCTCTTTCCTTTTCTCTACACCCGTTTTCCTGCAGTCTTCTGTCCCCGGATTTCTTGAGAAATGCGAGTAATGGGCTGTATCAGTGTGAGCACTGCTGGCAGATACGGATGGAATTGAAAGGCACAAAGAGAGGCAGGACAGAGCGGGGGAAAAAGCTATTGATATTTATATTGTAACAGCCACGCTGCTAGGCAGACACACAGCATTCAGAGTTTTATCAATATTTCATATAATACCGGGGAGGGCGGCACGACGTCCGATCTCACCGTATGAACCAGGGTGCGAATGTGCAGCCACCTCATGAATAGCCTTTTCATTATTTAGGACTCATGCCGTTTCATATGCTGGCACTGACAGTCCTGAAGGCCACGATGAAAAGACTTCACTTTTAAACCTAATGTAGTGTAATGGAGGACTGGGCCATCTGCAGCGCTAGCACTCACATGCACGTGCACGTACACACACACCTTAAAAAAATATGGGTTTCACCTTCACTCAAAACATCGAAGCTCACAGCACAGACGATTTCTCAAGATAAATGTGGCCCGAGGTCTCAGGTTTGCACGCGGCTCATCTTCTGAAAATCGAGATGGCGGTGTTTTTTCCTGTTTAACACCCAATTTTGACAGAGCGACATGCCGAACGTGCAGTTAAATGTGAGCGTGTGCAGAGGTGATGAGGCAGGAAAACTTCTGTTGGTGTGGTTAAAAGAAAAGAGCAAAACCTTCCACAACACACACACACACACACACACACACACACACACACTCCCCTGGTTCACAGTCAAGCCAAACATCACACAAAAAACCATGAGTCACCGCGAGGTCTGAAATCAATCATAACACTGTTGGCGAAGACGAAATGCGCATTCAGTAAACATTTTAGTCAGCACAATTCCTCCTGTACATGTTTCACCGAATAAATTAAGGACGTTGAACAGATAGTGGTTAAAACTGCATTGTGATCCTGTGCTTTGACCAGCATGGCACATCTACCTGCTTCACAGAAATTTACCTACAAGAACTTGTTGCTATAGTTGTACAGTGGTAGCTTGCCTTACAAGTGTCTTTAATAATACATTTTCCATGATACGAGCTTCAATCCACCAAAAATCTGCCCCATCCAACCAGCAAAATTTTGATTTACGAGCTCTGCTGGGGAAATGGCTTTTCCGTTCCAATTAGCCTCGTATTCTGCGTGTATTACTCTGCGCTCCGAGAACACTTTGTGCAGTGCCTCTCAATTAATTTCTGTGACGCCCCCTATGCGAAGAAAAAAAAAAAAAACATCCTCCCCCACGCGACTATAAATTATTATTATTATTATGGATGCTTGTATAGCACATTATTCATACACGCGTATGCTCAATGCGCATGAGAATTTTGCGTTGTTCTATCCTTTTTAATGCTGAGTGCCAAGCAGGAAGCAACAACTCCCAAATTTTAATGTCTTATGGTATGACGCGGCCGGATTCAAACTCCGACCTTCCGGAGGATAAAGCGGACGCTCCACCAACTGAGCTAAATTCCCGGTAAATAGTGTTTACTGCACTTCGTATCGTTTGCTATGTGCTTTTTTCCTACACCATAGCGTGAAAATGAGAGCACCACTGCCAACTACTGAAGTGGATGCACAGTTACACTTAATTCTAGTACAGTATGGCAAAAAAGCATGTTCGCCAGGGTCATACGCGCCCCCCCCCTTGCATCACACCACGTGCCCCACTATTTGAGAAGCACTGGCCTTGTGGTAGCTCACCACGAGCCTTTCCTTTCTGGCATTCATAATGTGCGCATACACAAAATTCTCCTCCTCCTCTGTTACGCACCACCTCCTGCCTGCCCACGTGACAGCCGCAGTTAATGATCGGAAGTTGGCTTATTGTTTATTCTTGTTTAATTATTATTTATTATTCATTATTATTAATGTTAATGTACATGTATTATTATTATTATGAAATATTTATTGTTTGTACATGTTTATCTTAAATATATTAGGTGAAATATATGTGTTTGGTGCAGGTTATACGAGTTTGGGAGGGAACTGAAACGGATTAATTGGGTTTCTATTTGGAATCTTACGTTGGTGCTCCACTGGTGTCCAAAATAAAAAAAAATAAAATAAATAAAGATCTGCAAACGAAGATAACATCTCACGTTCAACATCCAAGCTTTAATGTTATATCTGTGAACCCGCTCAAAGCCGTTTGGCATCATCAGTGCCAAAAACCAGCATTTAGATTCATAACACGCATCCCTGCAGCTCCTCACGGATACTCAAAGATGTTCGAAATACTCAAAGCAGGCTCCCAAGTGGCGCATCGACAAGGTGTGTGACTATTAACCCAGAGAGCTCAAGTCCAAATCCAGGTTAATTCCACAGCCATCTGTGATGGGAGTCCATGAGAGTTAATTGGCTGAGCTCTCAAGGGAAGGTGGGACAGCATACGCTCACTTCCCGGTCATAGCGATCGCCGGCCAATCATGGCTGTCTGTGAGCTCATCCTTATGATGAGGCGGGTAGCGCTTTCCCTCCGAGTGTGTTAGACCGCCCCAAAATATGCATGTGTGGCAGTCCAAAAAGAGGCGAGTCGCTAGCATTGCCTGTCATGGAGTGTGCATGCTTTCGATTTCCCTGCTTGGTGGTGGTCATGTGATAATGATGGTAATACTTGATAGGTGGGAATTGGATATGAATAAATTGGGAGAAATGGTGTACATGCTTTTTCTCACTACTTGATTGTGGACGTGGAATAGGGGAGGTAATACCTGACAGGTGGGAATTGAATATGACTAAATTAGGGAGAAAATGTGTGGATTAAAAAAAAATAAAAAATAGATCACAAGTTCAAATCCAGGTGAATGCTACAGCCATCCGTGACCGGGAGTCCATGGGAGCTGATTGGCTGAGCTCTCATGTGAAGGAGGGATGGCATACGCTCACTTCTCTGTCATACAGCGATCACCAGCCAATCATAATTGTCTGTGAGCTCATTCAAACAAAGGGTGGATAGCACTTTCCCTTCAAGTGTATTAGACCTGTCCCCAAATACGCATGCGTGGCCATTTGAAAACAGGCGGACAGCTAGCGTCAAATATCACGGAGTGTGTGTGTGTGTGTGTGTGTGTGCAAGCTTTCGCCCCTCCCTGGTTGGTAGTGGTCATGTGATGGGCAGGGTAATGCTTGATCGGTGGGAAATGGATGTGAATAAATTAGAGGAGAAGGTGTATATGCTTTTGTTCAGTGCCTGGTTGGCAGTGGACGTGTATTAGGGGAGTGAGGGGGGGGGGGGGGGGTTCCTCAAAGTGTTCTGTATCTGTGCTGATGTGCACGTGACTTATTGTTCCTGACAGAGCAAGTCAACCTACAGTGCTCTCACGTGGCTACACAAGCCTCCTATAGCCTGTCGAAAAAAGGGGCCCCAAGGAGGCTCCGAGACAAAGCCGGTAATATACGTTTACCTCAGGGTGGAGGTGTGTGTTTACATTCTAAACCCCAGATTGGTGCACGTCAACAGGTAGCGTCACACGGAAAAGATGAGTCTGTCTCTCTCTCTCTCTCTCTCTCTCTCTCTCTCTCACAAAAACTACCCTCCATTTTGTGGTGCATGTTGCATCGTGAACTCCAGACTGCACACGTCAAGGCCCCAGACATAAAATAAAAGACTTGATTGATGATAACTGCGATTCAAATACCTTATTTCAGTTTGTTACTTATCCTAAAAGAAAGCATGTGTGTATACATCAGAGTGCAAAGCTAAATCTTAATGAATGGCAGCTTAATTAAAATC
>CM045743.1:43702642-43707642 GCA_024760905.1 Plotosus lineatus | reverse complement strand
GAAGACACACATAGACAGACACACACATGCATACACACAGAACACACACACACACACACACACATATATATATATATATATATATATATAGACATAGACACACACACACACACACACACACACACACACATATATAGACATAGACACACACACACACACACACACACACACACACACACACAGCTGTGGCTTTGCACATTCCCAAAGAAACCACTAACACCAAAAAGTCACGTCCAAATCCTGTTATTGGGCTCAAGAGCAGAATGTTTGAGGGCGGAATCGCTCTGAAACTTGAAGATGCTAAAAAGACTGAACTCTGGAGGAAGTAAACTACGATCCGTCCCTCTGGGACCCCGGTGCAACTTTTGCCTCCGTAGGAGGCTCCATAAAAACGCCCCGTCACAGCTTTGTGCTTTTAACAACCTCCGTCCCACACACTCTCACTCTCTCTCTCTCTCTCTCTCTCTCTCTCTCTCAAACACACACACACACACACACACACACACACACACACACACACCTCCTCCCCTATTTGAAAACAAGATGAGTTTCTACAGCTGGCTAGCAAAGCATGACCCATAATAATCCTGGAGCTTCACTCAAAGCTGGAAGCTCTTCGAGCAGAAAATTCCAGCGTGGGGGGAGGAGCCATACACAAACACACTCTGGAATTAATTATTCTCATTAACACACTAGTCGCTGGTGGTGTAGCGGTTAGAGTACTGGGCTCATGATCGGGAGGTTGTGTGTTCGAATCCCAGTGAGACCCCCACTGTGCTAAGACCCCTGGGCAAGGTCTAAACCCCAAGTGTGCCTCTGTTCACCCAGCAGTATAAATGGGAACCAGTAATAAATACTGGGACGGTAACCTACGATGGACTAGCGTCCCTCCCAGGACGAGCTGAACTCCTGGACGCTTTATGCTACGGAAACCGGGGATAAGCACCGGCCCGATGTGCCGCTAGGCTCGGGTGGAAAAAGCCCAACAGACTTTACCTTAACACACCAGATCCTCGCTTTACCCCAAATATCCACCCATCAGCCACTTGAACCTGATTCTGATCGCCTGAGAAACCTGGGACGTCGCCGATGGTCGTCTCGTACACTTCGAGCGCGCTGGAACGCCTGCAGAATCTGACGAGTCGCTTATGAGCCTACTCAGACGTTTCCTAACATAACCATGAGACACCGGAAGGCTAATAAAAGCGGATCGCACAGGAGGAACGCGTCAGTACACCAGAAGACACCAGAACTGCAACTGGAGAACTTATTGGTGGATGACGGACTGATGAATAAACAAGTGGTGCATCGCACACTCATACGCTCTCCGACACGTCTGTGAGCGAGGCTTGGCTTCCTTGCACAGGCTGCAGCGTGAAACCTCAGGCCCCGAGTAAGCGTTAAACATCAGAGCGTATTTCTGCACCTCGTTTGTGGTTCCTTTGTGACTGCCAGGTTCAAAGAAGGAAAGACAGAAAAAAAAATAAATACACGGCATGAGAAAAACAACGAAAACAAGTATGAAGTCTTCTGGCATTTAAGTGTGTCTCGTCTGAATTTGACAGAAGGGGGCGGGTCGCACAAGCACACGCCTTCGCACATCATCAGAAACCACCTAAAAACAAGTGACGGGTGATAGGACAAAAATATCATGGGCAGACGTTTTCATGATGCGTGGTATTAAAATTTCTTGGTGCAAAGTGGTGGTAAAGGAAGATTGTAATAATCCGGTGCGCTTAAAATGCTTTTATTTAATATCGGAGAAAGAACGAGGGGCGGTTCAGAACATCTCGCTTCAGTCAGTGAGGATTATTTATATGGAATTAATATGATATTATATCATCATTCTGCCTCGATTCTTCTGACACATCATAGCTGCTACGTAGTCGCTATAAATAATAATAATATAAATAATATAATGACAGTGTGTTGATGGAGTGAAATGGTGTTACGGTGGTCGTCACCCGCGCCTCACTGCAAGAACGACCTGGGTTTGGTGACGGCATTTCTGTGTGGAATTTGCATGTTTCTCCCCCATGGGTTTCCTCTGGGTACTCTGGGTTTCCTCCCACACTTCAAAGACATACACATTAAGCTGATTGGCTGTGCTAAATTGCCCTGGGTGAGTACGTGTGTGAATGGTTACCTATGCAATGAAAAGGCCCTGCAATGGACTGGCGCACCATTCAGGGTGTACACCTCCTTCATCCCGAGTCGGCTGTGATAGGCGTCATCCTTGCCCTTGACCCGAGTTGGAGTAAGCAGTTTGGTGAATGGAGGAATGAAATAATGTTTTCCATTCAAAATGTAAATGAACAAGTACGAGGCTGTAAAATACCGCGGAACAAAATTATAACGTACGCGGCATACAGTAGGTCACATGGTTCAGAACCGTGTCTCAACGAACACCTGTAGCTGGATGGTCATTCATTCATTTTCTGAACCCTTTAATCCTAATTAGGGTCACAGGGGGGCCGGGGCCCATCTCAGCTGAGACTGGGCGAGGGCAGGGTACACCTCTGGACAGCTCGCCAGGCCATCACAGGGCCAACACTCACACTCACACCAAATCATCTCTTGTTTTTTGGGCTGTGGGAGGAAACCGAGTCCCTGGAGGAAACATGGGGGGGGGGTGTCATGCTAACCACACACAGAAACGTCCAGGCTGGGAATCGAGCCCAGGACCTCCTTGCCGTGAGGCGGATGTACGAACCCCTACGCCACCGTGTCGCCCCTGTATTAAACATTTGCTCATAATTTATTTATACTTTTTGTTTTTTGGGTGGGGGTGGGGTGTGGGTGGGGGGTGGGGATGGGGGTGGGGGTGGGGGGTTGTAGCTAAACCGCCTACAAATTTAGACCACAGGCGTGTTTATTGGTGCACAAAATACTGACGAGTCACAGAGCAATCTCTGAAAACACACCTTCCTGATATCACATCAACACCAATCGGAAAGGTTGCAAGTTCAACTCTCAGACTCAGAGAAATCGATTTTCAAGTAAGAAAACACACGTGTACCTCCCGTCCTTTTTTTTTTTTTTTTTTTTAAATAAATGACCAAACCCGTGTTTACAGGACGGTTAACTCGGTCCTTGTGTCATGTTTGTTGGTGTAAACCACCGAAACCGTCACCCGGAGAAGTGAAATTTCTTCAGGAGAAAGAACGACTCATTGCCAAGTTCAACTACAAGACGTGGAGCAGACGTGAACGAGGCCTTTCAAGGTGGCCAAATAAGCGCCGGCGTTATTGCATTACAGCCGAGTTATCGCATTTCCACATACGCAGGAACACAGTGGAGCTTTGTAAGGATATACCAGCCGCGGCTTCCTTATTCAATCAACGATATGTATGCTTTCATGAAGCTCCTCCAACACCTCCGCGTAATGGGGATTTAGGGAATCCTAGAACTGCTACTTCAAGAAACGAAAACACACATGAAAGCCGGCCGACGCACAAAGGTGGGCTGTGTTCGCCGGACAGCACGACCTAGCAATAACCCGGCATCTGAGCCGCCCGCACCGGGGTAAACAGTCCGAACATCAGGAACGCAGGCTAGCAGCTTAGCATGGGCTAATGTTCAAGAGCTCAGTGGTGTGGCCAAAAAAAAAAAACAAAAAAAAAAACCCAAAAAAACCCCAGCCGTGATACATGATACTCAGGGAAATGTTTCATGATACACAATCTGTTAAGTAACGAAACATTTGCTGGAGGAAACGATTAGAGCATCAACAGTCGCTCGGCGAGATCTTTACTCCGCAACAAATCGCTCGTCCCGATCATGAACTGATCAGAAATGATGAGGTACAGCAACAATGTCCCCAAACCACAGATCGTCCTCCTCCTCCTCCTCCAGTATCTCGCCAAGATCTGCATGGCATCCGCGGACGGGATTGGTGCGCCGTGCCACGTACCTGACGCTGTAAACCGCTGCTTATGTGGGGGACTTTTGTTTGTTTGTTTGTTTGTTTACTGAAATGCTCCTGCTGCATAACTAAGCCTGTCTCGACTGTCCTGACGGTTGGACTACAGTGGCTTCTACATACGTACACACGGACCAGAGAGGAGAAAATAAACAAGCATAAACACACAACAAACACACAACAAACACAAACATGGAGCGCGTTGTATATTATCCACCGCACGCATGGAGGACGAATAGACCTGCTGTGCTTTTTCTTTGTCTGGGAAAAAAAAAAAAAAAAAAAAAAGGCAGATTATTAGAGGGGAGGCTTTCATCCTGCGCTGATTGATGGGAGCGAGCTCGGCGTCCTATCATGGGGGAGGAGAGCTTTATTGTGTCGGCTATTCCGACCTCATTTTACTAAAAACAAACCCTTTAATCTGCACAAAAAACACACTTTCCTTTTTTTAATGCAACACAAGAGCCCGGGCCGTGTTCTATTCTAGTGATGCCACTGACACAGATCCGACTCCTTTGTCCTGATCAAGCAGCAAATAAACAAAAGCCATGGAATCCTGACCCGAACCCGATTCGATTACAGTCAGAGATCCGAAAGAACCTGATGCACAAGGAGAAAATACGATTGTTGATCCGGTTCGTTTGAAGTGTGGGTGGGAACGGAGGGGACAGACAAGTGGGATTGTGTACCGCTCCGAGCATCGGGGACATTATACAATGGGGTTTGTTGTTTTTTTTTTTCTTTTCTTTTCTTTCTTTCTTTGGAGAAGCGAGAGAATGGACAGAACCCTGGGACCAGCTCAAATGTCGCTTTCTAGCCAACAGCTTTGCACGGATTGTACATCATTGTGTTGTTGTTGTTGTTGTTGTTGTTGTTGGAGAGGATGAATTACCTCTGGCATTTATAGATCAGTTTGAAAGTGTGATGGTCCCCACAGGGACCGGACCGGCAGCCCTTTAATCTTTAAAGCCTCTCTCGTTCTCAGCACAAAATAAACTCGACCCATAGGAATCCAAATCCGACTTGAGGTCGCTTGAGATTCTGGACTATTAGAGCCGGGTCGAACCGCGAGTTTGGT
>CM045743.1:43670142-43697642 GCA_024760905.1 Plotosus lineatus | reverse complement strand
GCTGTTCTAAATTGCCCCCAGGTGTGAGTTGTGTGAGTGTCACCCCTGCGATGGCCTGGTGAGCTGTCCAGGGTGTACCCCACTCTCTTTCAGAGTTGGCTGAGATGGGCATCAGCCTCCCCACGACCCTAATTAGGATTCAGTGGTTCAGAAAATGAATGGATGAATGAATTATTTTTTATGAAATGCAGAAAATCGCACAGATACATTAATTTATATCGAGGTGTCGCCGCGTGCTGTAGATGTACAACTTCCCCCTCTTTGAAAATAAAAGGCTTTGGCGTTCAAATGACCCGGAATGGCAATGGTCCTGTGGACAGAGCGAGCAGCGAGCTGATGACATGGAGTGCAGAAGTTGGAAGAAAGTGAGAGAACTCGTGAGTCCTGACTTTAAACCCACGGATCAGCTTTGCGATGACTCTGGGATGACCTGGAACGCCGAGCGCACCCGAGAGCTCCTCGACATCCTGGAGAAACGCTTCTGAAAACCTGAGCGTAATAAAAAAACACACATTTTACATCTTTACATGTAGACGACAGCTAAGCCGATCAGAACATCACTTAACTGACGGGATTATTAATAGCTCATCATGGTTTCGAAGAATATTTTAATAGGAGATGTTTCACATGGAACAGTGAAACCCCGCCCACATACGGCTCAGCCTCCTTTCATTTTCTTTCTTTTCCATTTGCTACTTAATAACCCAGACAGAGGCATGTGAGTGTGAGGGCCTCTCACCTCCCTGGCCCTTGGCAGACAGTGAGAGACTCTCCTGCGGGCTGTTGTTGTCGCGTCTTTCTTTATCGTGACGATCCCCTGCCTGTCGCGGTTCTCTGGCCAACACACTGCTTTTTTTTTTTTTTTTTTTTTTTTTTTTTTTGCCTGTTGCGACGCCTTCACCTCATTGTTCCTCAAAAAAAAACACACACAGAAGAGAGCTTTAAAGCTTCCACAGATCTTTGAAGACCGAGTTGGAGAGTCCAGCTGGGAGTGGGGTGAAGGACGTAAAGAGTCTCTCTCTCTCGGTCTCGCTTGCTCGATCGCTACCATGGTGGCCAAAGGCTTTCACGTTGGAGAAGCATCTACAAAGTGGTTGACGTTTGGCGCTTATTCAGAAGATCCTGATTCCCCATTTTGCTGATATACACGTTTTGAAGCCGTTTGCCGTGTGATCCTTTATTTTTTTCATGCATTCATTTCCCAAACTGCTTAATCCTACTGGACCACAGGAAAGCCGGAGCCTATCTCAGCCAACTCTGGGTGAAGGTGGTGTACACCCTCAATGGCTCACCAGTCCATCGCAGGGTGACATGCACAACCATTCGCAATCACAACAACGGGTGATTTGGAACAGCCAATTATCCGAATGTCCATGTGTTTGGACAGGGGGAGGAAACCAGAATACTTGGAGGAAACCCATTCAAGCACAGGGAGAGCATGCCAATGACCGGTGGTCAGCGCTCAGCGTTACACCACTGTACTGCCTATAAAAGGGAGATCACTTTCTGTCATATCCACACCCACTCGATATGAGCAGAGATGCATTCTGATTGGCTCCTCTACTACGAGGGCATCAGCTCATCAACAAAAAATAAAAGCCGCTTTATCCTAATTAGAGTCAAGGGAAGGCTGGTGCTGTTCTCATCTGACTCTGGGCAAGGGCGGGGTACACCCTGAACAGGTGGCTAGGCCATCGCCATCGCGGGGCCCACACATATATGACCTTTCACACTTACCCTCACACTTGGGATGATTTGGAACAACCAGTGGACCTACTGTGCATGTTTTTGTACTGTCGGAGGAAACCAGAGGTCCCAGAGGGAACCAATGCACGGAGAAAATACAAACTCTACACACCAATGCCCCAATCCCGGGAACTGAACCCAGGACCTTCTCGCTGTGATGTAGACGTGCTACCCACGTCACCACCATACCGACCCATTCAGTCATGACAGTAATAATAATAATAATAATAATAATAATAATAATAACAATTAATAAAATATTCACGACAGAAATCATTGCTGACTGTTACTGTGGGTTTATTAAGCTGACGAGGCACGATGATCTTGTATAAATTAAAATGTGAACAAAATAATGCAGCCGTGAGGGGGGGGAATGCAGCCGTGAGGGGGGAATGCAGCCGTGAGGGGGGGAATGCAGCCGTGAGGGGGGGCACAAACCAGTGTCTCTCCCTCACGCCGGTCCCAAGCCCGGATAAATGCAGAGGGTTGCGTCAGGAAGGGCATCCGGTGTAAAACAAATGCCAAATAAACTATGCGAATCACAAGAAAGAATGACATACCGGATCGGTCGAGGCCCGGGTTAACAACGACCGCCATCAGTGCCGTCAACCAACAGGGTGCTGATGGAAATTGGACTACTGTTGGTCGAAGACGTCGAAGAAGGAGAGGCGGGAGGCGTGTCCGTTGCCAGAGAGAGAAGAGGAAAGGCATGAGTCTAGGACTGAAAGTAGGGACTTTGAATATTGGAACTATGACAGGAAAAGGTAGAGAGCTGGCTGACATGATGCAGAGGAGGAAGGTGGACATACTGTGTGTTCAGGAGACCAGGTGGAAAGGTCGCAAGGCTAGAAGCATAGGAGCAGGGTTTAAGCTGTTTTATCACGGTGTGGATGGGAAGAGAAATGGAGTCGGAGTCATCTTGAAGGAGGAGTTTGCCAGGAATGTTCTAGAAGTGAAAAGAGTGTCAGACAGAGTGATGAGTCTCAAGTTAGAAATTAAAGGTGTGATGGTCAATGTTGTTAGTGCTTATGCCCCACAGACAGGATGTGAGCGAGAAGAGAAGGAGAGATTCTGGAGGAGTTCGATGAAGTGATGCAGAGTACCCCCAGAGGTGAAAGAGTGGTCATTGGGGCAGACTTCAATGGACATGTTGGTGCAGGAAACAGAGGGGACGAGGAAGTGATGGGTAGGTTTGGTATCCAGGACAGGAACGCAGAAGGACAGATGTTGGTAGATTTTGCAAAAAGGATGGAAATGGCTGTGGTGAATACTTTCTTCCAGAAGAGAGAGGAGCATAGGGTGACTTATAAAAGTGGAGGTAGGAGCACACAGGTAGACTACATCTTGTGCAGGCGATGTAATTTAAAGGAAGTCAGTGACTGCAAAGTAGTAGCGGGTGAGAGTGTTGCCAAACAGCATAGGATGGTGGTGTGCAGGATGATGCTGATGGTGAGGAAGGTGAAGAAGGCAAAGGCAGAGCAGAAGACAAAGTGGTGGAAGTTGAAAAGGAAGAGTGTCGGGTTGTCTTCAAGGAGGAGTTGAAACAGGCTTTGGGTGGTCAGGAAGTGCTTCCAGATGACTGGACAACTACAGCGAATGTGATCAGGGAGACAGGTAGGAGAATACTTGGTGTGTCATCTGGAAGGAAAGTAGATAAGGAGACTTGGTGGTGGAATGAGGAAGTGCAGGAGTGTGTACAAAGGAAGAGATTAGCTAAGAAGAAGTGGGACATTGACAAAACCGAAGAGAGTAAACAGGAGTACAGGGAGACACAGCGTAAGGCAAAGGTAGCAGTGTCAAAGGCCAAACAGAGCGCGTTTGATGACTTGTATGCTCGGTTGGAAAGTAAGGAGGAGAAAATGATTTATACAGGTTGGCACAGCAGAGAAATAGAGATGGGAAGGACGTGCAGCAAGTTAGATTGATAAAGGACAGAGAGGGAAATGTATTGACTGATGACAGAAGTGTGCTGGGAAGATGGAAAGAGTACTTTGAAGAGCTGATGAATGAGGAAAATGAGAGGAAAAAAAAAAAAGAGTAGAAGAGGTGACTGTTGAGGACCAGGAAGTAGCAAAGATTAGTAAGGGTGAAGTGAGGAGGGCATTGAAGAGGATGAAGAATGGAAAGGCAGTTGGTCCTGATGACATACCGGTGGAGGTATGGAAGTGTCTAAGAGAGGTAGCAGTAGATTTTCTGACAAGAACATTTAACAAGGTCTTAGAGAGTGAGAGGATGCCAGAGGAATGGAGGAGAAGTGTGCTGGTGCCCATTTTTAAGAACAAGGGAGACTTGCAGAGTTGTGGCAACTACAGAGGGATAAAGTTGATGAGCCATACGATGAAGTCATGGGAAAGAATAGTGGAAGCTAGACTAAGGGCAGAGGTCAGCATTTGTGAACAACAGTTTGGTTTCATGCCCAGAAAGAGCACAACAGATGCAGTGTTTGCCTTGAGGATGTTAATGGAGAAGTACAGAGAAGGTCAGACGGAGCTGCATTGTGCCTTTGTGGATCTGGAGAAAGCATATGACAGGGTGCCGAGAGAAGAACTGTGGTATTGCATGAGGAAGTCTGGAGTGGCAGAGAAGTATGTTAGAGTGGTGCAGGACATGTATGAGAGATGTAAGACAGTGGTGAGGTGTGCTGTCGGTGTGACAGAAGAGTTCAAGGTGGAGGTGGGACTGCATCAAGGGTCAGCTCTCAGCCCCTTCTTGTTCGCTATGGTGATGGACAGGCTGACAGACGAGGTTAGACAAGAATCCCCATGGACTATGATGTTTGCAGATGACATTGTAATCTGTAGTGAGAGCAGAGAACAAGTGCAGGGAAATCTAGGGAGGTGGAGGTATGCCCTGGAAAGGAGGGGAATGAAGATTAGCCTCAGTAAGACAGAATACATGTGCATGAATGCCAAGGACCAAAGAGGAACGGTGAGATTACAGGGAGCAGAGATAAGAAAGGTGGAGGATTTTAAGTACTTAGGCTCAACAATCCAGAGCAATGGAGAGTGTGGAAAAGAGGTGAAGAAGCGTGTGCAAGCAGGTTGGAATGGTTGGAGAAAAGTGTCCGGTGTGATGTGTGATCGGAGGGTATCGGCAAAAATGAAAGGAAAAGTGTACAAGACGGTGTTGAGGCCAACGATGCTGTATGGGTTAGAAACAGTGGCCCTGGGAAAAAGACAGGAGGCAGAGTTGGAGGTAGCAGAGATGAAAATGTTGAGGTTCTCTTTGGGAGTAACGAGGATGGATAGGATTAGGAATGAGCACATCAGAGGGACAGCACATGTAAGACGTTTTGGAGACAAAGTCAGAGAGGCTAGATTGAGATGGTTTGGACATGTACAGAGGAGGGATAGTGAGTATATTGGTAATAGGATGCTGAGGCTGGAACTACCAGGCAAAAGGCCTAGAGGAAGACCAAAGAGACGATTCATGGATGTGGTAAAGGAGGACATGAAGGTCGTTGGTGTAAGAGAAGAAGATGCAAAGGATAGGGTGAGATGGAGGCAGATGATTCGCTGTGGCGACCCCTGAAGGGAAAAGCCGAAAGGAAAAGAAGAAGAAGAAGAAGAAGAACAAAATAATAAAAGTACAATTTTGCTCTACTGTCCAGTGATAGAAAAGTTATCCACTCAGTCTCGTCGTACGTGGCTGGGAACCGACTCGGATATCAGCTGAGCGAATCGGCTACGGCTAGCAAGCCACGTACGACTGGTTTCCGTCCAATAACTTCATTCATTTTCTGAACAGCTTAATCCTAATTAGTGTCACAGGGAGGCTGGCACCCATCTCAGCCGACTCCAGGTGAGGGCAGGGTACACTCTGGACGGCTTGCCAGGCCACCACAGATCCAACATTCACACCTAGGGGTGATTTGGAATGGCCAATTAACCTACTGTGCGATCTTTTGAACTGTGGGAGGAAACGGGCGAACCCGGAGGAAACCTACACACACACACACACACATGGGGAGAGCATGCAAACTCCACAGAGAAACACCCAGGTGGGGAATCGAACCCACGACCTTCTTGCTGTGAGGTGGACGTGCTGATCACTACACCACTGTCCCGCCTTAACTGTTAATGGTACGTGTTTAATTTAAATGTGTGGCGTCATTCTAATGAACTTCTGATGAGAACTTGGCTGGAATGCACAGTACCAGCGGGGGGCCATTACATCAACTTGTTGAAGTATCCAGCTGTATAGGTGTTTGTTTATGTTTGTATGTGTGTGTGTGTGTGTGTGTGTGTGTGTGTGTGTAGGTGTGTGTGTTTGTTTGCTCAGTGACTCTTAAGGAGAGAGAAACAGCAGGTGTGGGGAGAGCTAATGAGAAGACTCCATTTTGCTGGCTGACATTTCCCAGCATGCTCGCTGCTGTCTAGTCGAGCGCACCGAGTGAGAGATGACGAGCTGACAGCGAGCCGCACAGGAGATGAGTCCTGTGTGTGTGTGTGTGTGTGTGTGTGTGTGTGTGTGTGTGTGTGTGTCTGTGTGTGTGTGTAAGAGGGGTGTTGTCACTTTCGGTGCTTCTCAAGAAGCACCTTCGAACCTTAGTATGGAGGTGAGAGGGGTATTCTTAAAAAAAAAAAAAAAAAAATCAATTATTTCAGTGTTCATCATCATGCTGATGGTGATGATGATGATGGTTATATTATAGTATTCATCATCATGCTGATGGTGATGATGATAATGATGCTGCTGATGGTTATATTACAGTATTCATCATCATGCTGAAGGTGATGATGATGACAATGAAGATGATGATGGTTATATTACAGTGTTCATCATCATGCTCATGGTGATGATGATGATGATAATGGTTATATTACAGTGTTCATCATGCTGAAGGTGATGATGAGGATGATGATGATGGTTATATTACAGTGTTCATCATCATGCTGAAGATGATGATGATGACAATGATGATGATAATGGTTATATTACAGTGTTCATCATGCTGATGGTGATGATGATGATGATGATGGTTATATTACAGTGTTCTTGAGTTCTTCAACCTGATTGGTCCAAAAGCTGTTGATTAATTTTTCTATGACAGTGTTCGTGACAGTGGTGCAGCTAATGTGTATGTAATGTATATATATTGAAGCTGTTGCTATAGAAACGATAACGTACTCGAACGAGCTCATTTATATATATATATATATATACACACACATATATATATATACACATACGTGTGTGTATGTATATATATATATACATACGTGTGTGTATGTATGTATATATATATATATATATATATATATATATATATATATATATATATATATATATATATATAAATGAGCTCGTTTGAGTACATTATCGTTTCTATAGCAACAGCTTCAACGGGAACATATAGTCAGACTCGTCACATAAATGATGGATAAGGGGACGCGGGAAAGCTGCTGTTTGTTATCTACAGTATCCGATTCACCTAAAGTCCACACATTGATCTGTGGAGGAAATCGGAGTACCCAGAGGAAACCCACCCTAGCATGCAAAGTCCACACAGACTCTTACTGTGAGGTGCATGTGCTGGAACGCCACCAACCGCGAGACGAACACAAGCGTATGCTTCATGCGAAACATTCACGCTCCTGAACGCCCGTTTATGTATTTTATTTTTGAGTTTCCGATTTGGAAGCGCTTACCCCTTGTCCCCTGATGATTCCAATGAAGTGTCTACTTCTCTTAAAGGAAGCATTTAGGATCATTACAGACGGCGCGCTCTGTGAACTCCAGGTTGCCACGTCTACACCAATCAAACAATAGTCTCAAACCTAATGGAGGATGCCACCAGTTTCCATGGCGACGATTATGATAGATTTCAGTAAGACAAGACAGGTAATTGGAAAAAGATTGATGGGAAGAGGAGAAAAAAAATCCCATCTCTTTGGGAATAACTCTACAACAATACCGGGGCCTGCATTCCTCCAGCCACCACAATCGCTCCGTCCACGTTATTCAGATAAAGGAACAATTCGCCGCTCTGGCACGCCAGGCGTCTCTGACAACCCGCTCCCAGTGAAAGGTGAAAATAACGAGGCGCGTGAACGTGCTTTCAGGATTAAAGATGATTTGTGGTGTTTGTTACATTTTTATCTGCAGGACTGTTTCTCTTGACATTGGTTAAACCTTGGTGTTGTAACAGCTGGCGCATTTCGTCATCAACACAAGTGGGGGCTCAAAGTCAAGGCCGCGAATCCCCCATTTGGTGTCAAATGATACAAGCTATTCATTCCTTCCCTCCTTCTTTCATTTCCCAAACCACTTTATCATCCATTCGGGTCACGGAACGGATGGAGTCTATTTCACCCGAGCCTGGGCGAAGGCAGGAATGGCTGAAAAACTTGCCAGTACAGTACATTGCAAGGCCAACACACACTCTCACACACACAGGTAGCAATTTGAAACAGCCAGTTAGAATAGCGTGCATGTCTTTTGAATGTTGGAGGAAACCAGAGTACTCAGTGGAAACCCAACGCACAGGAAGAACATGTAAACTCAACACAGTAACACTTGGGACTCGGTTTTCCACCCAAGCCTAGTGGCTCATTGGGCCAGTGCTTATCACCGGTTTCCGTAGCGTGAAGCGACCAGGAGTTCAACTTGTCCTGGATGGGGCGCTGGTCCATCGCAGGTTCCCTTCCCAGTATATTTTACTGGTACCCATTTATACTGCTGGGTGAACAGAGGCACACTTTTGGGTAAGACCTTGCCCAGGGCTCTTATCACAGTGGGGGGTCTAATTGGGATTCGAACACACAACCTCCTGATCATGAGCGCAGCACCCTAACCACTATGTTACTGGCCCCACGTCTTGCTCTTTAGTGGACGTGTAAAACACTACGCCACCATGCTACCCAGAACCGCGAGAAGGAGAAAGGAAACTTTCTCAGATGAAAACCACAGAATGGGGTGGAGGGGATCACTTTCTGGAACCTTGTACACACGTCTAGTTCCCGAACGTGCCAGACGTTTGCTTTGTCCTTTCTCTGGGAGAATAAGAGTCTCTCAAGAACCCAAAAACAGAAACGGCATTAAAAATCTCGGCCCCGTTAGCCCCCGAGTGGATTCCAGGAGTGGAGGTGATAAACACTCTGAAGTCACCAGAGGAAGTCGACGAGGGCGTGTTAAGAGAGCTCGGGTTCATAATGCACTCCTGTCACGTCCCCAGTGTCAACATCCTTGGCCCCTCCTCTTCCTCAACCTTCCTGCAGGCCGTCTTAGGATTTGGCAGGCTCATTCCGGCACTTCTGGATGACACGGTGTCGAAGAATGTCAAGTCAGCCTCGGGCTCGTAGCTCAGGTGCACGTCACGTCGAACTCTCCGGGGTGGAAACGTGTGAACGTGTATGTAGGAGGGCAGAGGGAGGATTTTGAGATAGTGAGTGAAGGTGTATGCATATGTGCTTAGCTGAGCGGCGGTTGGCACGACGAACAATGGCGACGTTGATAAAGGACCCAGCTACACCTGTAGCGCTTGATTTTATCACACAGTGGCTCATGGCCGCTCCTCCTTCCCTCGGGTGGGGTGGGGGTGGGTGGGTGGGGGGGGGGGGGGGTTTCTGTCTTCAGCCTATCAGCAGTGCTACCCCTTGTTGAAAGTGACTCTGGGTCGGGCTTGAGCAGGGAGCAAAGCTCGCCCATGTGTGAAAGAAAAGGAATTACCTTGACCTTTTGTTTCACGCCGCCTGGCTCTGCTAATGCCTAGCAGGCGTGCTGGTCTCACCACAACAGACTTTTGCGGCAGACAAAGGGGCAGATAGCATGTAGTTTGGCATGCAAAACTTATAAAGCTTAGCCCCTTTTGTTGCCCGTGGTGACAGGCTCTCTCTCTCTCTCTCTCTCTCTCTCTCTCTCTCTCTCTCTTATTTGAACAGTGGAATCTGACAGCTCAGCTTTGTGCTTGGATCCTTCCAGACCGAGCGTTTGTTGTGTTGACAGCATTGTGTTTATTAAGGCGTCGTGCTGCGTGAGACATTTGCATATCGGGTTCTATTACAGCATTTAGAGGGTGTGATATTTCCACACAAGCCTTTTTATCCCCTCCCACAAGTTTGCAAAAGTCTCACTTCGTGGTCTTGCAGAAGATTAATTTAAAACACAGCCGTTTCTTGGTTGTTCACACCGGAGGTGGCAGAAGCTCTTCGCTGCTCTTTATGCATCTCTCAACTTTTGTATCTTCTTCCTTTCGTGATATGTCTGTTCTCAAAAGAGAGTCAGGATGGAGTAGATTGAGAGCAAGAGCGAGAGCGAGAGAGAGAGAGAGAGAGAGAAAGAGCATCCAGAGCAAACAGGAAGATTGACCAGTCCAGGGTTTGATTGACGGATGATTGCTCCAATAGGCCAGTTCCTTTAATGGGCCGGGTTAGAGCTTTATTTTCCCAAAAGCCACAAGCACATCCTCTGGGACCGGTGATGCAGCTGCAAGGGATGTAAAGAAGAGCATGAAAGGCCGTTAAAGATGCTGATGCACACCCACATGTCATTGACACGCTAGAGTATTGGCTTGTATTCATATGAGCAGGCAACAAAGCGACATGTGACCGTACATTATAAACGGTAGCCCGCAGCTGAACGATTGCTTTAAATATGAAAACAAGTCTTTTGTGTGGTTGAACTGCAAATCCAGGAGACTAACGCCAGCAAATTTATCACACAATTTGTATGCCATTTGTTGTCCTTCCTGTCTTTTACTTCCTGTGAACCCTACCATCAACATTTCCTGAAGATATCCAGCAATGTATCACCGTTAACCCACCGCTGTGCCGCGAACGCCAACCGGTCGGAAAATTTTGAATGAATCTATTAATAATCCAGCTGACGTAGCACTTAACTAAACACACTACAACTGAAACGACTGAAGACCGCGGTGTCTTTATTTACAACAATGGATTACGGTTAGCATCGCGCCCAGTTCAGGACAGCTAGCTAGCTTTAGCATAGTTTAGCGTAATTCAGCATGGTTTTTAAATAAATTAATTTTCTTATCGGTACATAGTTGGACACAAATTCTGAAGATCACGGAGATAAAGACGCCAGTGATCGACACATGCTGCCAAACACTGAGTTCCCCAAAAACTTTTCCTATTCGCTTCCACAGGCCATGAAAAGTTCAACATCCACTTCCTGTGTGAATGTGGCTTTAGGCTCTGGTTGGCTTTCGTCTGTCCGATGGGTTAATTTTGGACCAAAGTTCTGAAGCATTCTGAATTCTGGCCTCGAAGTAGCACCGAGGAGGTTTGATCAAGCCCTGGAAGTGCCAGCAGGAATGGTAATGGCCTCGGCTCACCCTAGGCTTCTCGGATTCAGGGAGATAAAATGGCTAATTCTGTTGCTTATTTGACACAAATAAAGCATTTTTTCTTCATGTATTTTCGTCTGCTCTCCCTTCTGGCCTTTCAAAGACAGGAAATGGCTAAGACACACAGAAGACACATCACAAAATGCCCCAAATGGCTTGAGAAACAGCCCGAGTGGAAACTCCTGTTGTCTCTCCGGGGCCCGGCAAGTGCGAGCTCTCGAATGTCTCTAATGGTGTTAGGCTGTGATTTTACGCGCAGCAGGCCTCTGGGCTTCATTTGCCTCCACGCTGCCATGGTGGCTGATGGGACTACGCTCTGGGTGAACACAGAGGGAGGGGGAACCACTCCAGAGAAGCATGATGTGCGTTTTCGAACAAGGCAGATGCCGCAGCTCTCCATCGCACCTCATTTGCATGTTCAAATAAGTTCGAAATGACAATAGAGTAAATACCAGCAAAAGGGCAAAGCTTTGGAGGAATGATAATGAGATAAGGTTTGATGAGATGAGAACCTAATCCTAAGCACTTCAAGTTCTGGGAGAGGTTTTCAAAAACAAAACAAAACATTCTAACCATATTGCAAAAACTAGCAATAACAGCGACGCATGCCGAGACTGGAATGCGGCTTTTGTTTGATTTGGCAGCTCACCTGAATTCTCCCTCGGAGTGGCTTTGCGACTCTATTTAAGTTTCTGTTTTCTTCTTTTAATCTCTTCGGCTCTCCAAAGCTCGCTGATTAAAGTAAGTGCGAAGTGCAGGAGGAATTAATCTGGCCAAGCCTCGTATATATATATATATATATCTGCCACACTGAACTGGAAATCCTGAGTGTTAATAACGCCAGCAAGTCATCTCTGGTTTCAGAATGATTTGAGATGTCTTTACACTTAGCACTGCGTAATAACATTTTAAATTTATTTTTTTATTATATTTAGGGCTCCTTGATGGAAGTCAGCAGCACAGTGGCGTCGCGGTTATCATGTCCGCCTGACAGTCACAAGGTCCAGGGTTCAAGTCCCGGGCTCAGTGAGGGCATTTTTGTGCTTGTTCAGGTTTCCTCTGGGTTCTCCAGTCTCCTCCGATAATCCAACGGCATGCACTCACTCACTCACTCACTCACTCATTCACTCATTTCTCAAGCCGCTTCATCCTGGGCGAAGGCGCAGGTTGCAGGTGCACCCTAAACGGCCCATCCGACCATCACAGGATCAATTGAACACATCTAGTTCATCTGATGTGCACGTCATTGGGCTGAACGTACAAACTCCACACAGAAACCCCCGAGGCTGCGCATGGGTGTGAGTGTGTGTGAGTTGGCTCTGTGACAGACAGGTGAGCTGAGTAGGGTGTACCCTGCCCTCGGTCAGAGTCAGATGAGATTGGGTTCCGGCCTCCCCACGACCTTGGTAGGATTAAGCGGTTTGGCAGATGAATGAATGATGACGGTTATACTCGGTGTTATTTTCTATTAGATGGTTCCGCAGGAAGGTTCCAAGCTATAAAACAACAAATCAATCATGCTAAGAAGAATCTCGTACACTGATGACGAGACTATTCTTTAAGCAATCCGTCTTTGTGTGGCTGTATTGACTGGAACAGCGGCCATTGTTTGCCTCTTGCCAGGCTGTGTTTTCTCCAGGTCTCCTCCCTGCTCTCTCTCTCTCTCTCTCTCTCTCTCTCTCTCTCGCTCTGTGCTGACAGACTGGCGTTCAGGGCATGGCGGCTGAAACCGGAGCTTCTCAAGCTCCTTGACCACACTGAACCGTAGCCACTGAAGCGGTGAGTGTGAAAGCACAGGGGCCCGGGGCTTTTCCTGATGATAGCATTGAGAGCTAGCCACAAACACAAGCAGAGTCCAGCCTCAGAGGAACGGACTGGGTGGGGGTTAGCGTACACAGCTGTTAGCTTCGGATTCATCGTGTAGATCTTTTTTGAATATTGTTCGCATGTACAGATGGTCAACCGACATAATAAAATGTGATTGTATTCACGGTGTCTGTGGGGCTAAACACAGCCAGGCTTAAGCGTTGATGAAAATAAAGGATTTAAGGTTTGATCAGGAGACTTAATCACAGATTATGTTTAGCTCTGACGGGACACTGTGCTTGTTGTAATCGTTTTTGTTTGGATATACACTATATACACAGCACTAGCCTGTTAATACAGATGGCTAACAGGCTACTGATCGTTATTGCTACGATAGGAAGGCTGAAAATAAAACGAGCTTGCTCACTGCAGTAATAGTGACTGATCTGGTTATGCTGCCAGCTCTTTATTTAGCAAGAAAAGACAATTATGTTAAATTTGAAAATGGTGAACCTGAAAGCAGAGCAGAAAATAGAAAATACAGCGGTACCTTGACTTGTGAATTTAGTCCGTTCCGAGGTCGAGCTTGTACGGCGAAAAGTTGGTTAGATGAAACAATTATTCCCATAAAACCAATTAATCCGTTCCAACCCCCTACCAAACGCCGATAATCTCCTCCCACAAACACGTATATTTCACCTAATATATTAAAGATAAACATGTAAAAACAAAAAATATTTCATAATAATAATTGTACATCTTCTTCTTCTTCTTTTCCTTTCGGCTGTTCCCTTCAGGGGTCGCCACAGCAAATAATCTGCAATAATAAGTGTACATCAACATTAATAATAATTAATAAATTATAATAATAAAACAAGAATAAACAATAATTCAACTAACCCTTCCATCATCGACTGCAACTAAGATATCACGTGGGCATCAGGAGGTGGTGCGTAACAGAGAAGGAGGAGGAGGAGGAGGAGGAGGAGAATTTTGTGCGTGTGCACGCTATGAATGCCAGCGAGGAATGTAAGACCCTGGGGAACATGCTTTTTTTCCATACTGCACTAAAATTCAGTGTAATTGCACATCCACTCCAGTAGTTGGCAGTGATGCTCTCATTTAGAGTATGGTGGAGGGAGAAAGCGCTGAACAAACAATATGAAGTGCAATAAACACTATTTATAGTTGTGCGTGAGGTGTGCGGGAGGGTGTGTGTGTGTGTGTGTGTGTGTGTGTGTGTGTGTGTGTTTTTTTTTTTCTTCTTCTCGGGGGCATCACAGAAAATGATTGAGAAGCACTGCACAAGGTGTTCTCGGAACACGGAGGAATACACGCAGAAAAATACGAGGCAGAAAAGCCATTCCCCCTGCAGAGCTCGTAAATCAATATTTTGCTGGTTGGACGGGGCGGATTTTTGGTGAATCGAAGCTCGTATCATGGAAAATTCTTTATAAAAGATACTCGTGAGTCAAGGTATCGCTGTAGACTGAAAATCGGGGGGAAAAGGTCATCATGAATTATTCTATTCGAACCCGCTGGAAATGAATAATCAGATGCTGATTGTATAATCTACTATTCAGATTTCAGCTAATACACCATTAGTCATTAGTTCAAGACTTCGCTAAATATCAATGCTAGCCAGCTGATTTTTCTGTCTATTCTAGACGTATTCTGCAATGAAAACAACACAATTTGGATGTGAATTTTATTTTTATTAAAATAATAACTTTTAATGCTGATCAACCAGAATTTCTGATGCTGGCGACTAGAGGAGGAGCCATTGTTAGTGGTTTGCAGCAAGTGGGCGAGAATGAGTGCGAGGTTAAAAGCATAGTAGTTCTCATTCCTTTCATTTATTTTCTTAACTGTTTAATCCTAATTAGAGTCGTGGGGAGGCTGGCACCCATCTCAGCCAACTCTGGACAAGGGTAGGGTACACCCTTGATAGCCATCGCAGGACAGTATAAGAATATATCCTTTTTAAAATTGAGTCAAGTAATATAAGTAATCTAGAATGGAAATGTAGGCTGGGCCACCGTTCCCACCGAAGAATTTAGATCATCTCTATAACTTTCTGAAATAAATATATTCCAAGAGAAATCTTTATTTTCTTTGACGGTAATGAAAATAACACGGGCTGCATTTGTTGGGGACTAAACAGCACCAGGATTGTGCTTAAACATCATCGCTTCACGGCTCCGCACAATTAGCATCTGATGCTGAAACCAAACCGACCTCACCACACAGAATCTTTTTAATCTCTTGATTAGACCCCATCATCATCATCATCATCATCATCATCATCATCATCATCATGTCAGAAGAAATGCGCTTAGCGTGATGATCTGTTCTCAGCACGATCACCGTTGCTGCCTGGAGTCCTTTTAATTCACGAGAGTTTTAGTTCGTATTGTTGTGTGCTTGTGTACATTTTCTCTCTCTTTTTTTTTTAAAAAAACTTCCCCAGACCTCTTTGCTGTGCTTATTGTGGTTAAGGAGGTAGACGAGGAGAAATCGAGGCACTTAGCATCTCGTTCCGCAAAAGTACACTCGTCCAAGAGCCGGGAGAGCTTAATGAGTTCCTCACGAAAGAAACGGCACAAGTCCTTAATCAGCCCGTGCTGTGAAATTGCATTTAATTACTGTCTAGCACTTTGAGGATCTCTGTCCTAGATGACGAAGTGGATCTGTATAAATAAAGGCACCTGTACCGGGTGGGGTTCACTCACTGGACCGATTCTAACTGTACCTGTAACTTGAGGCACTTTAAAAGCACTGTAAATTAAAGATCATAAATCATACACTATTCATAAGGAGCTCTTTCCGGATGCCTCTTCTTTGACCACTCACCCCACCTCCACCAACCCCATGTGAGCTTTCGCAGACCTCATGAGCACTCCGGTGCTGCGTTCTGGACCGCTGAATTAAAAGCTGATACCCTGGGTATGGCCAAATGGTCTTCATCAACCCCCATCAAGTCTTACCATTGTTTGTCAGAGAAGCCACCAGATGGTTTGTACCAGATCGGCTGAAGTATCAGTTTTACGCCGGCGCAACCACTGGGAATATCCTCTACAGCAATTAACTTTGGTTACAATCGAGAAACTGATGGCACCGTCCTGCTCCTTTGTTCCGTAAAGATGGCTCCCGCATTGGGGTGTTATTACGTGCCTCAAAGAACACCACGGTCCACTAATGATCGAGTCTGTGTGTGCTATTAAAAAGAACAGGGCTGACGGGGAGAAAAATGCACGAGATGGAGCTAGAAAGACAGAAGAAGAAAAGAAATTGCAGTTATTCACGCTTCCCTGTCATGACTGATAACGTGAGGTAAAGCAAGGTGTGTCAGCGTCTATCAGTCTTTTTAATTAAAGGCTTCGCACCCATCTTTCATCGGACCCATTTCCCACAATGCCATTAAACACACACTCCCATACAGACACACACACAGCCATTGTGTGTAACTGTTGACTCGACTATGAGTGAGCATGCAGGAAATGTCCTACGTTGACATTGGAATGTTCCTTCGATGTAACTCGTCTCTACGTCACACTCCAACACCGCCTCTTTCCACTGCAGCGTATAGTGTAACCGTGCTCGAGAGCAAGGGATGAGGAAACGGTAAAGGGATAACAGCGCACAGGATTCATGAGTCATCCAGGATATTTTTTTTCTTCGATTCCGTGGTCTATGTGTGCTTGGAGAGTTTCAGTGGAAGCCTGGTGGGTTCTCCCCCTCAGGATGGTTCTGTAGGCAGTTTGGAATCACAATCGTAATCGCACGTGGGATCAAAACAAACCAGTCTAGAGGCATCTGAGTGAGGAATCTCAGTGTTGACTCCGAACTGGCTCACTTGCATGAAGTGAATCATATCAAACATGTCATGGTTTGAGACTCAGAAATTTAAAGACAGAGTTGGAGTTCTTCCGTGTGTTCCGAAGACTTCAAGACCCGACCAAGTTTAGTCGTAGGCAATTCTAACTTATCAAATACTACAACCTCCCTACAACATGCAACCAGAACCATCCAAGGAGGGACCTCAGCAAGCATGTACCCCCCACACCCCTCAGTGACATGAGATGCTGCCACCCTCATCTTTATGAATTGCTGGACATGTACAATCAGGTCTGGCCTTACACGTTCTAGGATCCGCTCCTTTTGTATGAATGAGAACACAAACAACATGATTCGCTGGTGATTGCTGTAAATGACATGAAGGCAAACGTACACCATCCCTCCTTCAATGAGAGCTCGGCCAATCAGCTCTCATAGATGCCCAGCCACAGATGGCTGCGGATTCCACACTGTGATCTCCAGGCTGATAATCGTCTTGCCACCTTGTTGATGTCCCAATCCGGAAGCTGCCGTACACCCCGTGTATTTCTTTCTTTTTTTTTTCTCATTTTATCCCCCATTTTAGTCAATATAATTCCACCAATCAAATATCACCTTGCCTTTCACACGACCACCACCAGGCAGGAAGGGACACAAGCATGCACATGCCCCCTCCGTGACATTTGATGCTTCACATGCGTATTTTGTGGCGGTCTAACACACTCGGAGGGAAAGCACTATCCACCACCTTGAACAGAAGACACTGACAGGCGTCCATGATTTGATTGGAATTGCTGTGAGTGGCAGGGAAGTGAGCGTATGCCATCTCTCCCTCTCTCCCATGAGACTCAGCCCCCATGCTCCCATGGACTCCCAGGCTCGGATGGCCGTAGCGTTAACCTGGATTTGAATCGGTGAGCTCCAGGTTGACAGTGACGCACCTTGTCGATGCGTAACTCAGGAGCTCCCTTGTATTTCTGATTATTTATTCATTCATTCATTTTCTAAACCACTTAATCCTAATTAGGGTTGCAGGGAGGCTGGCACCCATCTCAGCCTGGGCGAGGGCAGAGTACACCCTAGACAGCTCGCCAAGCCATCGCAGGGCAGAAACACACTGACAGCTATGCAGCTACTCTGACAAAAGTCAGCAATGGTGTCTTTACGTGAACACAGACAGTGAGAGACGTGGCCGGCCTTTGATAACCAAGGTAGCTGCACAAGGAAGACAGCGGCCACAACCGCTGACAGTGGGGATGAGTCCCCTACCTTGGGTTGGTAAACCAGCACTTTTCCACTGGCCCACCACCGCCCCATTTCTGATTATTGAATAAAATATTTTCGAGGACATTTTCATCCCTACACACCCCTCGGATAATATTTCTTTTTGCTTCCTGTAATGATCTGCAGTATGAAACCAAATCCCACCACATGATGAATCAATTTCCAGAAGAATCAACTGTGGCCTGATTCACTCAGGACAGGATTCAGCTCCTTCTCAACATCTAAAATAATAATAATAATAAAATACAAAGAGTTAACATAATACAAGTGGACAGGGACGAGAGAAGGTGGGTTACAAGGCTTCATTTATCAGGAATTAAATAGTGATTTCAGGCTTTACAAAAGATTTTAACAGATCTGTTCACAAAGCAGATGGAGAAAAGATCAGCTTCAATGACTTTCCAATCATGGATGATTAAAAAAAAAAAAAGAGCCTCCACTTTAAAGACACAAGAACTCGGACTGTTTTGAGACAAGACGGCGTGCTTTAGCTCCCGCAAATTTCTCCCCGGCCCATAATGCATTTCACAGTGTGTTTATTAGAGCGCCAGCCATGTGGAAGGCATAATAATGACACCATGGAGGGAAAAGACTGCAAGGACCATTAGCTAAGTGGAGCAGGAACCAGAGACACACACACACACACACACACACACACACACACTCTGTCTACATAAGCACTCTCACTTCCTAAAGTGAGCAAAAATGCACTTTCAAAAAAGTTAAACTCAGCTTCTGTAATCTTTTAAAAAAACCTCTGCAGCACAGAATGGAAGCCTGACACCACACCATCATTAACAAACATCTGAGAGCCGTCACTGAAAAGAACCGATTGTATCTGAGCGTGTTGCTGGTTGGACACAAAGCAGGCTCTCTCTTTACTGCGCAGTGACTCAGAGCCTGGTTCGTTTGTGACCTGCCGCGGTCGGCTCATACACACACACACACACGGAAACACACTCTCACACCGAGCTTCGGTGGCTATGATTTGTTCTATCGCCTATGAGCCTCATATCTGTAATGGGCTGAGAATTATTGTTCTGCTGGACAACAACATGGAATCCAGTGATGTCTGAATCACATACTCATACGTTTATGTTGTTTTCTTCCAGAATCCTGGTGATCAACTCTACGAGACGCCACCAAACCCAGCAAGACCCTCAAATGAACCAAAATGTAAAAAAAAAAAAAAAAAAAAAAAAAAAAAAAAAAAAAAAAACATTTTGTCTGACAAAACACGGCATGGTGGGGTAGTGGTTAGCACATCCGCCTCTCAGAAAGAAGGACTGATTTCGATTCCCAGCTTGATCATTTGCGAGGAGTTTGCATGTCCTCCCTGTGCTTGCGTGGCTTCCCCAAGTAACCCGGTTTCCAAAACAATCCACAGTGTTCTAATTGGCTGGTTCAAATCACCCCGAGATGTGAACGTGAATGGCCGTGTGAGTGTCTACCTTGCGATGGCCTGGTGAGCTGTCTAAGGTGTAGCTCACCCAGAGTCAGCTGAGATGGGGTCCAGACTCCCTGTGACCCTAATTAGGATTATGCAACTTAGAAAATCAATGAATCCTATCTTACAATGTTAAAGAATTCTTTAAAAAAATTCCTTGATCCATAATTTATTTAGCCCTTCTTCGATTTGCCACTTTATTATGGTGGAAAGGTTTGCGTGTCCTAATGATCTTTGGAGCTATGTCTGCAGGGGCAGTATGGCCCTGGTAGGGTCACCCAAGGCAAACAAGTCCTAGGTGAAGATTCAGACAAAGCGCAGTTCAAAGACCCCTATGGAAAACTGTAAAAGGATACGGTTTCCCTTTCCCGGACATGGGTCACCGGGGTCCCCCCAAGGAGCCAGGATTAAGGGTTGTCTCGAAGACGAGCGTCTGGTGGTTGGACTTCTACTCATGAAGCCCGGCCGGACCCAGATTGAAAAGCAGACATGGGTTCGTCCTCCCATGGACCCACTACCTTTGGGAGGGGCTACAGAGGTTGGGTGCATTGTAAGTTGGGTGGCAGCAAAGGCATGGGTTATGTTGAACCAGCCATTGACTACTGATGCTGACTCTTGGGACATAGAATGTCCCCTCTCTGGTTGGGAAGGAGCCATAGATATACTCGGACACACCTCAAGGCATAGTTTGGGCTCTGGAACCACCCATCTCGAGAGCGGCTGGACCTTATTCCATTCTTGAGTTGCTCATGGGGAGAGGTGGTGAGCGGCTGAGGGCAGACTTGCTGCCCCCAGTCTTGTTGCCCACACGTTGGGGTTCTCCCTGGTTGAAGAAAGGGTACCTTCCCCCTGCCTTCGGGTGTAGGGTCCGCCTACACCCATAATAGCCACCACCTACCCCATAATCTTTTTTTTTTTCTGTATTTTTCTTTATTTTCTCCCTAAATTTAGTACTATCCAATTCCCACCAATCAGGTATTTCCTTCCTTATCACATGACCACCACCGACCAGGGAGGGGGCGAAAGCATGCACAGGCAACCTCTGCCACCTGCCTCTTTTCAAACTGCGCCGCATGCGTATTTGGGGGCGGGAATTTTTTTTTATTTCTGTTTTGCTTGGCATAGGTTTGCGCTCTCTGGGTGCTTTTATTTTTTATTAATGCTTTTGCTTTATCTCTGAAAAAAAAGGGTTTCTCTGGATTAGTAATAGTTGCTCACTTCACAAATCGGGTTTAAGTCTGATGTTGGTGGAGGGTTTTTAAAATTTCATCCAGTACGACAAAATCCTTTTTTTTAGGTCTGGAACTGAAACTGTTTTGTCTCCAGTCCTGTGTCCTGCCTTGCTTTGAAAACAGAGCTGAAAGAATGATGTCACTAATCATCCCAAATAATAACCTGGCACTGGGTGGCACAGCAGGTGCCATAGCGACCAGCTGTCACTTTGACATGAGTAATAAGTGGCATCACTGCACTGATAATGACACCATCAATTTACTTGCAGGCCTGTGACACGGACAACACATGGATCAGTGCAGAAAATAATTCCCGCCTCTTTGTTTTTGGAGTATTTTCAAGCCTCCAATGTGCAACACCGCTATTTTTCGCTGTGGCACGGATAAACAAAGACTCCACTTGAAGTCAGTCCCTCCAAAAAAAACCTGAAGGACACATGAAATAAAATGATGGAGGAGGAACAAAGATAAGCTCGTGTTGATAACACGAACCTCTTTCATCTGTTGGGATCGGCGTAAAAACCCAAACTGTCCGTCCAAGACGATCTATTCTAATTCGCACAGTATTTATCTCTCTCTCTCGGTGGTATGGTGGGGTCGTGATTAGCACTCACACCTTCCAGCAAGAAGGTCCTGGGTTCAAGTCCCAAAGCTGGTTGTTTCTAGGTGGCGTTTGCGTGCTCTCCTTGTGCTTGCGTAGGTTTCCTCTGGGCGTTCTGGGTTCCTCCTACAGTCCAAAGACTGTGTGTAGACATTAGGCTAATTTGATTTCTTGGATTGCCGCTGGGCGTGAATGCAAGCGTAGATGATCGCATGTGTGTTTTTATCTGTTTGAATTTCCTTCGGTGTGAAAGAAACTGTTTTCTTGCACTTGTTTGAAACTCGGCTGTCAAAAAAATAACGAGTAAAGACTCCACACTAGAATAAAGTTGTCATACTGTATAAGGTTAAGTATTAAAAAAAAAAAAAAAAAAAAAAACCCACATCCCTCGATCCGAACATCTACCTCGTGTTGCTCGAGTCCTGCTTCAGAGAGCTGCACACCTCAGACGCATACGGAAAGTTCTGGAAAGATTTGGCACACTCCGTTTTCCTGTCACTGTCAAATCTGAATTCCTCCTCTGAGCTCCCTTGTGAGAAAAGAAGTGAGACATGCTTTCTGAAGCCTGTGACAGATGTTTTGTCATGTTTTGTACTTTTGCCGCCTTTGTGCCTTCGGACGAGAAAAACGTAGGACGCTAAAAGAGGAACACGAGTTTCTTTCAAGGTCTCTTTCCCTCTTCCTGCCTCATATTTTTCCCTCTTATACCCTTAAGTTGTCCCTTCAGCACGTCACTGTCACTGGCGTGTCCCCCCCCCCCCCCCGTTCTCGTTTTCTTCTTGTCTCGACCCTTCCGTCACCCTCCTTCTTTAGTCTTTTCTTTCTCCATCTTCCGACACTGCGCTCGATCTCCTGCTGTTGCATCAGATATTAAAGCAAATCAGGCATGAAATAAGCTCCTTCCTCCATCCTCCATCGAGCTGTCGGAGCGTGTTGCCATCTATGTCCGACGCATTCGCTCGTTCACCTTTTCACGCTCTTCGTGTCTCTTTGGCTCATAACACACCATCTGGAATATTTGTTGTCCTGGTGCATGTGAAAATGTTCATGTTGCCAGTGATGAGATATTTACTCGTTCATTCATCATTTATGTTCTGAACCACTTTGTCCTATTAGGGTCACAGAGAGGCTGGAGCGCCCTCAGCCAACTCTGGGTTAAGGCGGGGTATGCTCTGAACAGTTTGCCTTTCTATGTCAGGACCAACACACACCACTATTCAAACTCAAACCCACACCTAGGGGCAATGTGGGACGGTGCATGTTTTTGGCCCGGCAGACAAAACGGGAGTATGAGGAGGAAACCCACACATACACAGGAAGAACACGCAAACTCCACAAAGAAACTGCCGAGTTGAGCCCAGGACTCGAAACCAGGATCTTCTTGCTGTAAGGCAGACGTGCCAGTCACGACATAAATGTACCGCCCATTGGATTGTCAGAATCTTACTATATAATATAGAACCTGCTTTGACAAGTGTCAAAACCAAAATGCCCAAAATCACACTACATAACATTTCCATCTGAAGCCGACTCCTTAGCAAAAGGCTTCCAGGACAGGAAATAGATGCTAAGCAAGGTCAGCTGAAGCTCAGGCAGGAAGAGTGTGTGTGTGTGTGTGTGTGTGTGTGTGTGTGTGTGTGTGTGTGTGTGTGTGTGTGTGTGAGACAAGCTTTAGGTTTTGGTGAAGGCATAGTGTGCCAGCAGTGGGTAAAATCACACATTGATTGCACACATCTGTGTGATTTGCTCCAGCTCTCGGAGCCTTGGGGGATGTTCCCTACACCAAATTTCCATTAAACAAATCCTCTGTAGGGAGTGCACATCCAGTCATGAAATGTCTGCTCCAATTTTTTTTTTTTTTTTTTTTTTTCCAGCTGAGCCAATCACGAAGAGGCTGCAGGCCTGCTACGGAGACAGAAGGCAACAAAAAGGTTCATTGACTCTGAGAATATTCACTGATACTGGCTGGTTGATCCTAAAACAGCGGTGGTAGTTTACTTTACTGCGCCCTCCTACGCTATATAAAGTACAAAAAGAGCCATCGTTACAGCCATAACTTTAAAACTACTGAGAGTTACAGTGAATAACAATGATCGCCTCATTACGAAGGCATCAGTCATGGGGCGGGGGATGTTGGGTAGGAAGTGAAGAGTCAGTTCTTGAACTTGAGGAGTTGGGAGCGGAAGAGAAAAATGAGCACGTGTAAAAGGGGGCCCACCTTCAGAGCATTTCTAAAACTACAGAATGTGGGAGAAAACCAGAGTACCCAGAGGAAACCCATGTAAGCATCCTGGGGACAGCATGCAAACTCCACAGAGAAACGGCAAGCCACAGGAGGCTCAATAGTAAGGCTCTGGGATACCGATCAGGATGTTTGGTGTTCAAGACCATCAGGCTACCACTTTTGGGCCCTTGAGTGAGGCCCTTAACACTCAACTGCTCAGTTGTGTAAATGGGATCAAAAGACAAAACATCATTTGCTCTGGATGAGTAAATGTAAATGACCTCACCGAGCCCAGATGTGCGAACCACCATATCCCAATGCCTCCATGTGATGTGAACAGTGTCTGTCGTTTAAATGGTGTTGCATCCAAAATGTGCCCGTCAAGGGCATAATATATGGTTACCAATACAGTGGTGCCTTGACTTACAAAATTAATCCATTCCGAGGGCGAACTTGTAAGTCAAAATGTTCGTTACATAAAACAAAAATTCCCATCGGAAATAATAGATAACCAATTAATCCGTTCCAACCCCCTAAACTCATATAACCTGCACAAACACGTATAGTTCATAATAATAATAAGAATAATACTACATTGAAATGAATAATAATTAATAATAAATAATAATAAAACAAGAAAAAACAATAAGTCAACTAACCCTTCCAATCATTGACTGTGACAAAGATGTCACGTGGACATGAAGATGTCACGTGGGCAGGCATGAGGTGGTACGTAACGAAGAAGGGAGAGGAGGAGGAGAATTTTGTGCATCTGCACGCTACGAATGCCAGCAAGGAAAGGCTTGTGGTGAGCTCCCATAAGGCCAGTGCTTCTCAAATAGTGGGGCAGTGGGATGCTGGGAAGGGGGGGGGGGTGACCCTGGGGAACATGCTTTTTTGCCATACTGTACTAGAATTAAGTGTAATTGCACATCCTCAATGGTAGGTGGCAGTGGCCCTCTCACTGTGTTCTCTGTGGTGTAGGGAAAAAGCACCAAGCAAACGATATGAAGTGCAGTGAACACTATTTATAGTCGCGTGCGGGGCGGTGGGGAAAGGGAGTCGTGTGTGTGTGAAATGTTTTTTCTTCCTATAGGGAGCATCACAGAAAATAATTGAGAAGCACTGCACAAGGCGTTATCGGAGCGTGGAGGAATACACGGGGAAGAGTATGAGGCTAATCGGCCCGGAAAAGCCATTTCCCCAGTAGAGCTCGTAAATCAACATTTTGCTGGAAGCTCGTATCATGAAAAATTCGTTATAAAAGACACTCGTAAGTTGAGGTTCCACTGTATATTATATTCATCCTCATCACACCGTTCAGTAACCGTGTGGATATCGACCGTGGAGTCCGCTGTATTGTATGATAAAAGTGAGCAGCGTGTGACTGAGTCAACTCGAGTGCAATGCATTGCTTTGTAGTGACGTTTCCGTCGAAGGAGAAAATGGAAAATGGAAGCGCGCGACGGAAGTCATTTGCTCCTGATATGAGAAGATTTACGGACGTGAAAGTCAACACATGTACTTTCTGCTCTCCTTGTAGCCATATTTACACATCAGCAGTTTGTATTGTCCCCATCGTCTTACTCGGGTCATACTTAATCAAGGAGATCTTAGGGCACTGGCTCTGAATGGCCTGTGCCCAGGGGCCGGATTTTGCCGAGTAGAAAAGACTCCTGTGCCTCGGCATTGACACGGGTTTCCTCCGAGGCCGGCTTGCGTGGGGAATGCCAGGCATGAGAGGAGAACAAAAGGCTGCCCTGTCCCCTAGAGAGAACCACGGCTCCTGCAGGGTCTCAGCTCAGACCCTGGGCCCCATCCACGACATGAAGTATATTAGCCTCAGGCGTGCTCTTCATTCATTGGCCTCATGAACAATTCAAACAACCCTAAAGATTGTGAAGTCTGAGCGATTTAAAGCGAGTCAGCAAGAACGTTTCAGAGTCTTTGAGCTCGTCGGCGTCACCGCCCTTTCCCCACCTTGCTCGGCGTCATTCCTTTTCTCCTACTCAGCAAGCGCTCGCCATTCTCCAGCTCCTCACATCTTATACCGAGGGACGAGAATGCTTATTTGCATGGCATCTTTATTAATCAGTGAATTCCTTCGCCTCCCTCGGTTATGTGCTTTGTGCTTGGCATGCGGTTGAAGGAAAGGCGCATTCTTCCAGGAAAAAGTCCACCCGAATTTAGAAATTGGATCTGCAGTGCACACACTGCCTTCGGGTTGAGCCGCTGCCACTGTATAACAACCAGGCCTCTTCCAGCATGTCCTCTGCTATCCACTTCTTCAGCAACGCAAGATTTCATAATGCTGCATCTCATCACCCAACAGCTGATCAAGCGACTAAAGCTGCGCGACTGTGTCTCAGAATAAAACCGCGCATTGTAATTATGAAAGTGGAAAGATGTGCGAAGACTGAAACGTCTACATTTCCGCAGCTCTTATCTGTGGATTAGTTTGGATCTGACTTATACTGAAAAAACAAACAAACAAACAAAAAAAACAAGTCTTAATGCTAATTGCCTTCATTCTGGACGAAAAAAGAAAGCAAGAAAGAACCCCTGAGAGTTGGCGGCGGCGGCGGCGGCGGCGGCAGCACAAACAAACACACAGGCTGCGTACAATTAATGAAGGTTTAACTGAACACCAGAACTAATTTCTTCCTCTTTCCTATCCTTTCCGTCCACGGCTCGAAGACAAGAGAATTTTCTGGCAGTTGCTACACGGTTACCATGGTTATTAAGAATAATTCCAGGTTATTCATACTCGGAGTGCCAATCAAGCCACCCGTTCATTATCTTCGGCAGGTTATTTTCTCTGACTGCAAAGTGATTTTGCCCCACATGATTGTGGATCCCTGTGTAGTTCATCAGCGAAATGGATCTCTTTCAGGCGCGAAAAGAAAAACACCAACACTGCCATCTCTCCCTGCAAGCACGGCGCCAACAAATCAGCCTGTTTAACGTATCTCGCGTGAAAGCGATTTTTAAAACTAATTTAATGTTTAATCTCGGACAGACGTGCATCTCTTGGCGGCGTTATACAGGAAGACTATCTGCCACACCTGGACTCTGGCACCTGTCCTGATGACAGTTGTTTTCTCCCGAGACAACGTCCGCTTTAACGGAGCTGCACCGCCTAGTTACGATCGTAATTGTCCGTGCTGACAGAGCACCGCCTATGTGGCTTCCAACCGGACCAACCCTCCGATTATTCCAGAACATAGTAGTACTCGTAGTATCATGTGCAGAGGAGCAGGTAGCTCCAAATCCCCTGGTGCTGTCCACAATGGTGAATTTACTCTTACGATGTTTACCTTTAGCCCATTATATTAATTAACCCATAAATTAGCTTCAGAGTTCCTCAGAGGTATTCTGGAAATGAGCTGGTTAATTAACTCGCTGTGCCTCTGGCCATGAGCTGTGTATGAGCATCACGTGTATAAAAGAAGGACAGACCAGAGATTCAAAGGCAACATCTGCAATGACGACCCCGATCGAAAGAACAACGCTCGGCGAGCTGATCGAGCTCCGTATCACAGCTTTGGTTAGCAATCCCGAATATTTTTGGCGTCTGGCGGCATGGAGCAGTTGTGGTTAGAATGTCCTCCTCACAGCAAGAAGGTCATGGGTTCAAGTCCCAGGCTTGGTGAGGGCACTTCTGAATGTTCTCCCTGTGCTTCTCGGAGTACTTCAGCTTCCTCCGACAGTACAAGAACGTGCAGATTAGGCTGACTGACTGTTCCTAATTACCTCTACGTGCCAATGCTGGCCATGTTCAGGGGGTGCCCTACCTTCTTCACCCATTGTAAGCTCCAAATCAAATAGGTTCCATCCTCTCTACAACCCTAGTAGGATTAAGTGGATCAAAAAAAAAAAACAAAGGAAACGAATGAACCAATGATTAAGACTAGTATCCACTGATCATACTTTGGAGTTTACAGTGGTGGAGGGTTCCAGGAGGTCTGGCGTCAAGGAAAACTGCATAAACGCCCCGTCTCATAACACGAACAGGG
>CM045743.1:43585142-43665142 GCA_024760905.1 Plotosus lineatus | reverse complement strand
CACCCAGCAGTAAATGGGTACCAGTAAAATATACTGGGACGGTAACCTGTGATAGACTAGCGTCCCATCCAGGAGGAGTTAAACTCCTGGTAGCTTCATGCTACGGAAACTGGGAATAAGTGTCGGCCCGATGAGCCACTGGGCTCGGGTGGAAAAAGCACAAAGGACTTTTTTTTTTTTTTTTTAATTAGCATAATGTGCACAGCGTTATACTGGAGGAGCTCTTCAGAGTACCCCGAAGAAACCCATAATGCAGAACATCTATCAGAAAACACCCTCACCAGTTATGGGACTTAAACCCAGGACCTTCTTACAGTTAAATGGATGTGCTAACCACTACCCTCCTTCCCCTCAAGCTCCACATTAGGCTAATTTTCAACATAGACACTAATTACCCCAGGTCTGAATGATTGTGTCTTTGTTGGTCCTGCAATGGTCTTATGAGCTGTTCAGGGTTCTCCAGCCTACTAGCAAACTTAAGGTTAAAATGGTTTATAAAATTTAATAAAAATGCAGTAATCCCCCGCCACTTCACATTTCCTACTTCGTGCCTCCGCAATATTGTGGCATTTACAATCGGGAAATTAAAAAATGAAAGATTATTCAAAATTCACGCGCACTACAGCACTACATGCTCTGTTCTCCTGCTTGACTTGAGTGTTGTCTGATTGGATGTGAATCCAGAAAGCTGATTGGTCAAGATTATATTTCCCAGCATCCAACACACCTTTCCTCTGTCATGAAACAATGACTTTTATTGAGCTCACGGTAAGCACTGGGAAAAATGGTGTTCTCTGTAGTGGTGAAGGAAAAACAAAAACCAAAATCACTGGGAGAGGATCAACACGGAAACTGGTCGAGCAGAAAGCTATTTATAGTTCGCTGATGGCTGCGTGAATTCAGGTCCGTTCTCTGGATTTCACCTTCGGGTAACAGCCACGCCCCTCACCTGCGCATGCAGTGTATGAGGAGAGAGAGAAAGAGAGTTAAACACCTGTGAGTTTGGACACTAACATGATACGTACTAAAGCAAAGGCTCTGGAGGCGCTGACGAGTTCCAACCAAGCACCAGTGCCGCCAGTGATTCTCCTTCTCAAGGTGGCCATGGATTTGTTATTTATAAGGTTTGTTATACAGTATTTATATAGATTTATTGTCATTATAAGGTGTATAATTTATTTATATATTAATACATGTTGCCTGTATGACATTAACACGCATAGAACACTTTAAAATGGTGGGCTGGTCACAATTAACTGCGAAATAAGGGGGATTACTGTATACATAAACATACCTGGTAACATTTCACAGTTGATGCTGTCCCCCTTCTGTCTTTTATTTTTGTTGTTGTTGTTCTGTCTGATCTGGATTCCTGGGCTTGTTTGGAATTTTGTGAGTTTCAGTGTTTCCTCCAGGTTCTCTGGTTTCCTTTGACCTCGCAGGACCATGCCAGGGAATTAACTGGAGCAGCTTTAGGTGTGAGTGTGTGTTTGGAGTCCAGTGGTGGACTGGTATTCTGGCCACGGTCTACAACTGCCTCATATAGTGTGTTAAACCATCATGAGACCTGGATGCCAATCACCCATCGACCGTCTGAGTGTTTATGGATCAAAGGTAAAGTTTATTCAACCCAAAGTAAATAAGCGTTCGAAGCTTATTCGAGTCTGAAATTTGGTGAAAGAAATCAAAACGATGGCCAGAATCTCGTGGGAATCCACAATGCAAATTAAAGCAGCTCTACAGAATGAAATCCCTGGTGATGCACAGGCCAAGGGACAGCCAAAGGCCAACCAGAATGAGCTCATCCTGATGCAATCCTTGTATCTGAATCCTCGCTGCAACACTCATGCATATTTAAAGCTGCGAGTCTTCTGGGTCTGCAAGAATTTTTAGTCCATGTGTATAGAAATGGAGCCACTGGGCAGAAGGGGACCTCCAAGCAAAACTGAGACAATCTGTAAGCAATCGCACACGAGTTGTTGAGTAAGATGACCTTTTTAATCACAGCTTGGGGAAAGCATCGGGTTCAATGGTCACTGCTGCCTGTCAGGGTGTTCCAGATGTTACCCTGAATTCGATAATACAGATATTTAATTATACTCACCACCGTACTGTGTAACACATCGGACTTTTCTTTCTTAATCGTCTATGTGAGTGATATTTACACCAACGCCCAGCTGAGCCGACCCTGGGCAAAGGCGGGGTATGACGTACCTGAAGGAAACCCACGCAAGCACAGAGAGAACACACAAACGCCACAGAAAAACACCCTTGCTGAGCCCAGGACTCGAACATACGAACCGCGATGACACCGTGATGTCATAATTTAATCCTCACGCATTCATTTGCTGGAACATTTAATACTATTCGGGTCACGAAGAGGCTGGAGCCTACCTCAGCCAGCTCTGGCTGAAGGTGGGGTACACCCTGAACAGCTGTCCAGTAAATCCAGTAAATGTCTTTGGACTGTGGGAGGAGATTGGACTACCTAGAGGAAACCCACACCAGCAAACCCCACAGAGATCTCGCTGAGAACTGGACTCAAACTCAGGACCTTCTTGCCACCCTAATTTAACCAAATAACATCCTTTTAATTTGAATTTAAGCTGGGCGGCTGTAGCCCGGTGGTACTGTGCTGGGTCACCCTTCCCAAGGTCGGGGGTTTGAGCCTCACGATCACTGGGTTACCACTGCTGTCCGCCCCAGTGCAGCGAACCGGGTTATCAAAGGCCAGCCGTGTCTCTCACTGTCTATGGTGAGATTCTTGTAAAAGAACCACTGCTGACTTTCATAAAAAGGAGCTGCATAGCCGTCAGCATGTTTCCGCCCTTCGATGGCCTGGCGAGCTGTTCATGTCGGCCGAGATGGGCCCCGGCCTCCCCACGACCCTAATTAGGCTTAAACTGGTTACTGGTGTATTGACATGTTTCTGGCATCATTGACCCTTGCATGTATCTGCTCTCTCTTAGCGAGGGTAGAGTCAGTCCTGGACGGCTCACCGACCATCACAGGGCACAAACACGCTGACGGCTATGCAGCTCCTCTTTACAAAAGTCAGCAATGGTTCTTTTACATGAACCTCACACCGTAGACAGTGAGAGTCATGGCCGGCATTTGATAACCCAGTTAGCTGCACTGGGGGGGGGGGAGACAGTGACAACCTTGTGGAGAGTGGGACTCGAACCCACAACCTTAGGATCCGCGATCCAGCGCCTTTTACCACCAGGACATCACTGCCACTTAATTAGGCTTAAACGGTTGAAAAAAATAAAATAAAATAAATGAATGAAATGAAAGTGACTGATTATTGTTTTGTTTTTTTTTGTTTTTATTTTTGCATCACTACTGACGTGATGGTCATTACTCGCTCTGTGGTACTCTTCTCGTCGTCATGATGAACCTCCTGCCTCCTCAAACCATCCTTCCTCTTGCTGATCAAATCCATAAATCTCACTCCGCCAAGTCCTGGTGTGATTGATAAGGACTCAGTGATGCCGATAAGGACTCATTTGGGGACACTGAAATGGTGGTTGTGTCCCACACATGGGGCTCTCTGTTCATAAATAAATACCATAAACCCCAAAGACCATGGAGGGAGGTCCCAAGCGAGGAGAATTAGCGATGAATAATTGAGTGAGACTCGCGCATGATTGAGCTTCTTCAGGCATCTAAGATCAACACTAAATATCTCAGATCTTTAATTACTGAAGGATTTGGATCTTTGGGGCATTGGCTCAGTGGCTTGACTACGATACCAGGTCTGAACCATGGGAGTGCATTGAAAACCTGCATACTCCACACACAATAAAGGCATAGTCACCGCTAAAGATACAAACGTTCCCGATGCCTTCGAGCCAATCAGAGGATGGAGAACATGATCACTGGAGTGCAAGTGAGTGCTTGGAGCCTTGTGATGAGGAAGAGTATCATCCACTGTTTTTATCAGATCCTCACCCCAAACCTCAGCACAACTTCCCGCCATTCCAGATGAGATGGTTTTCACAGGAACCCCAGTGCACCGGCCCTTATCTCCACCTCTCGGACACCACATCCGGACGTCATGTGACTCCCCCATAACCTCAACGTGTGTTTGTTTTGCTTGCCTCGGAGGCTATGCACCAGCCGTGGATGTGTCTCGAATGCTCATGGTGAGTGTTTTTAATTTCTCGAAGACGTGTAAATCCAAAAACTGTCAACACGCATGACATCACATGCCATTAATGCATCAAACATCACTGGTTTCTAGTTGCTAAATGTGATTCGAAGGGACACATGTAAACTCCAATAACACTCAAGTCGCCCATTGATCAGGTTTATTTTCAATGCGTTTACACTTCATTTATTAAAGTTTGGATAAAAGACACGAATCAGAGTTTGTTGTTACGTCAACACTGGCAATCTACTTTGAATGGAATGTTTAAAAAACAGACAAACAAACAGGACTCACCAAACAGGAAACAGGAAGTAATATATCCACCTCAAATTCCTAGGGCACTTCTCAAAACCCCCATTTGTCATTTCCTCGCCTCTTGATCCCCGATTTAACCGGAAGTACTTCTAGTCCACCATCTGGTCCTCCGTACTTCTGGTCCACCATCTTTGCCGGCTGCTCCAATCCTCTCATCTGTGCTGTGAGGAGCAACGATCAGAGTTTTGATGGAATTTCCATGAAAGGTAGCACTTTGTACAAGGTTATTTTTGGAACTGTGTGATTACAGCAATGGGTGCTGGGTATTTTCTGTATTTTTCTGGCTTAGTGGTGGTTTGCGCTCTATAGTTGCTCACTAGTTGAATGGTTTTTCAGACTTAAAATAAAAAAAACAAAACTCACACTGATGATGAATGGAATCCCAATCGTATTCTGTTCCACTCTGATAATATCTGAGAAATGTTTTAGTGTTCTAATGAATTTAAATCAAAAGACATTTTTCATACCCCCAGTGAATGCGTATCCATAAATTCTACTGTCCATAACGCTATCTGCGTCTCTCGCTCTAAATCCATCTGGCTACGACCAAAACAGGCTTTAAGCTTTAAGGGTTGAATTTGGACTCTGAAAAAACCCTCACTTAAAACAAATTGAGAGAGAGAGAGAGAGAGAGAGAGAGAGAGAGAGAGAGAGTGAGTGTGTGTGTGTGTGTGTGTGTGTGTGTGTGTGTGTGATTACTAACCAGGACCACTGTGAGATGACCCAGGCCTTCTGAGTGATTCGTAATTGCAGCTTCAAGCGAGAGTTCAGGATTCTCCGGGGATACTGAGGGAAATAACTTGAAATTCCAGGCTTTGCAGAGTACAGGATGGTTGAATCCCAAACGACTTGCTGCTCCCTATATAACTGCACTTCACTGGGTAAGAGAAAATGCCAAGGGCAATATATGGGCATTAGGGAACCATTTGGGAGACAGTGCCCTACTTCCTAGATCAGTGCACCACACTACATAGTATGTAATAATGATTTGATGGAATCTGTAGTACACTGGATGGTTTTGTGTATCTAATAGGGAAATGTGTAAGATTCAGGTTTGCATTGTAAATGGAAAACAAAAAATCCACAAAAAAAACAAAACAACAAAAAGGAAAGTTTAGAATGTGTTCTTGTAAGATTTCCTCCATCAGTAAAAATGGCAGTGGGGCAAAAGGGAAATATGGGATTCATTCAAATAAAATATAAACTGAATTTGTATTTGATTATTCCACATACAGTACTTCACTATTCACTACACTACAATATTCCACATACTTCACAATTCACTACACTACAGTATTCTAAATACTTAACTATTCACTACACCAGTGCTTCTCAAATAGTGGGGCGCGCGATGGGATGCTGAGGGGGGCGCGTGTGACCCAGGAGAACATGCTTTTTTTCCGCCGTACTACAAGAAAGTGTAATTGCACATCCACTCCAGTAGTTGGCAGTGGCGCCCTCATTGCCCATTGTGCGCAGCGAGTATTAACTCTTCAACTGCTTCAAACCTCGCTTTGAGAAGCTGTGCGCTGCAAAACGTGCTCATTGTAGCCATTAATCTTGGCTTCCTCATTTTGAGAAAAAAAAAATCAGCACAAATTGTTCTATTTGTTCTTGTTTTGTAGGTTAAAGTGTTTATATATTGTGCTCCTGAGTTAATGTTTCTGAAGTCAATTTGAATTAATTATTTATTGATTTTATTTTCAGCAGCAAATGGTGTGGTAAGTTTGTCAAAAATGTAACAAGGATATTATTATTTTTAAATTTAAGGCAAATTGATGCACTTTCTTTTACAGACTAATAAAAATGTTAAAAAGTTATTCTTGTAAGTTGAACTATATCTCTTTCTTTTGTTTTATTTATGTTAACAAGGATACGATATAATGAAGAGATATACCTGTAACTATATTATAGAAAAAAGTTATAATTTATAGTTGCGGCGGAAAGTGGGTGGTGGGGGGGCGCGAATTGTTTTCTTCTTGCTAGGGGGGGGGCGTAACAGAAAATAATTGAGAAGCACTGCACTACACTATTCTAAATACTTAACTATTCACTACACTATTCTAAATACTTAACTATTCACTACACTACAGTGTTCTAAATACTTAACTATTCACTACACTACAGTATTCCACATATGTCACTATTCACTACACTACAGTATTCTACATACTTCACTATTCACTACACTACAGTATTCTACATACTTCACTATTCACTACACTACAGTATTCTACATACTTCACTATTCACTACACTACAGTATTCCACATACTTCACTATTCACTACACTACAGTATTCTACATACTTCACTATTCACTACACTACAGTATTCTACATACTTCACTATTCACTACACCACAGTATTCCACATACGTCACTATTCACTACACTACAGTATTCCACATACGTCACTATTCACTACACTACAGTATTCCACATACTTCACTATTCACTACACTACAGTGTTCCACATACTTCACTATTCACTACACTACAGTATTCTACATACTTCACTATTCACTACACTACAGTGTTCCACATACTTCACTATTCACTACACTACAGTATTCTACATACTTCACTATTCACTACACTACAGTATTCTACATACTTCACTATTCACTACACTACAGTATTCCACATACGTCACTATTCACTACACTACAGTATTCTACATACTTCACTATTCACTACACTACAGTATTCTACATACTTCACTATTCACTACACCACAGTATTCCACATACGTCACTATTCACTACACTACAGTATTCCACATACGTCACTATTCACTACACTACAGTATTCCACATACTTCACTATTCACTACACTACAGTGTTCCACATACTTCACTATTCACTACACTACAGTATTCTACATACTTCACTATTCACTACACTACAGTGTTCCACATACTTCACTATTCACTACACTACAGTATTCTACATACTTCACTATTCACTACACTACAGTATTCTACATACTTCACTATTCACTACACTACAGTATTCCACATACGTCACTATTCACTACACTACAGTATTCCACATACGTCACTATTCACTACACTACAGTATTCTACATACTTCACTATTCACTACACTACAGTGTTCCACATACTTCACTATTCACTACACTACAGTATTCTACATACTTCACTATTCACTACACTACAGTATTCTACATACTTCACTATTCACTACACTACAGTATTCCACATACGTCACTATTCACTACACTACAGTATTCCACATACGTCACTATTCACTACACTACAGTATTCCACATACGTCACTATTCACTACACTACAGTATTCCACATACTTCACTATTCACTACACTACAGTGTTCCACATACTTCACTATTTACTACACTACAGTATTCCACATACGTCACTAGTCACTACACTACAGTATTCTACATACTTCACTATTCACTACACTACAGTATTCCACACACGTCACTATTCACTACACTACAGTATTCCACATACGTCACTATTCACTACACTACAGTATTCCATATACGTCACTATTCACTACACTACAGTATTCCACATACTTCACTATTCACTACACTACAGTATTCCACATACTTCACTATTTACTACACTACAGTATTCCACATACGTCACTAGTCACTACACTACAGTATTCTACATACTTCACTATTCACTACACTACAGTATTCCACACACTTCACTATTCACTACACTACAGTATTCCACATACGTCACTATTCACTACACTACAGTATTCCATATACGTCACTATTCACTACACTACAGTATTCCACATACTTCACTATTCACTACACTACAGTATTCCACATACTTCACTATTCACTACACTACAGTATTCCACATACGTCACTATTCACTACACTACAGTATTCCACATACGTCACTATTCACTACACTACAGTATTCCACATACTTCACTATTCACTACACTACAGTATTCTACATACTTCACTATTCACTACACTACAGTATTCCACATACTTCACTATTCACTACACTACAGTATTCCACATACGTCACTATTCACTACACTACAATGTTGCACATACGTCACTATTCACTTCACTACATTATTCCACATAGGTCACTATTCACTACACTACAGTATTCCACATACGTCACTATTCACTACACTACAGTATTCCACATACGTCACTATTCACTACACTACAATATTGCACATACTTCACTATTCACTACACTACAGTGTTCCACATACTTCACTATTCACTACACTACAGTATTCCACATACTTCACTATTCACGACACTACAGTATTCCACATACGTCACTATTCACTCCACCACAACATTCTACATACTTCACTATTCACTACACTACAGTGTTCCACATACTTCACTATTCACTACACTACAGTATTCTACATACTTAACTATTCACTACACTACAGTATTCCACATACGTCACTATTGACTACACCACAATATTCTACATACTTAACTATTCACTACACTACAGTATTCCACATACTTCACAGTATTCCACATACTTCACTATTCACTACACTACAGTATTCCACATACGTCACTATTCACTTCACTATTCACTACACTACAGTGTTCCACATACTTCACTATTCACTACACCACAATATTCTACATACTTCACTATTCACTACACTACAGTATTCCACATACGTCACTATTCACTACACCACAATATTCTACATACTTCACTATTCACTACACTACAGTATTCCACATACGTCACTATTCACTACACTACAGTGTTCCACATACTTCACTATTCACGACACTACAGTATTCCACATATGTCACTATTCACTCCACCACAACATTCTACATACTTCACTATTCACTACACTACAGTGTTCCACATACTTCACTATTCACTACACTACAGTATTCTACATACTTAACTATTCACTACACTACAGTATTCTACATACTTAACTATTCACTACACTACAGTATTCTACATACTTAACTATTCACTACACTACAATATTGCACATACGTCACTATTCACTACACTACAGTATTCCACATACGTCACTATTGACTACACCACAATATTCTACATACTTAACTATTCACTACACTACAGTGTTCCACATACTTCACTATTCACTACACCACAATATTCTACATACTTCACTATTCACTACACTACAGTATTCCACATACGTCACTATTCACTACACCACAATATTCTACATACTTCACTATTCACTACACTACAGTATTCCACATACTTCACTATTCACTACACTACAGTATTCCACATACGTCACTATTCACTACACTACAGTATTCCACATACGTCACTATTCACTACACCACAATATTCTACATACTTCACTATTCACTACACTACAGTATTCTACATACTTCATTATTCACTGCACTACATTATACCACATACGTCACTATTCACTACACTACAGTATTCCACATACGTCACTATTCACTACACTACAGTATTCCACATACGTCACTATTCACTACACTACAGTGTTCGACATACTTCACTATTCACTACACCACAATATTCTACATACGTCACTATTCACTACAATACAGTATTACACATACGTCACTATTGACTACACCACAATATTCTACATACTTCACTATTCAGTACACTACAGTATTCCACATACTTCACAGTATTCCACATACTTCACTATTCACTACACTACAGTATTCTACATACTTCACTATTCACTACACTACAGTGTTCCACATACTTCACTATTCACTACACTACAGTATTCTACATACTTCACTATTCACTACACTACAGTATTCTACATACTTCACTATTCACTACACTACAGTATTCCACATACGTCACTATTCACTACACTACAGTATTCCACATACGTCACTATTCACTACACTACAGTATTCCACATACGTCACTATTCACTACACTACAGTATTCCACATACTTCACTATTCACTACACTACAGTGTTCCACATACTTCACTATTTACTACACTACAGTATTCCACATACGTCACTAGTCACTACACTACAGTATTCTACATACTTCACTATTCACTACACTACAGTATTCCACACACGTCACTATTCACTACACTACAGTATTCCACATACGTCACTATTCACTACACTACAGTATTCCATATACGTCACTATTCACTACACTACAGTATTCCACATACTTCACTATTCACTACACTACAGTATTCCACATACTTCACTATTCACTACACTACAGTATTCCACATACGTCACTATTCACTACACTACAGTATTCCACATACGTCACTATTCACTACACTACAGTATTCCACATACGTCACTATTCACTACACTACAGTATTCTACATACTTCACTATTCACTACACTACAGTATTCCACATACTTCACTATTCACTACACTACAGTATTCCACATACGTCACTATTCACTACACTACAATGTTGCACATACGTCACTATTCACTTCACTACATTATTCCACATAGGTCACTATTCACTACACTACAGTATTCCACATACGTCACTATTCACTACACTACAGTATTCCACATACGTCACTATTCACTACACTACAATATTGCACATACTTCACTATTCACTACACTACAGTGTTCCACATACTTCACTATTCACTACACTACAGTATTCCACATACTTCACTATTCACGACACTACAGTATTCCACATACGTCACTATTCACTCCACCACAACATTCTACATACTTCACTATTCACTACACTACAGTGTTCCACATACTTCACTATTCACTACACTACAGTATTCTACATACTTAACTATTCACTACACTACAGTATTCCACATACGTCACTATTGACTACACCACAATATTCTACATACTTAACTATTCACTACACTACAGTATTCCACATACTTCACAGTATTCCACATACTTCACTATTCACTACACTACAGTATTCCACATACGTCACTATTCACTTCACTATTCACTACACTACAGTGTTCCACATACTTCACTATTCACTACACCACAATATTCTACATACTTCACTATTCACTACACTACAGTATTCCACATACGTCACTATTCACTACACCACAATATTCTACATACTTCACTATTCACTACACTACAGTATTCCACATACGTCACTATTCACTACACTACAGTGTTCCACATACTTCACTATTCACGACACTACAGTATTCCACATATGTCACTATTCACTCCACCACAACATTCTACATACTTCACTATTCACTACACTACAGTGTTCCACATACTTCACTATTCACTACACTACAGTATTCTACATACTTAACTATTCACTACACTACAGTATTCTACATACTTAACTATTCACTACACTACAGTATTCTACATACTTAACTATTCACTACACTACAATATTGCACATACGTCACTATTCACTACACTACAGTATTCCACATACGTCACTATTGACTACACCACAATATTCTACATACTTAACTATTCACTACACTACAGTGTTCCACATACTTCACTATTCACTACACCACAATATTCTACATACTTCACTATTCACTACACTACAGTATTCCACATACGTCACTATTCACTACACCACAATATTCTACATACTTCACTATTCACTACACTACAGTATTCCACATACTTCACTATTCACTACACTACAGTATTCCACATACGTCACTATTCACTACACTACAGTATTCCACATACGTCACTATTCACTACACCACAATATTCTACATACTTCACTATTCACTACACTACAGTATTCTACATACTTCATTATTCACTGCACTACATTATACCACATACGTCACTATTCACTACACTACAGTATTCCACATACGTCACTATTCACTACACTACAGTATTCCACATACGTCACTATTCACTACACTACAGTGTTCGACATACTTCACTATTCACTACACCACAATATTCTACATACGTCACTATTCACTACAATACAGTATTACACATACGTCACTATTGACTACACCACAATATTCTACATACTTCACTATTCAGTACACTACAGTATTCCACATACGTCACTATTCACTACACTACAATATTCCACATACGTCACTATTCACTACACTAGTGTTCCACATACTTCACTATTCACCACACCACAATATTCTACATAAGTCACTATTCACTACACTACAGTATTACACATATGTCACTATTGACTACACCACAATATTCTACATACTTAACTATTCACTACACTACAGTATTCCATATAGTTCCATATTTTATCCACTTATGTAATCCTTATAACCGTACTTCAGGCCACCATACATTTTAATATATGGAATACTTCATTATTTCTGACACCTCAGCATTTCTTACACCTCTGCATTACATACAGCTCAGTATTCCATAAAATTCCATACACTTCGCTAATCCACACATTTGAATTTTAAATATTTTGTATTCTATATGATGCACATTATTGTATTCTGTTCAGTGCAACGTTCTGAATATTCCGGATTGTTCACATTGCATTCCATACACGTTCGTACTTAAACTTAATTCTTCCAAACTCTTCCGTGTTTCTCCCAATTCCGTTTGAAGTGCTTTTAATTATCTTCTGAATGTACCGATATAACATCAGCTGACGGATCTGATTAATGCAGAAACAGTGTATAGAATGCTGTACTCTAGTTATGGTAGCAGAAATAAATATTGGTTTATAGAACATTTTGCGTTTTGAGCAAACCTCACTGCCCAGGATTTGCATTCCATTCCTTACACATTAATTGAAATTAAACAAAATGATGACCAGGAAGAAAGGACTGAGGGAAGGAGGTGGGAAGGTTGTGCTGTGCTGTTCTTTTTCAGGAGCGCTTCTTTGAGAAGGACATTCACTACACACCCTGACAAAAGGTTCGGCTACAAAGAATGGCCCACACTTAAACTGACAGCTGCATTGAGGAACGGCCTTCATGTGGCATCTCTGGGGGAAAGTGACATTTAGCGGCACACCCAGAGAACTGTCAGCTATTTACCGTGCGCGACTCCGAGACTCAAGCAGGCGGCAGCCTATTGTAAATCACCGCAGACGGCATTGTGGGACACTCGCATTTAGGCAGGCGTTAAAAAAAAAAACCCTCCTCAGGCACCTTCTGTCAGCGGCGTGACAGGACGGAGAGAGACTCCTGTCTCCTTGGTTAACGCCATAGACAGGAGAGGTCTCTCAGACTTTCTGCTCATCCAAGCGTCACCTGTGTGCAATGAATTCTTCATACTGCATCAGAGTGGCGAATTAATAACCAGACACAAGATATAAATCGGACAACTGCTGGCTTTTTGAGGGGAAAAAAAAAGAGTCTATCAAAGAGAAGCACAAGCTTGCACTTGACATTTAGAGCCTGCATCATTTCGGACAAACTCCATGAAATATTCCAGCAGCTTCCTGGCAGCAATTCCGTATCATTACCTTCCTCCTCTGGAATCGAGGCTCAGTCCTGCTGTGACACATGCCACTCAGGTGCTCGAGCTGCAGTTTTCAAGCACAGCTGCAGGGTTCTTCAACATAATAACCAGGTTATTTTCTCTGACTATCCTCCTCTGTGCAGTGGCGCGCGCACACACACACACACACACACACACACACACACACACACACAGAAAAAGAAAAGCGAAGTGCTCATGAATCTCCAGGTACGTGATTGACACTAACTTCATTAATATCCCATACAGACAGTTACAGTTTAATTCCCAAGTATTTCTCATTCATCATTTATTCAGGAGTATAATCCATACTCATATCACACACACACACAACAAAACGTGACCGCTCCTGCTAAGGTCTCGTGCAGTCGGTTGATATGTGAGAACTGCGGCTGGGACTACTGGGTTTATTCCACGACCATTCCAACAGATTCTGGGCCAACATGAGTATATACTAAAATATACGAGTATCTGCAAAGCATACGTATCAGCCGTCGGTACGTTACTTAGCAATTGAGGTGGGGTGTGTGTGACAACTTGGTGATAGTGGGGCTTGAACCTCCCACCTTCTGATCAGTAAGCCAGCACACCACGGCCCAGGTTCCAAACCGTCACACCTAATTTTGAATCTCTGGTTCTGATTACAGCATACCTCTCTCTCTCTCTCTCTCTCTCTTTCTTTTTCTGTCTCTCTCTCTCTCTCACACACACACACACACACAGGCGATGTGGGTGGGATGAATCCCCTCACTAAGCCGTGAGTGGATGCTGTTGATCCTCGGACATGCGAGACAGATGAAGTGTCACAGCGGTGAGGGGATTAGATAACTAAAGTGCACTCGGGTTTATTTCAATTTAGTCTGATCGCTAGAGCGGTACAGGGGTCCCTAATGATGACAGAGGGGATGGACGAGGGTGAGGGGTTAGGAGTTGCACACACACACACACACACACACACACACACACACACACACACACACAGGTTCATCCTTCACACCTTCAGAACAGAGATAAATGATCTCACAAAGGAAGATTTAAATGGAGGCTTTGAGACTGAACCTGTGAACAGAGGCTTAGGACTAAAAAAAAGCAGCTTTTATTTCTCGTGTACATTTCTGCAGAGTGAATTTTTTTCACTTATTCCAGTTTATTATGAAGTTGCCCCCTGCTCAAGTAACACCAGGATAGCAGCTAAATATTTTAACTGGTAATCCAGCATCTTACCGCCAGGCCACCACTGCCTCCCCCATTAAAAAAAAGAGTAAAATTTCATTTTTGCTTTAAAAAGAACCATTTTTATACTTGTTGCAGATTGAGTACAGCGTTACCATGACTTACGTCATTAATCCATTCCAATGGCGAGCTCGTAAGCCGAAATGTTGGTTAGATAAAACAAAAATTCCCATCGGAAATAATAGAAAACCAATTAATCCATATCAACCCCCTCCCAAACTCATATAACCTGCACAAACACGTGTACTGTATTTCACCTAATATATTAAAGATATACATGTGAAAACAATAAATATTTCATAATAATAATAATAACAATACATGTACATCAACATTAATAATAATAAATAATAATAAAACAAGAATAAACCAGTCAACTCATCCTTCCGATCATCGACTGCGGCAAAAATTTCACACGGGCACGAGGATGTCACATGGACAGACATGAGGTTGTGTGTAATAGAGAAGGGGGAGGAGGAGGAGGAGGAGAATATTACGCGTGTATATGCCAAGAATACCAGCAAACAAAGGCTTGTGATGAGCTCCAACAAGGCCAGTGCTTCTCAAATAGTGAGGCGCACGATGTGATGCCAGGGGAACATGATTTTTTTTGCCGTACTGTAATATAATTAAGTGTAATTGCACATCCTCTACAGTAGGTGGCAGTAGTGCTCTCAATGTGTTCCCTATAGTGTAGGAAAAAGCACCGAGCAAATGATATGAATAAATGATAGTACAGTAAACACTCTTTATATATTTATAGCTCGGGGCACTGGGGAGGTCGTGAAATGCTTTTTGTTTTTCTTCCTATAGGGGGCATCACAGAAAACAATTTTGAAGCACTGCACAAGGCGTTCTCAGAGCGTGGAGGAATACACACGGAAGAATATGAGTCTAATCGGCCCGGAAAAGCCATTTCCCCAGCAGAGCTCGTAAATCAAAATTTTGCTGGTTGGCTGGGGCGGAGTTTTGGCGGATCAAAGCTCGTATCATGGAAAATTCGTTATAAAAGACACTCGTAAGTCAAGGTACCGCTGTACTATATATAACAGGAAAATATGAGAGGAAATAAATGACAGTAGCATGGAAGAATCTGCATATTTGTGTACGCAGTAGGTATGAAGATGTGTAACATACAGTATGTGACTATTCCTCGGGATGTACAGGAACTTGAGCCTTGATTTTATTGAGCATTAAGAGTAAGTGCACTTGACTGTAAAATAATAGTAGCAGCAGTTGTGTGTGTGTGTGTGTGTGTGTGTGTGTGTGTGTGTGTGTGCGTGGCAGTAAGAGTATAATATTAGTGCTAAAAGGATTTGTACAATGTGTTATAGAGCAAGGTTACACCTCTGAAAGAAAAATAAAATAAACAAAAAGAACTTCTCTCAGGCTTGACGCTCTCACACACACTCTCAGTTCATCGGAAAATTAAGTGCTCTACTTCACACCCTCCTGTCTCTGATAAGTGCAGAAGCATTTCAATAAACCCTCGAGTCCCATTTCCCGGTACAGTGTGCACAAAACATACGTATTTCTAGAATATCACAGCACTTGTCTTCTGGCGCACTTTACGCCAGCGTTCTTCCACACCGTGCACATTAGCACACTTAGCTTCTAGCATACTTCCATAATAGTACACTTGTGCGGCAAGCCAGGCTCCACGTAGCGCACATTCTAGCACACTTACCCGCTAAAGCATGCATGATGACATCTTTTTATACTCACGCACTCACGTACTGCTAAAATTGTACCGTAGTGCATACCGCATCGTGCTACAATACTGGAACACATACCTGCTAGCGCCATTTTATGCTAGTATACTTCCATACCGTAAGAATTGCACACTAGCACACTGAGCTTGAAGATATTAGCACACTTTCACACTGAACACGTACAGTCACGTTCAAAATAATCTCAGTCAGACGTCACTAACCTGGTCAGTCAAAATAAAAACAATGTGGGGTTCGATTAGTGACGTCATTCATTCTCTGAGAAACAGCAGCCAGTTCAAGTCGTTATTAAAGGAAGGAAGCAGAGGATGTTGTACCTGCAGGTTATAAACATTTCTCTCTGAAATTCTAATGAAAATGGGTCGTTCCAGACATTGTTCAGAAGAACAGCGGGCCTTGATTAAAAAGTTGATTGGAGGAGGAAACATATAAAGAAGCAGAAAATGAGACGCTGCTCAGATGAAATCATCCAAACGGTTTAAAAGCCACCCAGAACCTGAAAGACATGGAAGAAAAACCACCATTCAAATAGATGAAGATCCAAAATAGCAAGAACTCAGCCACCAATCAGCTCCAGGAAGATCAGAGAAGGTCTAAAGTTACCTGTGAGTCCTGCTACAGTTAGCAGATGCCGATGTGAAGCCCTGCAACGTCCCACTGCTGAAAAAAAGACGTGAAGAGGTTCCCATCCACCAAACAGCTCATTGACTGGCCTGAGACTGGCCTGAAGAGAACCGGAGCAGTATTCTGTGGCCTGATGAAAGTAAGATTGTGCTTTTTGGTTCTAGAGGTCGGAGACGGTTAATCAGATGAGCTCCACATACTGAATTCAAGCCACAGTCCACTGTGAGGACAGTGAAGTCTGGTGGCACCAGCATCATGATATGGGGATGTTTCTCATATACGGTGTCAGGTCTATTTATCACAACCCAGGGATCCTGGATCAGTTCAAATCAGAAATACATCCTGGGCTGGAACACCTGCTCACAGGTAACAGATGTTGGTTGACTCCATGTAACCCAGATGTGCAGCAGGTCTCAGAAACAGTGTGTACACAAATAAATATTAGTTCAGAGATTCACAGGAGAACAAACAAAACATTACAACATTGTTCAGTTTAAACACTGAAGGTTTGAGTTTCTAAAGAAGAAAAGACCCTGTTTTTTTTTGTTTTTTTTAAGTTGTATACAGCGGTACCTTGAGTTACGAGTGTCTTTTATAACGAATTTTCCATGATACGGGCTTCGATCCACCAGAAATCCGCCCCATCCAACCAGCAAAATTTTGATTTATGAGGTCTGCTGTTGAAATGGCTTTTCCGGGCCGATTAGCCTCGTATTCTTCTGTGTGTATTCCTCCACGCTCCGAGAACGCCTTGTGCAGTGCTTCAAAATTGTTTTCTGTGATGCCCCCTATAGGAAGAAAAACAAAAAGTATTTCACGCCCCCTCCCCCCCCCCCTGCCCCAAGCACGACTACAAAGTGTTTACTGCACTTCATATTGCTTGCTTGGTGCTTTTTGCCTACACCATAGGGAACTCAGTGAGAGCGCCACTGCCACCTACTGTAGAGGATGTACAATTGCACTTAATTTTACAGTATGGCAAAAAAGCATGTTATCCAGGTTCATTACACCCCCCCCCCCACATCCCCCACTATTTGAGATGCATTTGGCCTTGTGGGAGCTCACCATGAGCCTTTCCTTGCTTGCATTTGTAGTGTGCGCATGCAAAAAAAATTCTCCTCCTCCTCTGTTATGTACCACCTCATGCCTGCCCACGTGACATCTTTGCCAGAGTCAATGATCGGAAGGATTAGTTGACTTATTGTTTATTCTTATTTTATTATTATTATTAATGTATTATTATGAAATATTTATTGTTTTTACATGTGTATCTTTAATATACTAAGTGAAATATGCATGTTTGTGTGAGGTTAAGTTTGGGAGGGGGTTAGAACAAATTAATTGGTTTTCTATTATTTTGAAGTCCTCAAGGGCCCGATAATCTGGTCAAAAAAGGACAACCATGAAAACTTCACGGAAAATGATTAGTTTGGTTAAATTGTATAGTTAACTATTTGCCAGATTAATTTTTCTGATGATGTTTGCAAATCTTTCTTGGGCCACAAACGACCCTTGAAATAGGTTCGCTGCCACCTACAGGATGGGTGATGAATTATGGTTCATGGTAATGGTTGATAAAGAAAATGTATAATAATCTTATACTTTGAAAGCACTCATGGGGCCACATAAAATGAGTCGGTGGACCAGATTAAGCAAAGTCTGCACTCTGGACTACCTGCAACATGTTCATAACAGCATAATATACCTAATGTATTGCACATTATTATACATGCAGACTTGTCACATGAAAACTTAAACAATAAACCACTTGTTTACGTTCATATCTAAAGAGACACATTTATCTGAACTGTACAACTGTAAACATTCCTAGATGTGTAATCGTGTATATAAAGCCCTTAATTGAAAACAAATACATAGGTGTATAATGCAGTAATATGAGATGTCTACATGTTCTAGAAAGATCATCATCATAATAATGCAGTATTGACTACACTAATGTATGTCTAATGACTTCTCTGATTGTTATACAGTCTGTGGGTGAGACTCAGTGATGACTGAACACACCACCTGGTGGTAGAAGGTAGAACTGTGTGCTCAGGGAGGGCAAACAAGAAAAAGATTTAGGTCCAGTTCTGACCACTTCTCACTCACGTTTGTAAACCTACTAGGGTCGCAGGAAGACCAGAGCCAAGACAGGGTACACCCTAAATAGATCACCAGACCATGCAAAGCCAGGCCAGCGCATAATTTGGGGCAACACACACACAGCTTGAGGTAATTTTGATTTTTTATTTTTATTATTATTTTTTTTTTACATACTGTATTAATTCAGCATGGGACATTATTACCTCTGCATGTAACCTGTCTAAAAGTGAGTGCGCATGCATGCATGCACACACACACACACACACACACACACACACCCCCCCCCCCCCCGGACAGAATTTGGGGCTTTGCTGCTTTGTTCAACAGCACTTCAGCTGTGAAGGTGGAGAAAGGGAAGGTGCAGCTCACACCCCCATCACCACACATTATTCCTGCTGATTTGGGATTCAAACCAGCAACCTTTCAGTCCAAAGGCTGCTTTTCTACCCATTAGGCCACAGCTACCCCCAGCTTACTATGATTACATCATTGCATTGTATTATTATTGTTATTATTATTATTGTTATTATTATTATTGTTGTTATTATTACTGTTGAAGAACTTGGATGTAATATTTGTCGAGTTTCTTTATTATTATTATAATTTTTTTAAACAGAAATATAATTTTATTCCTTCACTGCATGCTTTCCCCTCTTTTTTTATATCCAGTAAAATCAGAGCCCCAATGAGTCCATTTCAGATCCTCGTTCAGTTCAACACATGTCACAGACCACGCCTCCTCGCCGCTGACGTGTCGCGGTAGGGAATGTCAGCTCTCGGACGCAGAGCGCATGTTGGTATTCCACGTGTTTAACTCTTCGTCTCAGCATCGGCGTGCGCACGCACCCAGGCCGGGGTTGGATGCGCACGTTTCATTAAGAGAAATAAAGAGGAACCCAAGAGGAACGACCAGTGACGGCGATCCATCCAAGATCCAGTGATGTTTCTTCAACTGAAAGCTGATTACAGACTCATGGGGACTGAACGTTTCCCAAGATAAATAAAAGCATGATTTAAAAAATTCGAAAGTAGAACTTCATGGTGTCGGCTTAACCTATCCCCCTCCCTCTGAGGTCGTTCAACAAACTCCACCCACAACGCACAAGCTACACTCTGACTGCAATAAGCATAAAACCCAGGAGAAACATTTTCAGCGTATCGATGACGCGCTGCTTGATAAGAAGGTGAGGGTGACGTGGACAGTTTAATTGTGCGTCGTTGTGATTATGGGATGTCCGTGGTCACGTTCACCGTCATGGTGCACATGGTTTGCTGAAGTGATGACTGGGCCCTGAACGGGACGGTTCTCAGGAAGGTGATGGTGATGATGACGATGATGATGATGATGATGACGATGAGTGTTGCTTTGAGGTGAATCCGTGACAGTAATGTTCAGCTCGGAACTTCTTCCCATGGTCACGTTGCTGCGAGTTAACTGCGTGGAGTTGAAAGGAAGCTATTAAAAGAAAAAAATTGTAAAAATTAAAAACGATTAACATTCCATGAGGTCATACCCATGATGTTAAGACGCTCACGACAGATGTGCTCACCGTGCAGTTACACTTGTTATGGAAATAAGTTGCTCTGATGGCCTCCTCGACGTACGGGGAGCGCAGGAAACTGTACGGCAGGACGACGTGAAATGTCAGATGGCCGCATCTAGATGCACGGAAGGAAAGAGGACATTATACATCCCAAGGTGATACAGCTGGCGGAATTTGGAAAAACTCGTCTCGTGTCGGACTGACCGCCGTACCGATCGTAAACCAAGAAGTCGTCCTTATCCCCCTGCAGCGTGTCCCAGACATTGGGCTGCGACAGGCTCTGCTGGTAAACTTGGATGCCCTGCGCTGTCCGTCTCTTCAGCTCCCAGTACATGTCTCTGGAATGAGTGTCCTGATCGTTCACGATCAGGAACGAGATGGCGGTCAGGTTGCCCTTCACCAGCTTATCACGCAGTTTGCCGAGCCTACAGGCCGAACAACGGCGACAGTTACAGGGAGATTTTAAAATTCTTGTTCACGGGGTCGTGATAATTTATTCAAAATGTTTAACCAACGGGACTGCTAGTGTGTCGATAACTTTTCTTAAAAAGGTTTAAAGGTTATCGGAGATCTTCATACTCTCATTGAGAATATACCAGACAGGAATGGTGCGATCCGATTGGTTCACAATTTCAAGATTATTGAATGAAGTGATATGGAGATATGGAGCTTTATGGATATGGAGAATTATTCTTCACCTCGGGAGGGTTTCATCTGATTCGCCATCGTACAAAACCTCATTCATTCATTCTCTAAGCCGCTTAAGCCCAATTAAGGTCGCAGGGAGACTGGATCCCATCTCAGCAGACAGAGGGAGGGGAACACCCTGTACAGCCCGCCAGGCTATCACAGGGCCAACACAAAGAAAAACCATTCACACTCACACCTTGGGATGATTTGAAACTGTCAGTTAACCTGCTGTGCATGTTTTTGGACTGTAGGAGGAAACCTGAGCACCCAGAGGAAACTCTAGCAAGCACGAGGAGAACATGCAGACTCCACACGGAAACATCCCGAGTACGGGAACGGAACCCAGGACCTGCTTGCCACGAGGCGAACGCGCTCAAAGCTACGCCACACGTGCTGCCCTGCACTCGACCTCCAATGACCTTCTGATCAATTCCTTGAAGCCTTTGATCTCAAGTCGCTACTCTGAAAATTTCACTGCATGTTAAGGAGGTTTGAGATGTGTTCATGCGTCATGACAAAAAGTAAATAAATAAACGAACAATAGCAAATATGGTAATTACACAACATCACTTAATTAATATGCACATATTTATACGTTTAGAACGTGTGGATTAAACCCGTGTGTATAAATTCACCGGTTGGATCATTCAGTTGAATCTGAACTCACATCGCAGCCTGCGTGAGGCAGAAGTGTCAGGTGGCCTTCAGCAGCGCTACCACCACCACGTTTCCCTCCGACTCATTCATGGGTGAGCGGCCGTCGATATGCCAGAGCGGCGCTGGCTTACAGATGGTCGACTGGCTGCTCTCCCTCTCCTCAAACAGCATCGAGGTCCAGAGCAGGCTCGGGAACGAGGCCAGGCATAGAGCAAACAGTGCCCTCATGACCCCGTCAATGTCCCTTTCCTACAGAAGGATGTGAGATCAAATCCCTTCTATTGCTCTACTGGATTAAATATGAAAAATCCGGCAAAATTAAATCGGTTCTCTTTTTAAACGGTTACCGTGATAAACCACCGAGCTCTGAAAGAGATCAATACAGAGTCGAGTACATACCTCCGTTATCTCACTGCTGTGTTTGGAAGAAAAACAAGTGGAGTCGATGTACTCCGGAGGTTTTAAAACCTCATCCAAGAGAAACATCCCCCTTTCCCTTAACTAAACACACCGAACCAATAAAGGACCAGTTCAGGGACCTGGTGGCGTTACACCACAGGGGTCACGACCTTCAGAGCAAAAGCTGTTTTCAGTACTTTATCAGGCTGGCCAGGGCAGAAGTACGCAATAACAAACAAACAAACAAACAAACAAACACGCAGGTGAAGATTAAAACATGGAACCGATGTGACGAGAACGTAAACGTAAACCACTCCAGTCGAGATTAGGAAGACGGAGACAGTTGACCGTTTGTCCCTGTTTGTTTCAGCTAAACATTCACTAATCCTGTCAGTTGGAAGATCGCGGTGGGGTGGGGTGGGGCAATCTGCTTCACAAAAGCTCACATGGGAGGAGCAATTCGGATCAGGCTGGGAAGCACTGCAGGTACCAATTAGTCCAGTAGGATTTATCAGGATGATCCTGGATGTAATCCAGGAGTTTACATCTGTTCGAGGTCACTGAAACCGGAGACTCCTTCCATAAATGTGAAAATGACAAACCTGCAATAACATCGGTGCAACTGGTTACTACGGAAACAATAACATTAGAATTACAAGTGATTTAATTTGTCTAATCAGAATTCAGCAGCGCTGTGGTACAATAAAATAATCATCATCATCATCATCATCATCACTTACAGAATAACAAACAAATCTACAAATAGTTCTGCTGAAGTTCATGGGTGGCTATGTGAAGAAACACACACACACACACACACACACACACACACACACCAGTCTTATGTCATCATTCCCATCAGTCCTTCTTCGCTTGTCCCGTTCTCGTCCGGACTGTCGCAGGCCGTGATGATCCCCAGCCCGAGTTCTGCCAGATCCTCCTGCATACTCGCGCTCACCATCATTTTGGGTTCTAAGCGGTTACACAGCGTTCGGTAAGAGGGCAGCGGGTAACCGAGCTCACGCAGGAACTCGTATCCTTTTACCCCAACAGCGCATCGGATCTTCCGTGCGGTCAGGACGGTGTCGTGGGACCAGACGGCGCGGCGCGAGCGCTTGGTGAGGGTCAGAGCTCGGATCTGGTCCTCGTACAGGAACATCTGCAGTCCTTTCTCCATCCTGTTGAGCCTCTGCAAACGCTTCTTCATCTCCTCCACCTGCAACACGACAGGTTAGTTTTTTTTTTTTTTTTTTTTTTTTTATCTTTAACATCGACCTGAACGATGAAGACTTTTTTTTTTTTTTAATACTGTCATGACAAGATACACAGAATATTACACCGTACAGCTTCGGGATTAAATTACGACAAGAAAACTCGGAGAGTCCAAATCTCCTCCAAAGGCAGAAGTCCACTTTTCAATTGTATGCCAAGCTACAGCTGCAAATCACTTTCCGAAAGAGCCGCAGCGGTATTTCTACACTGGTCGCCCTGTTGTCACGATTGTACTTCGCTGCCATCTACTGGATTTTAACATGTACTGTATTGTTCAGTGGAGATTACCAGTAAAGTGTAAATCTCATAGCTGTGAGTGAAAGTAAACTTAAATGCTAGGATCCATCTCATGACCCAGAATGGGTTCTTCCTCAGCCCAGGCTACGGCCGTCCATCAAATTTAATCGAAATTTGGGTCAAGACATTTTATACACTCCTATAAAATCTAACAAAATGCTTCACCTGCCATTCCCAATGTAAGAGTTTTAAACAGGGCAATGGTGGCCTGGTGGTAAAGGTGCTGGATCACTGATCCAAAGGTTGTGGGTTCAAGCCCCACTCTCCACAGGTAGTCACTGACCCCCCCCCCCCCCCCCCGTGCACTAACTGGGTTATCAAAGGCCGGCCATGTCGCTCACTGTCTATGGTGTGAGGTTCATATTAAAAGAACCATTGCTGACTTTCGACAAGAGGAGCCGCATAGAAGTCAGCATGTTTCCGCCCTGCGATGGCCTGGCGAGCTGTCCAGGGTGTACTCTGCCCTCGCGCGGAGTCGGCTGGATGGACACCAGCCTCCCCATGAACCTAATTAGGATTAAGTGGTTACAGAAAATGAACTGAAACAAAAAAAAAAAACCCAAAACCTCCCATCAAAACTACTTACATTTTTATGTGAGGTGCGCGCGTCTGTGTGTTTATATTTTATTTACACCTTGTGTCATTATATACATTTATAGCATTGAATATGTATTTATTGATATTATATACACATATACATTTATGTATACATCAGTCAAGGGAGGGTTGATCCTACTTCGCAGAATTTGGTGGTGGTGGTGGTGGGGGGGTGTCTCGGTCCCAATTAACCGCGGAAAATGAGGGATCCCTGTATCTGTATATATAAAGAAAAATAAAGTCTAAAAATATAAAATATAATATAAAATAAAATTTTAAAAATTCAGGTTACGAAACGCATTTTCCTAAAATTTGTGTCTCTGGATATGAAACAAGTTCACGTTAACGAAAGCGCCATCTTAAAAATTCAAACGTGCCATTCAAACAATGCGCGAGTTGTTTTCCCACTGATTGTCTCCCAACACCCCGCCCTGCTGGCCTCCCATTGGCTAGGAGGGAGCTGAATCTCCATAATATAGTACTGTACCCATAATGCTTTTCGTGTCCCTTCGACCCATTGTTCGACACACACGTGAAGGAGAGTTGTACGGTTGGTTCGTGAGTTTTTTGTGTGTGCTTCTTGCAGCATTAGTTTTCGTTATTAATCATGAGCCCCAAGAAAGTGATTCCCGGTGATACAGTGATGGAGGCGATTATTTCGGAAAAAGCAACCGCCATATTTAAGGACCCCATGAAGGAGGGTGAGGGTTTGGATTCTTCAGTCCAGCAATCCCCGGACTTTAAAGCGTCGCATGGGTGGTTCGAATGATTTAAAAAAAGGTAAATAATTTTCTTTTACTTTTAACACATATTTAATACAAAATTTGTGTACTTTTATCACTTTTAAAGGGTTTATGGGGTAGTATTGGGAGCCTTGGAACGAATCATGCGTTTTACATGTAAAATGCGGTTCAATTTACGAAAAATGCAGGTGACGAAAAAGGCGCTGGAACGGATTAATTTCGTAAAGTGAGGTACCACTGTGTGTGTGTGTGTGTGTGTATATATATATATATAAAATCATCACCATCATATACATAAATATATATATACACACACACACACACACACACACACACACACACACACACACACACACAGACAGACAGACAGTGATACCTCGTCTAACAAGTGACTTTTATAATGAATTTTCCATGATACGAGCTTCGATCCACCAAAAATCTGCTTTATCCAACGAGCAAAAATTCACTTTACAAGCTCTGCTGGGGGAAATGGCTTTTCTGGGCCGATTAGCCTTGTATTCTTCCGTGTGTATTCCTCCGTGCACCAAGAACGCCTTGTGCAGTGCTTCACAATTATTTTCTGAGACGCCCCCTCTAGGAAGATAAAAAAAAATCATTTCATGTCCCCCTGTTTAATGCACTTCATATCATTTGCTCGGTGCTTTACTCTACACCATCGAGAACAAAGTGAGAGAGAGCCACTGCCACCTACTGTAGTGGATGCGCAATTACACTTAATTCTAGTACAGTATGGCTAAAAAGCATGTTCTCCAGGGTGATCTGCACCCTCCCTGGCATCACACTGTGCCCCATTATTTGAGAAGCACTGACCTTCTTGCTGTTTTTCTGTGATGCTGCTGGATTTCTGTCGGGGATTAAATCAGTTCGTGAGTCTGTCTCTACCTGCCCTTCTGTCTTAAAACACAACACACCAGCTCACTGAAGCATGAATGGCTAAAGACACAAATGCTTCAAAAAGCTAATAAATTAATTTAAATCCTTTAAAGGTTAAACTTCCCCACATCTGAAGATCACATATCTGTCTGGATGACTGAATGGATGATTTGATGCATTAATGTCTGGTTTGTTCACTCTCTCTCACATCCCTTCCCTTTCTGAACCCTCTCACTCTCTTTTCATTGACATTAGATTACAATGAGACCTCATGTCAGACGTCATCACGCCCGTCGCACGTGTCTGAGTCGCAGTGTGACGTAAGCATACGTTTACTTTGAACAGCGTGCCGAGGTGTTTACGGTATCTGTGGTGTGAACGGGTGGATTGGACCGAACCTCTCTCTGCAGTCTGGCTGTGTGTTGCTGCTGCTGCTCCAGCTGGGTTTTATAGTGATGACACAGAGAACACGGCCGGGCTTCCTCCATTCGCTGCAACTCGTCGTTCTCAAACTCCGTCCGGGGTTGTCGGCGAGCGTAACCGTGATCGCCAACCTTCAAATCTTTCTCTGTGAAATTCAGTCCAGTGTTTCAGTCAGCCAATCTTTTATTTCCACTTCTGACAATGTCTTAGTGATAAGACAACAAAATATGCAGAATTTTTTATATTTTAACTTTCAGCCCAATACACTTTTTTAAATTCTAATTTTAAAATCGACACATTTGTTTTATCGTTCTCAAATTCTTACTCTTCATTTAGATTCTATATACCAGATTATTCTTAACATTTCTAGAACACGTCTGAGTGTAAGAGCCTGCCATTTTACCTGGGTCCGGTTTCAGCGGAAGGGTGGGGTTCATGTGTTGGGCGATGGGTGAGGGCGGGTCTGGGACGTTGAACAGGGTGGGAACTGCGTTGGGTTTTAGTTTCCTTCCTCCAGTTGGTGATCTGGCAATCTCCTCAAACTGGCTCTCCTCAAAATGATCCTGAAAATCCACGGAGAAAATGTGAATTCAGAACATGGACTGAATGAGCAAAGTTTTGTAAGCTGGTTAATATACAGTATTAGATAAAGCAAAACAGGACACGACTGAAGCCACCTTGAAAAGGTCAACTTTAAATTTCAAGTTGAATTGAATTTCGTTCATTTTTCAGACAACGTATAAAATTTCCATTCGTAGAAACTTTAATGTGGATTTATAAGAGACGGGTTTTAATGACCAATCGAAGATCAACTTATTCCTATAGTAACACAGTGACTTGCAAAAAATAAAAACATTAGCAAACCCATTACATGCAGAGTAAGCCTACGTTTTAAAGTAGCAAGAAATAAATGAAGCAGTTTCAAAAATAAACCATCTTCGTCTGTTCCCTTCAGGAGTCGCCACAGCGAATCATCTGCCTCCTTTTCACCTCATCTTCTACTCTTACGCCAACTACCTTCATGTCCTCCTTCACCACATCCATAAATCTTCTCTGTGGCCTTCTGCCTGGTAGTTCCAACCTCAGCATCCGACTACCAATCTATTCACTATCCCTCCTCTGTACATGTCCAAACCATCTCAATCTAGCCTCTCTGACTTTGTCTCCAAAACTTCTTACATGTGCTGTCCCTCTGATGTACTCATTACTGATTCTATCTGAGTTACTCCCAAAGAGAACATTTATCTCGGAGTTTCAAAAAATAAATATGCTGACAAAAAAAAAAAAAAAAAACGGTTGATCAAAGCATGTGTGCTTACTAATCACTAACACATTAGTTTATAAACTAATCTGGACCTTTCCAATATGGCAAATGGGTTGACGTGTTGCACCATCAACTGTTCGTTTTCGACTGGAAACCTTTTCCCTCCCGCACTTGGTTCCACTTGCCTGACACAGTCTGGAGCACGGGGTTGGAACGAAGTCTCGGCGACAATTTATCACCCACTTTCTCGTCCGAATGGGATCTTTTGGAAAACGGAAAAGTTGCTTTCCAATGGTTGTAGAATTCGAGCAATTCGGAGCAGAACATCCACCCATATCTAAATTAGCTTAACGATTGCACCGTCTCTACCCCTATTTAAGCAAATCCCGCCCTCGGACGTTGGGATTGGGTGGAAGTCCTCTGAGATTCCGTGTGATTGGTCGCATGCATGCGTGAACAAAATTCTATCCAATCATATCGAGTTTTCCAGAAAACGGTTGGGGGGGAAATAACAATTAACCGGCATTAGTTAAGAATACATTGACACGTTGCTAAAATGACTGCATTTCGTCTGTCAGGTATAAAATCGTCGAAATAACAAAACAAAAACATACTGTTGTTGTTAACAAGTCAATTACACAATATTTATCGGGATATATAAAGATAAGCAATAAATATAGCTTGACAAAGAAGTGCAACCCTGAGTTTCTTTGAGCCAAAATGGCGCCTGTGTTTTCTTCCATCGGTGGCGTTCAACGGCGTCTGAATATTTGCGGTTCATTTCATTGCCTAATTGAAAGTTATAACAATTGAGGAAAACAAAAGCGTATCTAGGTTGCCACGTCTTTAATTATATTTTCTTACTATTTTTCTGTTAGTTTATTATGAGTATTTCTTATGGTTTTAAAACGTTATGGATTCATGAATAAAATGAAGGCATCCAGCGTAGCCTGCTTTGTTTTAGGACCCCCCCTTAAACGACTCTCTATTGGCGTCATATCCCCTACATTAAGTGCGCTATATAGTGCGGAGAGAATGTGGTTTTACGCCCTAGGTAGGGCACATTGTAAGTGAAATGTGGGTTAGGATTTGAAAAACGTGTAAATACATAAACGAAAGCTCACATGGAGGGAGAGCGCGCCAGAGACAGAGAGAGACTGAGACGGTTGTTATTCTTTTGAAAGAGGAGAATTGTGAACAATAATTAAGTGAAAAGGAATAATTATAATCCTAAAATGCGTGTTTAGGAACATGTAGACAGCAAACGCTTCAGGTGACGCTTAAACGTTATTGTTTCCATTCGGTGCATTGGCTGAAATGAGTCAATGTAATTTGAGGGCTTTATATAAACTCGAGCCATATTGTTGAGATTCTTTTTGTTTTAATGAGCAGAGGAGGAGGAGGATGATGATGATGATGAGCCCCTCGCTGGTTGTCCCGGTGATAGATGTTCAGAATAATAATTTTAAAGAATTATGGCCTGCTATAGTACTCGCGTTAAAAACCTCTTCATTTATCGGCCTCGACACGGTGAGCCCAGAGTCAAGTCTCCAGGTGGACTCTTCCCTTGTGTTCTTTCTTTGATTTGAAACCTTCTGTGTTGTTTCAGGAGCTCAGCGGCCTCGGAGCGAGGAAAGCTCTTCTGGCTGAGTGAGTATTAAAACTCCTCAAATCTGTAAAGTCTCGGCATTTGTCTGTCCCGAAGCCAGTGTGAGATTCCTCTGCAGGAACACACGACCCGGTGCAGTGCATGATCTTTAACCACCCGCTTTCGGACAGGCTCGGGTAGCCCCGCCCCCTGAGGCCTGAGGCCCAAACACTGAGAGTGCGGGAGGAGGGAAGGGAGGAATTTAATAGAAAGTAGGACAAATATTTGAAAGTAAACACAGGCCAGTGGTGACCTGGTGCGAAAGGTGCTGGATCACTGATCCGAAGGTTGGGGGTTCGAGTCCCACCCTCCACGGGTTGTCGCTGCTGTCCCCCCAGTGCTCTAACTGGATTATCGTGGGCCGGCCGTGTCTCTCTCACTGTCCTTGGTGTGAGGTTCATGTAAAAGGACCATTTCTGACTTTCAAAAGAGTTGCTGCAAAGCCGTCAGCGAGCGTGTTTCTGCCCTGCGATGGCCTGGCGAGTCGTCCAGGGTGTACTCTGCCCACGCCCGGAGTCGACTGGGACGGGCGCCAGCCTCTCGATCGATCACTCTAATTAGGATTAAAGGTTAAAAAAAAAAAAAAAAAAGTCCGTTGGGCTTTTTCCACCCGAGCCGAGTGTCTCATCAGGCCGGTGCTTATCCCCGGTTTTCGTAGCGTGACACGACCAGGAGTTCAACTCGTCCTGGGTGGGACGCTGGTCCACCGCAGGTTACCTTCCCAGTATGTTTTTGCTGGGTGAACAGAACCGATCATGAGCAAGGTCTTAACCACATGCAGCGTACCAGTAAAATATAGCGGGTGAACAGAGGCACGCTTGTGCTGAAGATCTTGCTCATCATCGGGAGGTTGTGTGTTCGAATCCCAGTTAGACCCAGACTGTGCTAAGACCCATAAGCAACCATACTTGTGGTTAAGACCCTGCTCATGGGTCTTGGCACAGTCTGCCAGTCATGAGCCCAGCACCACCACTACGCCACCGGCCCCACTATTAGGATTAAGCGATGATGTAGGCTCCACCAACTTGTAAATAAAACCATGAACGCTGATTACATCACTTCCTTTAAAGCGAATGAGCTGAGATATAAAGGAGGAAACTGATGAGGATCGTTTCTCACGTGGTTTAGGTCGATTGAGGATCGGTATAAAGCGATATGTCATGCCGCACGGACCCGCTCCATCCTGTCCCTGGGACTCGCCTGCTACAAGAAACTCGATGGCAAAGTGAGTTGATGTTTGAACGCCTTTCAGCTGCCAGTGTTCTGTTTATCCTCCTCTTCCTCATCCTCCTCTTCCTCTTGAACTTGGTGTGTATGCAGGCAGATGGTACGTACCTGGTTCAGGTGTACAACTTGACGCTGCTGTGCTCCGAGGAGTACGTCATCGAGCCGCAGTCGGTACAGTTCCTCGTTCAACACGGCTTTAATTTCAACAAGCAGTACGCGGAGGGCGTTCCCTACGACAAAGGCAACGATAAGGCGAGTGTCGATCCGATGTCGCTGCACTGGATCAGCTTTTTATGTTTGATCTTTCTGCTACTGATCCTCTTATTGATGAAAAGCAACACAGCAAGTGTAAGAGGACATTCCCACTATTTCTGTCCAAAAAAGTAAACCGTGTGTGTGTGTGTGTGTGTGTGTGTGTGTGTGTGTATCAGGGCGGAGAACCTCAGGGCGTGAACATTCGGACGTTGTTCGTGGAGCTCCTGAGGGCAAGAAAGCCTCTGGTTCTCCACAACGGGCTGATCGACCTGATGTTCCTGTACCAGTGTTTCTACGCTCAGCTTCCTGACAGACTGGGGACGTTCACGGCCGACCTGTCGCAGATGTTCCCCGCTGGCATTTACGACACCAAATACGTCACCGAGTACGAACTGTTCTTCACAGCGTCTTACCTGGAGTACGCCTACAAGAAGTGGTAGGTTGGTTTATTTATTTATTTATTAAAAAATAAAAGTTTAATGAAAACCCGGCCTGCTGAAAGAAAAGAAATTCTGGGAAACAAAAATTATAGTCAGCAGTGAGATGAAAACATGAAACAAATTATTCAGAAATATAAAACCAGCCACAAAAAAAAAAAAAAAAAAAATATATATATATATACAGTGGTACCTCACTTTACAAAAGTCACCAAACGAAAAATTCAGGTTACGAAACACCTTTTCCTAAAATTTGTCTCTGGATACAAAACGAGTTCACGTTATGAAAGCGCCGTCTTAAAAATTCAAACCCGCCATTCAAACAATGCGCAAGTTGCTTTCCCGTTGGGTGTCTCCCAACACCCCGCTGGCCTCCCATTGGCTAGGAGGGAGCTGAATCTCCATAATACAGTACTGTACCCATAATGCTTTTCGTGTGCCTTCGACCCATTGTTCGACACACACGCATGAAGGACAGTTGTACTGTTGGTTCATGAGTTTTTTTGAGTCTGCTTATGATGGTGTTATTTTTCGTTATTAATCATGAGCCCCAAGAAAGTGATTCCCGGTGAAACTGAAAAGAAGAAGTGGGCTCCGTTATCAAGAAAAAAGTAAAACAGGAGATGATAAAAAATATGAAAGTGGGATTCGGTTGAGTGAAATCGCAAAGGAGTCTGGCCGAAACCCCTCGACAATCGGGACGATATTGAAGCAGAAGGAGGCATTAAAAGCGGAGATACAGTGACGGAGGCGATTATTTCGGAAAAAGCAACCGCCATATTTAGTGACCTCGTGAGGGAGGGTGGGGGTGGGGGTTCTTCAGACCAGCAACCCCTGGACTTTAAAGCGTCGCATGGGTGGTTCGAGAGATTTTTAACAAAGGTAAATAATTTTCTTGTTGAAAAAAATTGTTGTACTTTTATCATTTTGAAGGGTTTATGGGGAGCCTTGGAACGAATCACACGTTTTATATGTAAAATGCACCTCTACTTACGAAAACTCCAGGCTACGAAAACGGCTCTGGAACGGATTAATTTCGTAAAGTGAAATACCACTATATTTATAAAATAAATAAATTAATTAAAAGGAGTAAACCTGGTTTAATCTTAAACAAAAATTCAGTTTTATATACTGTAACTTTTTTTTTTAAATAAAAATGAAAAAAAAAAAAAAATTTTTTTTTGAAGACCGGAACGTTTACGAACGTTTCTAATTGAAAAATTTCGATGATGTTGACGTTTTCAGTTGAAGTCGGCACCGAGTCATAAGGCGTGTTGTATTTTCAGTAAACTGGACAACAGCAAATCCATCCAGGCGAATCCGGAAGGACGTCACGTGTTGCTGGAGTTCTGTAATTATACGGGTCGCCTGCAGAGCTTCGTGGACTACAGGCCTTGTGTTGACAGCAGCAGCCGGGACGGACCTCTGAACGTCTGCGTTCAGTTCTCGGCAAGTTCCTCTCAGAACACTTTAATAATGTAAACAGAAGTGCCACGCTCGAAACCAATCAGAATCCAGAATTCTTGTTTACACACTCAGGTCTGTGAGCTCGAGAAGGTCCAGTTGTATGTTGGCGATTTTGCCTTTGTAGATGAACACAGTGCAGCGGCGGCCTGATGGTAAAGGCGCTGGATCACCGAGCCGAAGATCGGGGGTTCAAACCTCACTCTCCACTTGTTGTCACTGTCCCCCCAGTGCACTAACTGGGTTATCAAAGGCTGGTCATGTCTCTCACTGTCTATGGTGGAGGTTCACACACTTTCAACATGAGGAGCTGCAAAGCCGCCAGCGTGTTTCCGCTGACATTCATTCAATGAATCTGACGTTCATTCATTCATTTTCTGAACCACTTGATCCTAATTAGGGCCACAGGGAGGCTGGTGCCAGTCTCAGCCAACTCTAGGTGAGGGCGGGGTACAGCTTGCCAGGCCATCGCAAGGCCCCTCATTTCATTTTCTGAACCATTGAATCTTAATTACGGTCACAGGGAGGCTGGTTCCCGACTCGGGGCAACGGCAGAGTACATCCTGGACAGCTCGCCAGGCCATCGCAGGGCAGAAACACATTGACGGCAATGCAGCTCCTCTTGTCGAGAGTCAGCGATGGTTCTTTTACATGAACCTCTCACCAGATAGTGAGACACAGCCGGCCTTTGATAACCCAGTGAGTGAGTGTGTGTGTGTGTGTGTGTGTGTGTGTGTGTTGGGGGGGCAGTGACAGAGCCCCAACCTTGGAATCAGTAATCCAGCTCCCTACCACTGGCCCACCACTGCCCTCTAGCTGTCACCCTGTTGTATTTTCAGAAGATCGATTTATTGAACTAACCCCGGTTGTGTTTGTTGCGGCAGGCTTACGGGTGGTGCCCGAGTGGCTCTCGGTGCCCCATGTCACATGACACAGACCTCATCATCCAACAAGATGAGAACAGGAAAGAAGACAAACGGAAGAAAAGGAAGCGCAGGAAGAAGAAGCAGAAGACAGATCCAAAGGAGGAGGAAGAGCCGCAGGATAAGAAGGCTCACGTGGAGGGTGTGGACGAAGACTGTGCAGAGGAACGAAAGGTGGGCGGGAAATTTACTGCTAACGACGAAGAGATGGCGAGCGGAGAAACGCCAGCTGCCAAGTCTCCGAGCGACCCGGAACCTGTCGGAAGAGATCAGACACCCGACGCACACAACCACGGTCCGGAAGCGTCCCTGAGGAAAACCGACGTGGGGACGCACCGAGCCGGCTTCGACGCCTTCATGACCGGATTCATTTTTGCCTTCGCGAGCCTCCGGAACGCTGAAGGATCGGATACTTGGGCCAGTGCCTGCGCTAACAAGCTGTATCTGAGCGGCAAGAGCGTTCCACTCCACGTGGCCAAAAGCACCTTCTCAAAGTCCTCCAAAGCCCACGTGACGAAGATGGAGTACGTCTGGAGGAGCATGGACGGGACGGCGTGACGGGACGGCTGGCTTTGATAAACATGACGTAGTGATGTAATAAAGCATTTTTTATGTTAATGTCAACAGTTTCATTCTTCCCATTCCATACATGTCTCCCGGTGGATCCGGGCCTGCCTGCAAGGTGGTGGGGGGGGGGGGGGGTCAACCGGGATGATTTGTACAGGTCACCATTTCCAATTCCCGACATGTTTTATCCCCGGTTGGAGGAAACTGATGCGCAAACAGAAGTTCACGTTTGATTTATTTTGCCATGTGCTCAGTTTTAGCCCCACCTACTCGATGGCTGAGCAAACAAAATGCTTATAGACACTGATGACTCGCAAAAAAAAAAAAAAAAAAAAGAGAGACGAGACACAAACATTTCCCCCGCACGCTTAAACAACACAAAAGGCAAATCATTTATTATTCTGTTTAAACCACTGAATATACACATGCACATCATTAAAAAAAAAAAAAGTACTGAAACCGTATCGATGGGAGGAGGACGGGTCCTGATCTGTCTTTGGTAGAAATGATCCATCTCTCAACGTTACAGATGTGTGAAGAGAGGAGGAGGAGGCGGGAGGTCGAGGCGTCATGGCGACAGAAGCACATCTAGAATTGTGCTCATCAGACTGTAATAACAACAACACTACACTTTGCACACTGTTGACCAGCAGGGACATTAAGACATCAAAGTAAAATTAGTTTTCTTATAAATATCAAAATAGAGCCTCTTTCTATGTCGTCACTATAAAACTAATCTGCCTCGGTTAGATTTATTGCATAGAAATGTAGTGACAAATCCAACAAACAAACAGAATGAACGCATCAAAAGTTGCTCGACTCGAGTGCATCGTACACATTCGGAATCAGTTCCAGACACGGAGCGGGTTTCATCTCGAACAGCGACACCCGCCCCGCTCCAGGCCAAGACGGAATGTCGGTGTCTCTTCCAGCCGCTGGTTGCGTTCATGAGGAGACGCAGAACCGGACGAGTGAAAGAACTGAAATATTTAAATACTCAAAAGAAATAATAACAACACGTCAATTTTAACTGTTGAAGAAAATTATTTTATAACATCACAAAGTGTTTGTCTAATTAAGGATTTATTTATTTATTTGACCTGCATCATGTGATCTGTCACTGTTGAATGTTTATTTTTAGCTATAAAAAGTGTTTAACTGAATAATAATAATAATAATAATACGGTGCTGAGCAGCATCTCATCAGATGTCACACCGGGACAGGAGATCAGGTGATGCGGCGGCACGGCAGGGCGCAAGAACGATCGAGCGCCGATCCTGTGGCGGGACCAGCGTGCTCAGAGGAAGTGGGTTCCTGCTGGTCGGAGAACACAAGCCGGACGCGTTCTGTTCATCCTCGGCTTCCATGTCCTCTCCATTTCCATTGGGCAGCCGGTTCGGCTCGTTGTCGTCGAAGAAGCTGCCTCTGCTGCTCGAGCAGTCCATGGCTTCGTCGGTCTCGGCCGAGCTGCCGTCTGACTCCGCCCTCGCTCTGGAAGGTTCTCTCGGTCTGTAAGGCGGGATCTCGGGAACGGCGTATTTCCTCACCCGGCTGCTGAGCACTTTCGGTTGGGCGTCTCCGCCTTCGCTTTTCGCCGTGCCGAAGGCCTCGGACAGCGCCTGCTGTGGGGATACAGGCAGGGAGTGGCACTGTCGTCCCGGCAGCTGCCACAATTCAGGCCAGGAGCTGCCGGCGGTCGTCGGAGGCTGGTACGAGCTCATGCTGCCTCGCGGCGAGTGCAAGTCAAACATGAGCGAGAACACGGACTTGCTGGGCATGTCAAAGAATTTGATCTTCCCACCCTTGAGGTCCTCGCGAGCGCTGAAGGGGTTGACCTTGGTGGCTCCTCGTGGTCCCGGGTTGTAGTAAGGGTCCTGGACGTTCACCTTGCGGCCCGGTTTGCGGGAAAAGATATCTGATTGGCTGCGTGAGAGCCAGATGTTGCGTCGTGGACGAGGTGACTTGGGTGGGATCTTCTCATCCTGTAGACCCAAAGGGTTCAGTCTCTTTACACCTTGGGGCTTATCACCTGAACACAGAGAGAGGGAGGAGACAGATGGAGTGGGGGAGGAGACAGATGGAGTGGGGGAGGAGACAGATGGAGTGGGGGAGGAGAAGGGGAAGCAGCAAGAAGGATGGCGAAACACAGGAGCGAGACGGTTCATTTCAATGCATCTACTGAGAGAGAAATATTCCTGATAAAATGTGTACCACTGCAGCACCACCAGGGGCCACCATGAGACCAATAATACGCATGATGAATCGAGGCTTAAGGTAGGCGCACACGCACCCTGCCCCACAGGAACGACACTCGAGGCGAAAATCAATGGTCTGAGGAATGTCATGCATTACAAACTTCCCTCAGTCTTCATGGGGGTGGCGGGGCCGGGTGGGGGTGGCGGGGCCGGGACGGTAAAAAAAACACAAATGTTTTTCACCATCCAAAACAGCAAGAAAAAATATTACAGACCGTGATTCAGGTGGCCAAATGTTCCCATACACGAATAGAACCGAACTGATGGATGCTGAATGATTGATGGGAAGCCCAGGGAGTACATCTGCGCACACGCCCACACGCCTGCCCTCCCTCGCTCCCTCCCTCCCTCCCTGGATCGGCTCGCAAAGGAAATTAGAGAGCAGGGTAGTAAAAGTGACAGCGTAACTGGAGATGGCGAGCAAGCGGACACTTCATTTTCAGCAAAACGACTGCGGGTTGAGTCTCCTCCTCCAACCCCACCCTCTGAAGACTCCAGACCAACGTTTATTACTTTATTATTACGGTTTAATAAATGTCAAACTGTATGTATCCTGCCTCCTAAAGGATCATTTATCCCGGCAGCGCTCGTTAATCAGGTACCAAAACCCATCCAGGTGTACGGATCCCGCGTAGCTCACCTTTCGGGACGCTCTTTTTATCGATCTCCACCGGAATATGGATCCTCTCCCTCTCGGCATCTTCAACTTTTAGCCGCTGCTGGATGTCCTCCAGCCTCTTAACGGTCTCTGGGAATGAAGGCCTGAGTTTGGGGTCCATCTGGAATATGAGGGGGAAAAAAAAAAGCTAATCAAGAAAAATTCTTTGAAACTCAAACTGTTTCCTTGATGTTTACACTGAATGTCCTCTGTCACTGTGCTATGAAAAAGGGGAGGATGCCATGCTGGCGCAGTGGTTAGCATGTCGGCCTCTCGCAACAAGGTCCTGGGCTTGAGTCCCGAGCCTGTCGATTCTGCATGTTCTCCCCATGCTGGAGATGGTTTCCTCCCACAGTCCAATGGATTCCACATTATGCTAAATGGCTGTTCCAAATTGCTTCTAGAGGTGGGTGTGTTGATGTGTGTGTATTGGCCAACTATTCATTTTAGTTGTGATAGGCCCCACCCTCCTCACGACCATATTAAAGATGCACTCCCAATTTCTGTACCCGGAAGTAAAATCCCATGCATTATATTACATGCGCGAATGATCATTATATATATATATATATATATATATATATATATAATATATACACACACAATATGATTTTATATATATATATATATATATATATACACACACACACACACACACACACACAATATGATATATTGTACAACAAATTAATGGTTAAAAATGTAAAAATGCTTATCAGATGCCCACTAGAGGGAGAAATTGCATTACTTGTGAGGCGCTCTACCAAATTTAGGCGCTTGTCGCAAGTGACGTATGGTTCTTGTGAGACAAAGCACGGCTTATTCGGACTTCTGATCTTTCAAGTGAAACAAGTATTCAACGCACATAAAAGAACGTGAAGTGAAATAAATTGGATAAACAAACAATGATAAACATGCTACAGCACAGTACATAAAATCACACACATGAACATTCTAAACATTAACTTAGGTACTGTACTGGAATAATGATTGAAACATACTTTAATACTACAGTGCTTTACAACAGTTCAGGTGATTATTCCTCTTCAGGCACTTCAGAGGAAACTCGTTTCTTCAGAAGAGAGATCCAACGTCAGTACCTTTTTCTGGCGTTTAGCCGACGTTTGAGTGACATCATAGAGCTTAACTGGTAATTAAAACACTAAAAAAAGGCTCAGTGACAACTTGTGCGCGAATGAGGAAAAAGAGGTGCTACATCATCTTCAACCAATCAGCACGAAGGAGGACAGCTATTTATTGAATTTGAATTATGTGACAGTTGCTCTGCAATCTGCGAATATGCACAGGTGCGAGTGCAAAACCGCCAGGCGTCAAGGGCCTACTGTAGTTCTAGATTCATTTTTTGGAAATTTATTTATTGACACCCCCCTGGCAGTGGGGACTTAGTGGTAAGATTCTGGACTACTGATCCAAAGGTTTGAGTCCCACCGTCACCCAGCTGTCACTACTGACCCTCCCAGTGTGATTAACTGGGTTATAAGGCCGGCAGAGTCTCTCACTGTCAGTGGTGGAGGTTCATGTAAAAGCACCATTGCTGACTTTCATACAGAGGAGCTGTATAGCCGTCAGCATGTGATGGCTTGGCGAGCTGGAGAGGGTGTACTCTGCCCTCGATCAGAGTTGGCTGAGATGGGCCTCATTACCTCAATTAGGATTAAGCGGTTCAGAAAACGAGTGAATGAACCCCCCCCTCCCCACGTACGTGTGAGGAAACGTTATATAAGAGCACTTACGTTGCAGCAGTTGAAGGCGAGCTGTAGGAAGTCTGGAGGACAGTCTCCGACCATGTGCTGGAACGCGTGATAATCCAACCCGAAGTTCTGGCAACACAACACACATTCACTGTTTTTCGTGAACTTGAAAAAGTGTAGTCATTCGTAGATAATAACCGTTTATAACATCATTCTGAAGTCTGTGCAGTGTACTACACGTTGTCTGAATTCAGAAAGATCTGTGAGAGATGAGAACTGACTTCGGTGCGAGGCAGGTAGTCGGGATCGGCCTGTATCCGGGCGATGATCTCACACAGGATGATGCCGTATGAGAAGACGTCGGCCTGGAGACGGTCATAGGGGAGCGTGCGTGTTAGGATCGTGATTAGAACCTGTGACTCAGCAAGAACTGCAGTGGAGTGTTCTTACCTTCTCGTTGTATGGTTCATCTCGCAGAACCTCCGGCGCCATCCAGAACGGAGAACCCACCACCGCCAACTTCTCTCCATTGGTCCTGTGCGTGTATATTTGTGTGTGAGAGAGAGAGAGCGAGAGAGAGAGAGAGAGAGAGAGAGACGTTGTGAGAGAGACAGAGTGAGAGAGAGAGAGTTTCTTTAGCTGCTTAGGTATTATTAGCTTTCCTATTAGTTCACTTCTGAACATTATGTTCTGCCAGATCAGATGCTCTCTCTCTCTCTCTCTCTCTCTCTCTCTCTCTCTCACACACACACATGGGTCACTCACTCATGACTGGGGATTTTTTCGGAGAGTCCGAAATCTCCAACAATCGCTGTGTAACCGCTTTCATCTGATTTGATCAGGCAGTTCTGCAACACACACACACACAATAGTAATGCACTGGCCAAATGAATAGCCCTCCCTGCACCCCAACACACCTTGTGGGGGATGGGGAAAATTTTGGCACCCTAATAAGCTATTAACCCCATTCAGGTACGAGTATTATAGAACTTTAAATTCGAAGACGTGGCCAGGAATAAAGATCGTCCGAACCGTACGAACGAGATCAACTACATTATCTATGCTCTCTTTGTGGGAGGAGCTTTACTCCATTTTCCATCAATCCCACCAACACCAGCCAATCAGTAGCATCCGTGGGCTCACGAATATTGAAGAGGGTGGACAGAATGTGAGCCGTGCCACCGTGTGATGCAGCACTTTTTTGAAGAGCATCGGTGTAGACAGGTGAGGGAACGAGTACTGGAGGAAGCTCAGGCCTGGGTGTGGTACCTTGGAGGTGAGGTCTCGGTGAAAGATGCCTTTGGAGTGCAGGTAGGACAGACCCATGGCGATATCTATAGCCAGTTTGACCCGGGTGATCCAACTCAGGTACTTGTTGCTGTCCAGCAGCTGCTCCAAATTCCCGCCGTTGATGTACTGCAGAGGGGAAACAACAACAACAACAACAGCAGCAAAATAACATTTCTCTGACGTGACTCTATTAGTCTTTCAATAGTATTCATCATACACATGTCATTAAAATTTTAATTCTCCTCACTTTAAATTTAGAAATTCTGTGATGAAGTTACTGCTAATTACAAATTAACATTTACTTATTATTTATTATAGTATATACTTTTATTTATATACAAATATGCATATAAAACATATATCCATCCACCCACCCACTATCTTACACTTATCCGAGTTTGGGTCATGCGGGCAGTGGTGGGCTGCTCAACAGTTTGTCATTGTCCCCCCATTGCACTAACTGGGTTATCAAAGGCCGTCCATGTCTCTCACTGTCTATAGTGTGAGGCTGTAAAAGAAACATCGCTGACTTTCGACAGGAGTAGGCGTCAGCTTGTTTCCGCTCTGCGATGGCCTGGCGAGCCATCCAGGGTGTACTCTGACTTTGCCCCGAGTTGGCGAGGATGGGCGCCAGCCTCCCCACAATCCTAATTAGGATTAAGCGGTTCAGAAAACCCAGGCAGCCCGCCCTCCCAGTGACAGGCTCTATCTGTTCCTTGGGGATCCCGACACACCGAGGTCAGATGGGATATGTAATCCCTCCAGCCAGTTCGGGATCTGGCCCCCATGGCCTCCTCCTAGTTGGACATGCCTGGAACACTGCAGGCGACCAGGAAGCAATCCTAATCAACCACCCCAACTAACTCCTCTCGATGCAGAGGTTCTACATCTCACCCGTCACCCTATATAGTAATAATATTATATTTAAATGTATTTTTCACAATTATTTGAGTATCAATACTTTATTTATTATTGCGCATTCTCTACAGTAGGTGGCAGTGGCGCTCTCGCTCTGTTCCCTATGGTGTAGAGAAAAAGCACTGAGCAAACGATATGACGTGCAGTAAACACTATTTATAGTCGTGCGCAGGGCACTGGGGGTATCAAATGTTTTTTCTTCCTATAGGGGGCGTCACAGAAAATAATTGAGAAGCACTGCACAAAGCGTTCTTGGAGCACGGAGGAATACACGTGGAAGAATACGAGGCTAATTGGGCCGAAAACGCCATTTCTCCAGCAGAGCTCGTAAATCAAAATTTTGCTAGTTGGATGGGGCGGAGCTTTGGTGGATCGAAGTTCATAACATGGAAAATTCATTCTAAAAGACACTCATAACTCAAGCTACCTTTGTATTTTATTTTTTTAATTTTATTCATTTCAATTTTTTCTTATATTTTTAATATATTAAAATACAGACGCTCCCTGACTTACGTTTTTAATTGGTTCCGGACGGCCAAACGTAAGTTGAAAGTGAACATAAGTTGTTACAGTGACGTATGACACTCATACTGTACTATACATCCATAAATACCATTACCGTATCTCATAAAACACCCCTAAATCAATTATTATAAACATAACATTGTAAAATAATATCAAATATATCAAATAATATCAACATTAATTTCAAATAAGTCACTTATTTATACCGAGTCACTTTACATGAAGCTTAAAACAGCCAATCAACGCTTACAATATGTGAAGCGCTCAATACCGAAAGTAGTGTACTTGCTGTGGGTTATACAGATTTCCGGTCTTTCAAGTGCACAAGGGTGCCATTGAACTCGTTTAGAACACAGCCTGCACTGATGCAGTCTCCCAGCAAAGCGGAGAGTTCTTTCTTTTGTGTAAGTAAGTAAACTTTATTCAAGAGATGCATACAGAGAACAAGTACAAATCCTAATGAACATTCATATAAAAATAAGTACTATATATATATACACACACACACACACACACACACACACACACACACACACAGTCTGTAGTTTGTAAACAATGAGTGCAGAGTCATTGCGTCATTACATCAGCATACTACGGAGGTACGTCTAAACTCAAAATTTTGACTTTTTTTTTTTTTTTTTTTCCCCAAAAACGTAAAATCGAAAAAACAAAATGGACGAACGTAACTTGGGGAGTCTTTAATCTAATTATTTGTTTCCTATTAGGCGGTTCAACATTTTCCCAAGTGTACAGAGAGTACGCTTTTTTGACCCCCCCCCCCCCCAAAAGTGTACAAATAAATGTTGATGATCTCTCGGCAGGATTTTTTAATAAGATATTAAACAAAACAATGGTGAAATCTCTTTTATAAAATAAATCAATGTATTTCCTTGATCAATACCTCTTTTATACACCAGTCAAATAATAATGAAATCAATAAAAAATATATACTTTGAAAGAATTATTTTTAATGACACCTGCTTTAATATTAAGACATTTGGTTTTAATAATAAAAATGACTGTTTTTAAAAATATTATTTTATATGAAAATATAATTCAAAATGTCTGCATTTTTTGTTGGTCATTGGCTTTTGGATGTCCACGCTTCAGTTTGTGATCAGCAAGAGCGTAGGCTGGTCTGACTGTGTGTGTGTGTGTGTGTGTGTGGGGGCACACATCTCGGTTGACCGGAGCCTAAGCCTTAAAGGGGAAATGAAACGGCGACTAAATAAGTTTATTGAAGCGATTGTGGCTTAAATTTTATATGATAAATAAACCATTGCACACACAGCGGTTTTGTTTGATGTGCTTGTCGTATAAGTTATCGACCCGAAAGTCGCCATCGCTAAGTGCCCGCCTACACAAAGTTACTGTGACGTCACCGAGTTGATACAAAATACCACATAAACTATAGTGCATGCATATCACAGTACATGATATAAACAACATGGAATCTCACGCCAACAACACGCACAGTTTTTCAGCAGAAGACGATTCATCTATTACTCTCAGAATCAGAATCAAATATTATAGTTCAACCAAAAACATTCTCAAATATATTTCAAACTACATCTGCAAGTACATGTGCGAAATACATTTACAAATTGCGCTAAAGTTATTGATCTATTCCAAGGCACAAACAAATATTAATACATATTTACAGCACAAAGACGTACTGTTCATTGTATAAAAGTACTGAGCATGAGGCTGCAGATCCAGGCTGGATGGATTATGATTATTTTATTCATTCTCTGTGCCTCAATGTTTGTGTTCTAACACATGTGCAGGAGCCGGAGGCGGGACTAACAAACTGTGCTTTATTCTCACACTCGCACTTTGTTTGACTGACAGTGTTCAGCTATTATTGCTTACTGATAATATGTTTGTTGATTGGTCAGCTCGGGCGTGCACATGCGCAGTGCCCGTTACACGTTAACTTCCGGTTTACTTCCTGACTCGAGTCATGCGGAACTTATCTCCGACTTTCTCTTCAATAACAGCCATTAAGTTTATTTATAAGATTGTGAATACACATCATTTCTTGTCCAGCGGAACTCAACTCCTGCTGTGTGTGTGTGTGTGTGTGTGTGTGTGTGTGTGTGTATGTACGTACACCCTGTGCACCCCCTCAGCCTCCGCCCTTGATCAGCTGCCTTCTGATGTTTGAGCAGCTGATACCGGGTTGGGTAGCACTGTACTGTATTCATTGCAGACTTTGCAGATATACAACACCGCAGGTGGTTGGCGAATCGTGCCGTACGTTTTGTACGCTGAGGAAAATGTTGAATGATCCCTTACATAGATATATATTTATCATCAATTATTTATTTTATATTGTTTCTGACTTCACTTACCGAATTTATTACCTAATTTTTTTCCATTTGATTACGTTTTATTTCCCTTGTTGTTTATATTCTTTATAAATAAAGTCTCCTTTATTTGTAAACATATTTGTAATTATATTGTGTTTTCCAATGTATTTTTTAATTAAACAGGATGTTTTGAAAACCACCACTAGATTGTTTCCCGCCTCTATCATTTCTTTATTTTAATTTTCCTCCCTCGTTTTTTCCTCCCATTGACCTTCACTCATTTTTCAAAGCCCGAATCCTCCTCCAGATTAAACGCTACAATCACTGAAGTTGGCATACGTCACACCTCTTCGTTTCATTTTATTGAAATGATTTTTCAATGAACAATGCATTTCTGATGTAGCATCCTGCCAGAGAAGCATATTCCATATTTCCGATTTCATCCCTCCATCTCCAGCGTAGAACCTGCTGACAGTAGCTCATCCTGTAAGGGAGAAAACCTGGTGCACGGATCGAACTCCAAACCTTCAGCACAACCTTCAGTTGCTTTTATGAACGACACTCATCTGTCTCACACTTTTATTCCCGCACTCGTCCCTTCATCCTTCTGCAGCAACTACAGATACTCTGAGGTCATTTTCTTTTTAATCATAAAACCATTTCAGTAAAATTAACAGGTTGCTCAATAGGAAATCCTTCTGTTCAGTGGTTTTAAGCTTTAAGTGGTTTAAATTTCAGTTTTCGAACACACTACATCTCAGCACGGCTGCTCCATTAATCCGGTTTTTCCGTGCCTCTTGTGGCGTGACCTCACCACGAGACAAAAAGGCTCAGTGTCCCCTCTTTGTCCTACTTTCCTATTTGCCTGAAATCAACATAACAGCTCGGCGAAACCCAAACTGCATCATGACACCACGCAATAAAAAGGAGTCGAGTTATACATACATTCATTAAAAAAATTAAACACACACACACACACACACACACACACACACACACACACACACACACACACACACACACACTCACAAAGACAGCCATACTCCCTCCTTCTCCTCCTCCCTGGTACCGCCCATAAATAGAAGTGTCCTCTGAGACCTTGATCTGTTCATATCCTTTATCTTCCACTGTTTAATCTCTGCTAATGGACTTACTGAACGGAGCCAAAAGTTCACGAACTGAAACATGGGAGGCGTCGTTTACACAAGTGCTGACAGGCAGGGTGAGAACGAGGACAATAATGACATCATCGTCAGCCATTAAAAAAAAAAAAAAAAAAAAAACGCTTAAGAGTTTATATACTTTATACATGTACAAGTATAAAAGCCTGTTTATCTCTGATATATAAAGTGTGGGGGCCACAGGCGTAATTGTTAGGGTGCTGGACTCATGATCAGAGGATCATGGGTTCGAATCCCTGTTCGACCCCTGGGCTTAACAACACGTGTGCTGCTGTCCACCCAAAAGTACAAATGTAACAGTAAAAAAAAAAATACTGGGAAGGAAACCTGCAATGGACTAGTGTCCCATCCAGGATTAGTTGAAGTTCTGGTCGCTTTACGCCAAACCGCATGCTAAAGCACCAGCCTGATATGTCACGAGGCCTATCAGACGTGTATAAAGTACAAGAGATCAGGATTCTGATTGGTAGAAAGGGTGCCTGTGTCAGCTCTGATGGGAGTGTATCTGCAAATCACAGGTTTATATTCTTCATGTGCTGCTATTGTTTACATTTACAATTATACTTACAGTGTTTTTAGCAGTCACCCTTATCCGGAGTAACTCACATTTATCATTTTTATACAACTGAGCAATTAAGAGTTAAGGGCCATGCTGAAGAGCCAAACCGTAACAACTTGTGGTTACTGAGGTTTGATCCTCCGACCTTCAGATCAGCAAGTCGGAGCTTGAACCACTAAGTCATGACTGCCCTCGATTTCATTTCTATCCGAACAGTTCATTCACTAAAAAAATCTACATGATCTATGATGTCATCAGTGACAGTGAGGCTTTTTTCATTAAAATTTACACTATTGACGTCAGTGCTTACGTTTTCTAGCAACAGGACTGAAGAGTTCATTCTTTGCAGGAGAAAGAAAAAAGATCAGATGGTGAAGCAACGACTGTTTACGTACAGATGTCGTAACACTAGATCTTCTCACACAGCTGTTACATAATGCATAATGCTCTTACATAATAACTTGAGTTACGAGTGTCTTTGATAACGAATGTTCCATGATACGAGCTTAGATCCACCAAAAATCTACCCCAATCAACCAGCAAAATTTTGATTTACGAGCTCTGCCGGGGACATGGCTTTTCCGAGCCGATTAGCCTCATATTCTTCCGCCTGTATTCCTTCATGCTCCGAGAACGCCCCTTCTAAAAAGAAAAACATTTCATATCTCGTCAGCACCCCACGCAAGACTATAAATAGTGTTTACTGCACTTCATATCGTTTGCTCGGTCCTGTCCCCCTACAAAATAGCGCGGCAATAAAAGCACCACCACCACCAACTACTGTAGTGGATGCACAATTACACTTAATTTTAGTACAGTATGGCAAAAAAGCATGTTCCCCAGGGTCATACACGCCCCTCTGACATCACACTGTGCGCCCCACTATTTGAGAAGCACTGGCTTTGTTGGAGCTCACCACAAGCCTTTCCTCGCTGGCATCCGTAGCGTGCACACGCACAAAATTCTCCCCCTCCTGTATTACGCACCACTTCCTGCCTGCCCACGTGACCTCTTCACACCCATGTGACATCTATGCCGCAGTCGATGATAGGAAGGGTTAATTGATTTATTGTTTATTCTTGTGATTATTATTTATTATGTATTATTATTATTAAATATTTATTGTTTTTTACATGTTTATCTTTAATATATTAGGTGAAATATATGTGTTTGTGGCAGGTTATATGAGTGTGAGAGGGGGTTAGATCGGATTACAGTAGGCCCTTGACTATTCGCGGTTTCGCACTCACGGTTTGAGTATTCGCGGACTGCCGAGCAGCTGACACGTCACTCAAACTCAGCCAATGGCTGTCCTCCTTCCTGCTGATTGGTTGAGATGATGTAACACCTCATTTTCCTCATTCGCGCACAAATTTTCAATGAGCCTTTATTTTTCTTGTGTTTTAATTACCAGATAGGCTCTGTGATGACACTCAAACGCTGTACGTCTTTTCTGGCTAAGCGCGAGAAAAGATAATGACGTTGGATGTCTCTTCTGAAGAAATAAGACTTTCTCATGAAGAAATGGCAGTTTCCTCTGAAGTGCCTGAAGAGAAAAACATTTGAAAGCACTATACTATTAAAGTCTTTTTCAATTATTATTCCAGTACAGTACCCAAGTTAATGTTTAGAATGTTTGTGTGTGTGATTTTATGTACTATGGTGTAGTATGTTTATCGTTTTGTTTAGTTTATCCAATTTATTACATTTCATGTTCTTTTATGTTCTTTTTGGGGGACTTTGATTTTGACGGCTGTGTTCTCAAACTAACTGTCCGCTCTGGTTGAGGGGGCGTGGCTGAGCTGCTCCATGGCTTCTAAACATTTATCATAAACATTAACTTCGGCATTGTACTGGAATAATAATTGAAAAAGACTTTAATACTACAGCTTTACAATAGTTCAGATGATTATCTTCAGGCATTTCATAGGAAACTGTCGTTTCTTCAGGAGAAATTTTTATTTCTTCAGAAGAGAGTGGCATCCGAGAGCTTAACTGGATAATATATTATACATACAAAATGAAAACATACATACATATACATATATATATATATATATATATATATATATATATAGAGCGTAGGCCTCCGTCAGTCCCGAAGGACTATGGCTGCGCTCTGGCCAGTATCCCGACTGGTGATACTGTGCCGATACGACTGGGTTCCAGTGCCGCTGCAGGAGAGAAACTACGGTCAATTTAGAACGGCCAATTATCCTACAGTGCACGTCTTTGGATTGCTGGGGGAAACCGGAGCACCCGGAGGAAACCCGCACAAGCACGGGGAGAATATGCAAACTCCACACAGAAACGCCCAGGCCGGGAATCGAACCCGGGCCTTCTTGCTGTGAGGCGGACGTGCTAACCACTACGCCACCGTGCCGCTATATATATATATATATATATATATATATATATATATATATATATATATATACAGATAGATAGATATAAAGTATGCTGTATAATGTTTATATATTTTATCAAGAAATATCACAGTACAAAATTAAAAGGTGTTTCTTAATCATCACTATATTTTACTACATTAATACTGTATTAACGAGTACGACTGTCTATAGAATGTGTTTAAGAAGCATATTTTAGTGCATGTAATAGATACATAGTATTTTACTTCCGGTTAATCATTTGCGCATGTAATATGATACATGAGGTTTTACTTCCGGGTACAGAACTCGCGGATTATCTTCATTCGTAGGAGGGGCCGGAACTGAGCCCCCGCGAATATCGAGGGCCTACTGTAATTGGTTTTCTGTTATTTCTTATTTGAATAATTGTTTTATCTAACAAACTTTTTGGTTTACGAGCTCGCCCTCGGAACGGATTAAATTTGTAAGTAACGGTACTGCTGTATACCTACAAAACAGACAAAAATTAAACGGACCGCTGCTGTATAATGGAAGTAGAACCTCTGTTTACGTTTTTAGTCCCCGAGTGCCACAGTTTTTTTTCCACGGTTTCAGCTTCCTGCTCTCACTGAGTGCCCAAATAACATCTCTGCAGTCTGCTCTGGAACCTGAGACGGCGGCCACTGAGGCACGTTCTCATTCTTGCACTGTGTATCGCGTTGCATGACTCGTGGAAGACCATCACACACTGGGTTGCGAAGGAGGGGCATCACTTCAAAACGTTTTCAGAAAGATGACAGCAGGTGATGTAACAACTATAATTAAAGTCAAGACCCCGGTAGACTCATCATCTCTCTCGCTCTCATCAGACATCTCAAGCTGAATATACACTCTCTTCCTCTGGGCTTGGCTATTTTCAACCTGTTGACTTCATTTGACCCAAAATCCGGATGACCTGGAAAGTGTCTAGAAGTAATAATCCAAACGGCATCAAGTGGTGGACTTGTATTTAGACCAGAGTCAGCACAGACAGCAAAAACACCATAAACAAGAGGAGGAAGCCAAATGAGTTTCAGGGGAAGGTACATGGGTAAGCAGCTTCCTGAAGAACTGTGGAGTTTTATGAATAAGGAATCAGACGTTGGTCGGTCATTAGTGTCCGAAATAAAAAATGAAAGATTGGAATGTGAGGATATCACCTCTCCTTTCAACTAGATTAGCTTTAAAGCGCCAACTTTCATGCTTAATACACAACATCAGTGCTTCCGTTATCTCGAGCTAGCTGACCGTGTCCAGTCGTTACACAACTGAATCTACGTCAGTTCTCATCAACGTGACACTGAATACAACCCGTTTTCGTGTTCAGCATTAACGGTCAGACCTCACTGCTATCTCTTACAAACATCAGTGTGGAGCAGAACCACCAACATCTCGCAGGAATAGAAAAGAAATAAATATTTCAAAACCAACATCTTGAGTGAAAGAACGCCGCTGTTCAGGATCCACAGAACATTTAAATATATAAATAAAGAAATGTGTTGATTTCAGCCTGCGTTGCTGTACGAGTTGAGCGACATGGCAGGTGGCAGATGAGCGCTGTGTATTATTCAGTGTTACACAGATGACAGACTCCTGTTTGAGTAGAACACAGAGGAGGCTGTGATGGTCGTCGGGTGATAAAGTGGAACACAGCACCAGAGCTCATCTGTTACTCGCCGTGTTCACCTGATGATCTGGTTTGTGCAGGAACGCAAACTAACAACACGCAGCATCATTAATCAACCTGTCAGTCATTCACCGAACCAGACCCAAGTGTCCTTTATCCTGCCTGTTCTCTCTTTCTCTCTCTCACACACACACACACACACACACACACACACACACACACACACACACACACACACACACACACGGAGAGAGAAAGACACACACACACACACACACACACACACACACACAGAGAGAGAGAGAGAGAGAAAGACACACACACACACACACACAGTCATGCCTGCAGGAATAAGTGTTTTGTTTTCTACCAGAAGTTCTCCCCGAGGCTCTGCTGAATAAAGCCTGGATTGTTTTTCTGTCTTTGCCGAACGCAGAAACAACAATAATGTGTATTGTCATGAGAAAAAACATCGAAATGAAATGAAACTTTCTGCTTGAACTGAAATTCAGTCTGAACAATCCAGGCCTCCGCTGCATGAGTCACAGTAAACAGTTTCACTTCAGATTCACTGAATATCAGATTTCACAGAAACATTTTATTTATTTATTTTATGTTTTTCAGAAGGGGTAATTAAGCACAGACGGAGAGAGAGAGAGAGAGAGAGAGAGAGAGAGAGAGAGAGAGAGAGATAAGAGAGTGGCAGGGACAGAAAGACAGGGAGAGACGAAGAGAGAGAAGGAATGAGACAAAGCGGGAGAGAGGGGAGGGACAGAGTGAGACACGCAGAGAGAGAGAGAGAGAGAAGGACAGAAGGACAGACAAAAGAGACAGGGAGAGAGGCAGAAAGAGAGAAAGCTGGGGAGACAGAAACAGAGAGTGAGTGAGACAGGGGAAACAAAGAAGGAGAGAAAAAGAAAGGAAGCAAAAAGAGATGGGGAGATGGAAAGAAAGAAAGCACGAAAGACAGTGAGAGAAACAGAGAGACAGGAAGAAAGAAAGAGAAAAAGAAAGAGCAAGAGTGAAAGAGAAGCGGGAGAGAGAAGAGAGAAAGAGAGAGAGAGCAAGAGAGAGAGAGAGAGAGAAAGAGAGCAAGAGAGAGAGAGAAAAATGGGATGGGAGAGAGAGAGAGAGAGAGATAGAGAGAGAGTGAGATAGACGCAGCATGTTGAGTTTCTGTCCTGCAGTTGCAGGGATGAATGCATCAGGGTTCGACTCATAACTCCACGTTCAGGTGACAACACGACAGACGAGTACGTTTCCTGTGTACGTGTCACACACAGCAGTAACTTCAGCCACATAATTAAGACCTGACAATTGAGGTTTTCCTCCAATCATGCACAGTGACTCCGCGTCTTTGGCCTGCAGGAGGAAACCGGAGCACCCAGAGGAAAGCCACGCACACACGCGAAGAACATGCAAACTCCATACAGAACCACCAAAGACCGGGGAATCGAACCCATTACCTTCTTGCTGCGAGGTGGATGTGCTCACCACTACTCCACCATGAAGAGTTAAAAAAAATCCTTTATGTGGTCAAAAATACTTCATTTTATCCTTAGTGCGAGATTAACCAACTCCGCCCAAGTGAAGATCTGAGGCGTTTACGATGACGCCATCCAGCTACTCAATAAATGCCATGCAAATGAATCGCAAGTCCCTGCTTTAGCCACGTCCTCGAGTACGCATGTTGTGAAAGCGGCATTTCTTTAGCGGGTAGCGTCCTTGTCCTCCCACTCGTCAGCTTCACAAAACACGACGTACTCTTAACCCGCTTCTACAGCTGCGTTTACACTCGGCTACCAATCACGGCCTGATTATACAAGCACAATCTCTACGAGGCATCTCTGACCTTCTCGCGCGTTCCAACGTGGCTTTATTTACTACATAAACTCGCAGCGGGTTGGGATGGCTCGTACCATCATTGGGGTTCTTTTATGGCGTTTTTTTCCTGGGTTGCGCTTTTGCTCTGACCTCAGTACCGAGGTTTCATAACACATGATAAGCAAATCAACGCAACAGAACGCTAACGGCATCATGATAATAAACAGTCATGAGCCAAAGACCCGGTGGATGTCGCTGAAAATTTCGGTCTTGGCGAGGGTTTAATTTCGTGTCATCCACCAAGCGAACAATTGTTTTGGTATATACTAGAAACTCTGCATTCGCCCAGAGTCAGCTGAGATGGGCGCCACCCGCCTTGCGACCCGAGTTAGGATTAAGCGGTTCAGAAAATGAATGAATGAATGAAAGGCAGTTCAGATGAGTTCCGAGTAGTGATTAGCGCTGTGTTGCTAAAGGTCTTTTCCACTCATTCATAGTTCAAACTAAAACAACATTTTATTATAATTTATTTTTCTCATTATTAAAGCATAGTAATGGGGACGCTGCCTTCTCTATGTGACGGTGACGAATCGTGTCTGGAGTTATTTACGCAGAATAATGTTTTTAAACTCCCAGAGAGGGCCAATCAGATCGCCCCATTCCCATGTAGTACACACTAAAACAGATTATTCACTGAAGTATTCTTTTCTAAACTTGTGGACTGTGTGTGTCACCTAGTTGGCACATTCTGGGTTCAAGTCCCATGCTTGGCGTGTTGTGGACTTTGCATGTGTTCCCTGGGCTTGCCTGGATCTTCTCCCACAGTAGAAACACAAGTCTTGGGCTAACTGGCTGTTCCAAATTGCTGAAGGTGTGAGTGCGAACACCTGTATGTGTTAGTGTGTGTGTTGGTCCTACAATGGTTTGGTGAGCTGTTCAGGGTGTACTCCATCCTTTGCTCAGTGTCGGCTGAGATAGATTCAAGCCTCCATTTAAAAAAAAATTTTTTTCTCCACATGGTTCATTAAGTACAAAGATTTGTAAACACAGGACTGTCCGTACAAGCGTATCTATACCCGTCCGGAGTCTCCTCTTACCTCAGTGAGGGCGTGGAGCTGACCTTCCTGCACGCAAACACCCATGAACCTGCAAAGAGAGCACAAAAACTAAAATTACCATGTGTCCACACTTCATCCCACTCATCAGCGTAAATGTTACATCATAAAAAACAGGACGTCCTTTTCCTCGAGCAGTCGCCGTGTATCATGTACTTCATCACAGCGAGCTAAAACGTCTCCAGAGTCTTTGCAACAAGTTTGGGAATGATCGGCTCCAGATGGAGTACGTCCTGTAATTTGTCAGTGAGGCTTAGTGCTCGGCGGCGGGGATCGGCGAGACGCTTTCGGCGCAGAGGAATGTTACCCAGAGCCTGAGGGGTAATAAACGATGGGGTGGTGTGGGGTGGTGAGGTACGAGGGTGAAAAATGCCGTACATTTTCTGACGCAGTCCTGAAGTAGAGACTGGAGTGTGTGTGTGTGTGTGCACTTATATATAAGGATTTACGGTAACCACAGGGTGTTTGGGAGGAATAAAGCTGCCACTTGAATGTTTTATTTAACATGTAGAAGTTCGGAATGTTTTTCCAGGTTTTAGTAATCACACTTCGTTTTTCTTTTTTCGGCCCTTTTTGCTTTATTGCTGGCATTTTAAAATATTCACCGGCTTCACCTAACGTAAGCGATCAACTCATTAACTATTAGCCATGTCCAACATATGAGTACCCAAGTGTGTAAAAATGGCATTGCTGGTGTAGTGATTAGGGTTCTGGGCTCATGATCTTGAGGTAATGGGTTCGAATCCCACCATGCTAAGACCCCAGGGCAAGTTTTCAACCAAAAATACGCCTCTGTCCACCCAACAGTACAAATGGATACCAATAAAAAATAAAAAAAAATACTCAAAAGGTAATCTGTGATAGACCGGCGTCCCATCCAAGAGGAGTGGAGTCGCGTCACGCTACGGAAACCGCGCATAAACTCCGGCCTGGTGAGCTGATCGGTTTGGGTGTAAAAAGCCCAACAGACTTAGCTATGAGTATGCAAGCAAGCAGTGTCAACATAAAATACACAAGTATTCCGGAGCCATCTTAGCTGACCTTTGGCCTAGTTTTACCATCAACATTCTTGTCTCAAAAGAAGATCATCCTTGTATTTGTACGCGGTAAAATGCGAAGCATGGTGAGACCACTTGGCTTCTTTTTATTTTATTTTTTAATGCAAAACCACATCATCAAGATGCAAGTTACAAGCTTAGTGAGTGAAATTAATCAGTAAAGCTCAAGACATGTTAACCTTCATGTGTAACTGTACCACACCGTACCGAGGACTGACAGGCAGGGGGTCTCACCAAGATGGCCGCCATACCGTCTTCAAAATTTAAACACTGTTGCACAATTCGGTCTTTGTTTTTTAGAACGGTAAGTACTACCCCACACATTTCAATGCTACTTCAGCTTTACGCTGCAATTTCCTTTCTGATATTCTCCTCAGAGAATCTCGACTTCTTTGCTTTTTCAGTTTTTCAGAGGCTCCAAGCAGATTTTTGTGGGGCACTTTTGTGTAAGCGTAGAGTGGAACCTACACCCAGGAAATTTTATACTACTTTCTGCATACTAATAGCACAGAAGTGCCCATACTAACGTATATTAAGCTGCTACAAATGGATTAAAAAAAAAAAAAAAAAAAAATTTGATGTCACGATACTGTGATGGCCTGGCAAGCTGTCCAGGGTATACTCTAGCCTTACCCAGAGGCGGCTGAGATGGCCACCAGCCTCCCCATCACCCTAATTAGGATTAAGTGGTTCAGAAAATGAATGAATGTCACGACAGTGTTAGTAACAGAGTCTGCCTGAGTGAGACGGCAAGGGGACACATGGCTACAGCTGACTGTCACACCCTGCTAACACATCACTACCGCATCACTGTGCCTCCGATTCCATTCTCACTTTGTCTTCCAAGTCGCAGTGCAGCTGGAAAACACACTTTCTGAATCACAGTGTCTGAGATGGGTTTAATGTGCTGCGTTAGAGTGGCCTCTGAACTCCCACATGATCTCAGAGCCGCGTTCCAGCTGTACGGGAGCGTGGGGTGTGTTGCCAAAACTTGTCGGCGGAAAAAGTTACTAAAGCTCTCTTAAAAACTTGCTGGAAATAGCTTGAAGACCTCAATTTGGTTACGGCATCATTTATTCACCATTTCATCACTACAAATGTATTTTTCTAAGTTGAGACAAAACGAAACAGAAGTGGTGAGGAGTCTGAAAATAAAAACAAAGGAAAAGGTTACGGATGGAGTAACTCGCTCTGATTGCTGCAACTTACACCAAGAATATGTTTTAAAATGGGGCACGAAAGTACAGTTCTCAAAGATCGGTCCCTGCGACCAGCGGGGGGCAGTGATTAGTCCTTGAGGAAAACAGAGTGCTCTCTTTAAAAACATTGCTAAATTCACCAACAACAACTGCTAGCACTAAGTGTGAATCTCCATCAGAGCCTTCTACCCCTCAAGTCCCACAAACTACCCCCACTTGGGGTAGTTCCATACCATACCAATTCAGGAGCGACTCAGGAGAGTTATGGCGTAATAAACTTCAGGTCTGGCATTTATTGCTGCTGCTGCTCATCGGGTCGCTTTCCAAATAACAAAGACCCCCTTAGTCAGCGCTCGGGGCCTTCCGCCCCCGTTCTGCAACACACAACAATGACGTGATTGTGGAAAACACACACAGGCCTCCCCTCTCTCTCGCTCGCTCTCGCTCTCTCTCTCTCTCTCTCGCGCGCGCGCGCGCTCTCTCGTGCAGCTCGCACACACATTCTGCTGTACAAACACCAAGCACAGAAATAGAGCGAGCCCAAAACGAGTCGTACGAACTGCAGTTCCATTTATAGACAAATGTGAACGTCAAGCGTTTTTTATGAGACCGTAGTTTTCCACATCTGGATTCTCCGGCACTCGGATGAGATGCAGCCACTCCAAATCGAGTTAACAGTCGAGGAATGAGAATCGCAGGTCTATGATGCACGTCTTCCCAGCAGCTTTCTGTCATGTTCAGTCATCAGTGCATGCCTTCCCATCTACCAGGAATGTTTAAACAGAACGAGGGCTGCGGAATCGAGTGGGTGAATCATCTGTACGGATCTCATCACCACGATAAACACCGGCCAACACACTCTTCCCGACTGATACAGACTTCAGCAGCAGTCATATTTTCAGTCCTCAAACTTATTATATAACATTACCATGACAACCTTGAGGCTGATCAATACTAATGTTAGCTCAGCTAGCCAGTAGGTTCTGTATCATATCATCGCCCTGTTGTAATTTAGTAATTCCCATATCAGCTGTGATTGGTTCAAAGCGGTTGGGCCTTTATGACATGACATAAACTGGGCTTTATTTAGAATTCATTTTAATAGTAATAATAATTTGCTGACTATGAGATGGTACCTGGGGCAGTGGTGGTCTAGTGGTTAAGGCACAGGATCATCGATCCTAAGGTTGGGGGTTCGAGTCTCCACAAGGTTGTCGCTGTCCCCCAGTGCACTAACTGGGTTATCAAAGGCGGGCCATGTCTCTCACTGTCTATGGTGAGAGGCATGTAAAAGAACCATTGCTGACTTTCGTAAAGAGTAGCTGCAAAGCCGTCCGCGAGTTTCTACGACCTGGAGAGGGATGGGCTCCACCAGGCCAAATCAGCCCAAGTCTTGCCATGAAGGCGCCCCAACGACATCCTCAGATGTTAAGAGATAAGTGAAGAAGATGGTACCTGTATGCTACGCTAGCATCCATGCATTCATAGTTAATATTAGAGATAAGCACAATCATTTCATCCATGGCAACCTTACATGTTACAAGTAAGAGCCCCGGAGAACATGCTCTCAACAGTGCAAGCACAAAGCTGGGAGCATCATGATGAGAGTCACCCCGGTGTCCTCAACGTCCGGCACTGAAACGTGGTGGTAGAGGCTGTACAGGGGTGTCATGTCCGCTTATAATAATGAGTTTAAGGCCGCTTAAGAGTCTCTAATCGATCAAGTCAACAAGCTTGATGATCATTTGTTGTCATGGAGACTAAAATTTGCAGAAACAATCCCTGTAATTCAACCCGAAAATGGGAAATGCTTTGATGTCAAGATGGAAAAGACTAGTGGAGAGATGTTCACTTCCATCACACAGAAGAACAAACACCCAACGGTCGCTTATATTAGCGATGCGCAGGCATGTGTGTGTGTGTGTGTGTGTGCGTGTGAGAGAGAGAGAGAGAGAGAGAGAGAAAGAGAGAGAGAAAATTATGCTTTCTCATCAAATCATTGTGTCATCAAGGTGATTATCCATCCGTGCATGCATGTGTGTGTGTGTGTGTGTGTGTGTGTGTCTAACCTGAGGATGTTGGGATGAGAGAGTCTGTTCATAAGTTGCACTTCTCGCAGCATGTTGGCTCGGTTACTGCTCAGCTTGTTCATTTTCAGCGCCATCACCTGGTCTGAGGCTTTGTGACGCACCTACACACACACACACACACACACACACACACACACACACACACACACACACACACACACACACACACACACCTTGTTACTTTAGGACCAATAAATGTACTGCAATGCTGGTATACTATACAAGCGAATCAAACTCTCTTGACCAATCAGAGTTTCCAATTCAAAGATGCACTTGAGGGGTTAAAATGTAATTGTTTGTTTAATCATGTTTTGAGTACACTTAATTCCCCCGTAGGACATGTACATTCTATGGAGCATTATTGGATAGACATAAGATGACGACGATTTGGCAAAAACATGCATCATTTCCATAGATGTGGCAACCCATAAAATGAAAATAAACCTCAAGCTATTTATTCTGTTGTTTTTAATTTCAGGAGCCCGTTTCTACATGCCATAGCGAACGGATAACCATACACTGTGCACGAAGGTTCTCTCAGATCATCAGACCTGTTTCTTAGCTTCCTTTCAATGTCTGCGTCTCTGTGGTGGACTTAAATATGTCAAGAGTGCAAACTACAGGAAGTGTTAGTGACTGATGTGTTTAAAAAAAAAAACAAACAAAAAAAATAAAACCTCCCTTATGCTGAACTAGACGAGATAAACCATGTGATACAGAGAGCAAAAACACACGGAATAACGTGTACGGCGAGTTAGTGCAGCTTATAGGCGCCAATGTGATCAGATGACTCAGGTAATGCAATTCGATTTTAGAAGAAGCGAAGTGTACTTTCACAAAATCACACAATCGTTCATGGGTGTTCTATTGTGTGGGTTTTGTTTGAATGTGCGACCACAGCCTGAGAGAAACCCGAGGCAGGAGTCTGACCGATGACACACCATCACTGGTGGTACAATCTATAAAAACATGTTTCATAGACAATGTTAACATGCACTCCCACCGCCGTGCCGCTAATCATACTCAAGTCTCTTCCATGCTGAAGTACACAGACGCTGTACATTCGGGTTGGGTCTGGCAAAATCAACAACCTCAGAATTTGGCAGAAGTTACTGAAAGTGTCTCATGTGATGCTGGTTCTGAGGAGCGGAAATGAGGAGTCAGATTGCAGTATATAATCTCCTCACATTGACCTACAGCCCACCAACAGAGCGATCAGTCTGGCTGAAACACAAGCCCAGACAAGCCCTCCAATACTATGCAACCATTCTACCAGGTGCAAATTTGTACTGCATACACTACCAAAAAAAAATCCATTATACCTTTTATGTCAACGGAGAAATTCCTTTGGTGGGTTGAAGCAAAAAAACCCAGATATTAGTGTCTCACCTAGTTAGGTTTTTTGGTGACAATATGTTGGCTGAAAAGCCAAAAAAGTGCACCTTCAAGATGTTAAGTAAGCTGCAGCCCAGCTCCGCCCACCCTTTCAAGACTGGCTTTTTTACAAGTATTTTAATCTTGTAACCTGCAGGCTTCATATCTTATACCACCACCCTATCCTGCAACCTTTTGATCCAAATGTACCTTATTGAATTCAGTTTCCTAATATTGTCACATACAGCCGAAATATTCTTCCCACCATTGGGATTTCCACCCCCATTTCCATCCCCACTGCCCTTACACTTAGATCTTCAGTCAAGTACCCGTTCTGCACATGGACCCCACTTGCCTTTCTAGCAAACCTTTAACCAAATCAATTGTCTTCGCTACCTCCTGGGATCATTAATTAAACCTTTCCACTGCAGTTATCTGTCCATATATACCATAAAAATCATTCTAGCACTGCTGTCTGATCACCTTTTCAGTTTTGCTATGTATATAACATGATAGAAAACATAATCTACTACATGGCCCATTGATTTTTGTTTGTTTTAAAAGGTATTGCTTTTAAGAGATTACTCAGTTGTAAACAGTATACCAGAAGGCCAGCTGGTCAACAATGGGAATATATGCCATTATTATAAAGAAAACAGATAAATAAGTGAGATTGGGGGATCTAATGGTACTAGACGAATATAACAGCACAAATAAAAAAATCAGTTCCTAAGATGCAATGGACAAACAAGGGGATAAATCTGTATCTTCCACATATGACACACCGGAGAACCCATCTCTATCCTTAATTCCGATTGTGGTTAGATGGTCTTAAACTCTGATATACCGTGTTGTCAGTCCGACGGCATCAGTCATCCAATCAACAACTGAAGCATAAACAGTGGTGTCTACAGTACTTCTGAAAAGCCCCACCATCATAACAGTCCCTAGTTCATCCGAAGTGACTGATCTGAGACTGGTCTTCAGAAAAAGATTAATGTGAGCTGATGATTAGTGCTGAAGCCAAAGTCTTCAAGGTATGTAGATTTCCAGAAACAATGTTGGTGACCACTTATTTCAAGCATGGCTCAATGTCTAAGACTGATTCGTAACTTGCTTGAACGAGACTGTTTTTTTGTGCAGCCTTTGTGCACTTGCTTAGAAATTAACACAATGTCTCCACAAGATGCAATACACACATAAATAAGTAAAATCAGTATTGGGATGTAATGGGGCAGTGGTGGTCTAGTGGTATAGGGTGCTGGATCGCTGATCCAAAGGTTGGGGGTTCGTGTCCCACTCTCCACAGGGTTGTCACTGCCCCCCCCCAGTGCGGCAAACTGGATTATCAAAGGCGGGCCATGTCCGTCACTGTCTATGGTGAGAGGCATGTAAAAGAACCATTGCTGACATTCGTAAAGAGTAGGTTGCAAAGTCGTCAGTGTCTTTCTGTCCCTTGCTAAAAAGGGTTGTGATAGGAAGGGATCTGACGTAAAAACCTCTGCCAAATCAAACGTGCGAATCAGATGATTCGCTGTGGCGACTCCCGAGTAAAAGGGAAAAAGCCGAAAGGAAGACAGACAGTATTGGGATGTAATGAGACAGTGTCAACAGTCCGCCCTGTAGTGGAATCTTCTAGGAACAAATAGAGTAGATCGGACCAATACGTACTGCTCATCTACTATCAAAGAAACCTCAATGGCACATTTTGACAAATCAGAATGCAGTAAACAGTTATCAGGTAGTATACAGGACTATACTCTTATGGTGTGTGTACCTCAGGGGTTAGTTTAAGGGCTGTTGAGGTTACAAATCATGACCTTTCATAACTACTTAAAATATTTACACTGTATGACGATTTTTGATCACCTTGCCTACTAGCATAAATGAAACAAAGTTGTTACCTTATAGACCTCCGAGAAGAACCCGGAGCCGATCCGTTCGCAGATGAAGTCATCAAGGCGTGTGAGGCAGGAGAAGGCACTGATGAGAGCCCGGTAGGAAGAAGGACACACCCTGTCCAGTTGAGCGGGACCTGTATCTGTCTCAAACACCCCTCCATCCAGGTCCTCCAGCCGATCAGGCCGTCTGGGAAACCCAGCAATGGAGTTGCGCTTGTTCCTCTCCATTGTTATTGCTGTGCGACGAATGTAATAGATGATTCTTTAATTAGGCTTTCACATTTTCTAGGGCGTGTGTCTCCTCCGCAGGCCTTTGAAATAGAGAAGAGTCAGAAATGGTTACTATTTAGACACGCTCTGAATAATTGTTAATATAATTGCATTACTCTTAATGATGGTGAAGTGAAAGAAAATATTGCGGAGAAAGAAACGGCATATCTACTAAAACTAGTCACTCAGGTTTTTCCTACAAGTTTATCCTTTCACATATTTTTATATAATATAGTATAATCCATGTTATGTAAAAAAAAAAAAAACAGAACACCATTTCTTTGAACTTTAAAAGGGACTGTTTTCACAGTATAGGATGCAACACAGGCTGATGTAAAAAACAAACTCAGTTTTTGGACTCAAGAATCTAAACTTTGCTCACTCCACGTTTACAGATTGATTACAGTCATCTTGAGTTCAGTGTATGAGCCTGGACACGACGTTCTTTGGAAGAGGAAGGTTTGCACACAGCTTTAGAGTTGGGTAAATATTTATACTCCTGCTCCTTTAGACTTTTCTATTATTGGGACAATAATTAATCTACCACACAAAACTAATTCCAGAAGGTGTCACTTTTTCTCTGAAAGTGCACAAAAAGAAAGTACGATGTTTACATCATGTTTCTCTTCACCAGAGTAGGACAACTGATACATAAAAGCATGTAATGTGATAAGATACAGTACGTAACTGCAGCGGACCGTGACTCGGTCCCTGAGGAACAGCTGCACCTTTCAGGTTTGATGCTACGGACATCCGATGCCAACAACCACGATGCAGGTCTACCACGTGCTATAAAAAATCAAAATGAACTATAGCCTCTAATAACAACAACTACAACAATTATAACCTGACAAAATACCCGAAACATAAAACACTCAAATGCTAGCAAACAAAAACAAGCTAAGAGAGAGTAAAAATGACCAAGCCTGTTGTTTTAAGACATTCACTCATTCATTTTCTGAACAACACTCCAAATTAGGGTCACGGGGAGGTTGGCACCCATCTCAGCCCACTCTGGTCGAGGGCAGAGTACACCCTGGACAGCTCCCCAGACCATCGCAGGGCAGAAACACACTGATGGCTATGCAGCTACTCTTGATGAAAGTCAGCAATGGTTCTTTTACATGAACCTCCACCACAGACAGTGAGAGACACGGCCAGCCTTTATAACCCAGTTAGTACACTGGGTGGACAGTGACAACCCATTAAGAGTGGGGCTTGAACTCTCAACATTGGAATCAGTGATCCAGCACCTTTACCACCAGGCCACCACTGCCCTCATGCTAGCTAGTGTGGATACTGAATACATTTTCATGGCATACCTGACACTGAGTAAGTTTCTTCTCATCAGTATCTTTGTAGAAGCTCTAGATATTTGATTCTTGTTGGAAACAGCATGACTGTTACATCAGCATCTCAATATTACTAGCTGATCATATATGATATCTGTAGAATAAACCTAGCAGTCCAATACCCCCACTATCCCCACCTAAAAAACAAGCGTTCATCTAATAAATCTTTTTAAAAATGCAGTTCAAAAGTAATCTGCAGCTCCGGAAAACATTTTATTTGTATATGGAAACGAGAGATAAAAGACCATCATGCATAGCTTGACCAAATACTAGCTTTCCTCTCAGCACTGCAGCCACACTCAAGAAGCTGAAACCGTGAACGTTCCTGCAGCTCTTCCTCTCACACACTGGTTCAAACCAACCCCTGAAGAGCATCTGACATCGATTCTCTCGTTTTCGATGCAGACAGTGTAGACACGAGCGTCAGCACCGTAGCTGGAAGAACACTTTAAAGTCCATATTTAACTAGGCATCTCAATACTAGTTTTCAGCAGCATTAGTACCAGAATGAGCATGTGTGAATGACTTCTTCGGTTGGGATTTTTCAGAACTGGTCTGCCTTTTCATGAGTCAAAAACATATACATTACATCATCAGACATCCCAGACCAACTACAGGTATACTTCGACTTAAATCATTCTTGGTTATACATCGGTTTTCAAAAAATATATGGAGAAAAAAAAAAAAAGATAAAGTTTACGTCATTATAATCATATACACTTACCGTATTTTTCAGACGACAAATTCGCACTTTTTTCATACGTTGGCTGAAAATAATTTTTTCATACTTTTGGCTTGACTTAGAGCAATTTATATGTGAAATTATTACATATAATCCTGTCCGTCATAATAACAAACATTATTTCACATGTTAGTTATTTTTATACTCACAACTACAAGAGGGAACTCTAGGCTTGGGTAAAAGTACCTGCTCATCCTGTCCCACTGAAGAAATGTTCCCAAAAAGAAAATCCTATTCTGTGGATTACAAGCTGCAAGTAGTGAAAATGCAGCAGAAAATGGTAATCGAGCAGCAGAAAGAAAGTTTGGCGTGAACGAGAAACTTGTGAGGGACTGGAGAAAAGCGGAGATTATTATTATTACTGCAATGAAGAAAACAAATAAAGCTAACCGCAGGCTAAAAGCTAGATGGCCACAATTGGATAAACAAGCTCGCACAGAGCTGCTTGGACTAGTGCTGCAGGGAGAGGCTTGTCAACAGTGCAGTTGCATCTCCACGCCCAGGTAGTTGTCAGGGTGATGAATATAAATGACTTTGCGTGAGGACTTTCTTGGTGTTACCGCTTCATGACATGCGACCGCCTCTCTATCAGAGCGAGAACTACCACGTCACAAAAACTGCCAGCAGACTTCCAAGCCAAGGTAAACAGGTTCCATGAGCTTGCGACTTATAGTCCAGTGCGACTTACAATGCTGTGCAAAAGTTTTTGCCCCTGACCAATTTCTGACATCTTTTGCACATTTGTCACTGTCATCCAATTCAGACCAAGCAAATCTAAATATTATACAGAGATAAAACAGAAGTAAACATAAAATGAAGTTTTCAGTGCCAATTGCATTTATTTAGGGGGAAAAAAAAACACCTGAACCTACAAGGGCCCGTGTGAATAAGTAATTGCCCCTAAACCTAATAGCTGGTTAAACCATTTTTTGCAGCAATAACTGCAGTCAAGTGTTTACGATAAGGCTTTCACATCGCTGTGATGGGGTTTTGGCCCACTCTTCTCTGCAGAATTGTTTAAGATCTACCAGATTGGATGGTTTTCGGGTATGAACAGCCTTTTTAGGGTCATGCCACAGCATCTCAATGGGGTTCAGGTCAGGACTTTGACTAGGCCACTCCAAAACCCTCATTTTTTTTTTGTTTGCCATTCAGAAGTGGACTTGCTGGTGTGCTTTGGATCATTGTCTTGCTGCAGAACCCAGGTGCGCTTTAGCCTTAGGTCTCGAACTTATGGACGGACGTTCTTCCCCAGGATTTCTTGGTAGCAAGAATTCATGGTTCCAATCAATCATGACAAGTCGCCCAGGTCCTGAAACAGCAAAGCAGGCCCAGATGAGGCTTGTAGTTGTTTAGAAGTGGGTTTTGGATCCTTGGTGACTTCTCTGGTTAGTCTGAGCCATGCTTTTGGAGTAATTTTGGTCGGTCAGACACTCATGTCACCACTCCATGCCATGCCATGCCTTTATAACTTTGCATCCTTTTCCAGACTGAGCCATCTCTATAATCTTCTTTCTTGTTTGCTCTTGAAGCTGACTGGATCACGGCATGATGTGTGTTCAGTATGGCCTACCTCACCTTGACAGGACCTTATGTTCGAGATCTCCTGATTGGAAATGTCTAACAGGAATCAGTCCTGGGTGTGGCCATGAAATTCAATTCCGTTTTCCCCAATAATAGGATTAATCACAATCAGCTCACCTTTTAACAAGGGGCAATTACTTTTTCACAGAGACACATGTAGGTTTGGATAGGATTTACCTCCTGGCAAATAAAATCCCAACAGGAAAACTGCATTTTTGAATACTTGGGTTATCTTTGTGTAGTGTTTACATTTGTCTGATGATATGAAAAACTTAAGTGTGACAAAGGTGCAAAAAAAAAAAAAAAAAAAAAAAAAAAAAAAAAAAAAAAAATCAGTAAGGGGGCAAAAACTTTGGCACAGCACTGTATACAGTAGGCCCTTGACTATTCGCAGTTTTGCATTCGTGCCTGCGCATATTCATGGATTGCCGAGCAACGGTCACGTGATTCAAATTCAGCCAATGGCTGTCCTCCTTCATGCTGATTAGTTGAGATGATGTATACACCCCTTTTCCCTCATTCGTGCACAAGTTGTCAATGAGCCTTTTTTTGAGTTTGTTTTAATTACCAGTTAAGCTGTATGATGCCACTCAATCGCCAGCTATGGCCAGAAAAAGGTAATGACATTGGGTGTCTCTTCTGAAGAAATAAGACTTTCTCCTGAAAAAAACGAGTTTCCTCTGAAGTGTTTGAAGAGGAATAATCACCTGAACTGCTGTAAAGAACTCTAGTATTAAAGTCTTTTTCAATTATTATTCCAGTACAGTACCTTAGTTAATGTTTACAATGTTTGTGTGTGTGATTTTATGTACTGTGGTGTACAGTAGCATGTTTATCTTTTTGTTTTGTTTATCCAATTTATTACACTTCATGTTGTATTGTGTTCTTTTTGTTATGGTCTATGTTTAGGAGGACTTTGATTTTGGCAGCTGTGCTCATCTAACTCTGTTTTCTTTCCTTTCTGTCTGAGGGGCATTGCTGAGCTGCTCTTATCTCACACCTGCATTCACTCTTCTCATCTACTCCCAATAAACACAAGCATGCTCACCTCTGCGCCAGAAGATTAACTCCCATCATGTCCCTGCCTCTTTGTCCTGTATTCTCTAACTCTATTCTCTGCCCGCTCCGGCTGAGGGGCATGGCTGAGCTGCTCGAGCTGAATGCAGTTCACCTCAGTGAAAGCGCGCTGCTTAAGTACTTCCCCTTTGAATAATAAATCCACTCTGCCATCTCACACTGCATTCTGGGTTTGGCTGAAAGCTCATCACGTCATTACGTCACACTTATGTTCTTTCTGTACTTGTTTAGTACGTACTCAACCTTCACTTGCTCACTTGAAAGATCGGAAGTCCGGACAAGCCGTGCTTTGTCCACAAGCACCATACGTCACTTGCGACAAGCGCCTACATTCGATGGAGCATCTCATAAATAATGCAATGCCCCCTTCTAGTGGGTGTCTGATAAGCGTTTTTAACCATTAATGTGTTTTTGTTGATTTGAGACTTCCTTTCTGTTTTGTAACTTGACTCTTTGAAAAACTGCACAAGAATTCCTGTGTGTGTAAAAGCACAAATGGCGATTAAAATCTTGAATGTGTTGTACCTGTATGTCTTATATATATATATATATATATATATATCTTCTTCTTCTTTTCCTTTCGGCTGTTCCCTTCAGGGGTCGCCACAGCAAATGATCTGCCTCCATCTCTCCCTATCCTCTGCATCTTCTACTCTTACTCCAACGACCTTCATGTCCGCCTTCACTGCATCCATAAATCTTCTCTTTGGTCTTCCTCTGGGCCTTTTGCCTGGTAGTTCCAACCTCAGCATCCTACGACCAATATACTCACTATCCCTCCTCTGTACATGTCCAAACCATCTCAATCTAGCCTCTCTGACTTTGTCTCCAAAACATCTAACATGTGCTGTCCCTCTGATGTACTCATTTCTGATCCTATCCATCCTCGTTACTCCCAAAGAGAACCTCAACATTTTCATCTCTGCTACCTCCAACTCTGACTCCTGTCTTTTCCCCAGGGCCACTGTCTCTAAACCATACAACATTGCTGGCCTCATCACCGTCTTGTACACTTTTCCCTTCATTCTTGCCGATACTCTCCTATCACACATCACACCGGACACTTTTCTCCATCCATTCCAACCTGCCTGCACGCCGCTTCTTCACCTCTTTTCCACACTCTCCATTGCTCTGGATTGTTGAGCCTAAGTACTTAAAATCCTCCACCTTCTTTATCTCTGCCCCTGTAACCTCAAAGTTCCTCTTGGGTCCTTGTCGTTCACACACATGTATTCTGTCTTACTAAGACTAACCTTCAATCCCCTCCTTTCCAGGGCATACCTCCACCTCTCTAGATTTTCCTCTACTTGGTCTCTGCTCTCACTACAGATCACAATGTCATCTGCAAACATCATAGTCCATGGAGATTCTTGTCTAACCTCATCTGTTAGCCTGTCCATCACCATAGCAAACAAGAAGGGGCTGAGAGCTGACCCTTGATGTAGTCCCACCTCCACCTTGAACTCTTCTGTCACACCGACAGCACACCTCACCACTGTCTTACATCTATCATACATGTCCTGCACCACTCTAACATACTTCTCTGTCACTCCAGACTTCCTCATACAATACCACAGTTCTTCTCTCGGCACCCTGTCATATGCTTTCTCCAGATCCACAAAGGCACAATGCAGCTCCTTCTGCCCTTCTCTGTACTTCTCTATTAACATCCTCAAAGCAAACACTGCATCTGTGGTGCTCTTTCTTGGCATGAAACCAAACTGTTGTTCACAAATGCTGACCTCTGCCCTTAGTCTTGCTTCCACTATTCTTTCCCATAGCTTCATTGTATGGCTCATCAACTTTATCCCTCTGTAGTTGCCACAACTCTGTACATCGCCCTTGTTCTTAAAAATGGGCACAAGCACACTTCTCCTCCATTCCTCTGGCATCTGCTCACTTTCTAAGACCTTGTTGAATATTCTTGTCAGAAAATCTACTGCTACCTCCCTAGACACTTCCATACCTCAACTGGTATGTCATCAGGGCCAACTGCCTTTCCACTCTTCATCCTCTTCAATGCCCTCCTCACTTCTCCCTTACTAATCTTTGCTACTTCCTGCTCCTCAACGGTCACCCCTTCTACTCTTTTTTCTCTCTCATTTTCCTCATTCATCAGCTCTTCAAAGTACTCTTTCCATCTTCCCAGCACACTTCTGTCATCAGTCAATACATTTCCCTCTCTGTCCTTTATCACTCTAACTTGCTGCACGTCTTTCCCATCTCTATTTCTCTGCTGTGCTAACCTGTATAGATCATTTTCTCCCTCCTTACTGTTCAACCTATCATACAAGTCATCATACGCCCTCTGTTTGGCCTTTGACACTGCTACCTTCGCCTTACGCTGTGTCTCCCTGTACTCCTGTTTACTCTCTTCGGTCCTCTCAATGTCCCACTTCTTCTTGGCTAACCTCTTCTTTTGTACACACTCCTGCACTTCCTCATTCCACCACCAAGTTTCCTTATCTACTTTCCTTCCAGAGGACACACCAAATACTCTCCTACCGGTCTCCTGATCACATTGGCTGTGGTTGTCCAGTCCTCTGGAAGCACTTCCTGACTACCCAAAGCCTGTTTCAACTCCTCCTTGAAGACAACACGACACTCTTCCTTTTTCAGCTTCCACCACTTTGTCTTCTGCTCTACCTTTGCCTTTTTCACCTTTCTCACCATCAGTGTCATCCTGCACACCACCATCCTATGCTGTTTGGCAACACTCTCACCCACTACTACTTTGCAGTCACTGACTTCCTTCAAATTACATCGCCTACACAAGATGTAGTCTACCTGTGTGCTCTTACCTCCGCTTTCATAAGTCACCCTATGCTTCTGTTTCTTCTGGAAGAAAGTATTCACCACAGCCATTTCCATCCTTTTGCAAAATCGATCAACATCTGTCCTTCTGTGTTCCTGTCCTGGATACCAAACCTGCCCATCACTTCCTCGTCCCTCTGTTGCCTGCACCAACATGTCCATTGAAGTCTGCTCCAATGACCACTCTTTCACCTCTGGGGGTACTCTGCATCACTTCATCTAACTCACTCCAGAATCTCTCCTTCTCTTCTAGCTTACATCCTGCCTGTGGGGCATAAGCACTAACAACATTGACTATCACGCCTTCAATTTCTAACTTGAGACTCATCACTCTGTCTGACACTCTTTTCACTTCTAGAACATTCCTGACAAACCCCTCCTTCAAGATGACTCCTACTCCATTTCTCTTCCCATCCACACCATTATAAAACAGTTTAAACCCTGCTCCTAAGCTTTTAGCCTTTCTACCTTTCCACCTTGTCTCCTGAACACACAGTATGTCCACCTTCCTCCTCTGCATCATGTCAGCCAGCTCCCTATCTTTTCCTTGCATAGTTCCAACATTCAAAGTCCCTACTCTCAGTCCGAGGCTCACGCATTTCCTCTTCTCTCTCTGCCTACGGACACGCCTCCCGCCTCTCCTTCTTCGACGTCTTCGACCAACAGTAGTCCAATTTCCATCAGCACCCTGTTGGTTGACAGCACTGATGGCGGTCGTTGTTAACCCGCGCCTCGACCCATCCGGTATGAATTTTGTTTTGATCATTTGCATTTTTTTAAATGTGGCAGAAGTTTTACGCCGGATGCCCTTCCTGTCGCAACCCTCTGCATTTATCCGGGCTTGGGACCGGCATAAGGGGGAGAGACACTGGTTAGTGCCCCCCCCGCCTCATGGCTGCATTATATATATATATATATATATATATATATATATATATAGATAGTCGGCCCTCTACTTACGAAAACCTCTGAATACGAAAAATCCAGGTTACAAAAAACATTTTCCTAAATTTTCGTCCTCTTTTTACGAAAACAACCTGTTTTTACGAAAGGTGCCAAACGCGCCATTCAAAAATTCAAAGCGCGAGTTGCTCTCTCACTGGCTGTCTCAAAACATCCCGCCCCGCTGGCCTCCCATTGGCCAGGAGGGAGCTGAACTGTACCCATACTTCCTGTACCCACACTTTCTGTTTGTCACACACATGAAGGAGAGTTGAACAGGGCTGTTGGCTCGTGAGTTTTTTTGAGAGTGATCATTGCAGCATTATATTTCGTAATCCATCATGGACCCCAAGAACATGATTCCCGGTGACACAGAAAAGAAGCGTGTTCCGTTATCAATCAAAGTGAAGCAGGAGATAATAAAACAAATACGAAAGTGGGATACAGTTGAGCAAAATTGCAAAGGAGTATGGACGAAACCCCTCTACAATTGGGACAATATTAAAGCAGAAGGAGACCTTAAAAGCGGAAATACAGTGACGGAGGCGATTATTTCATAATGATATTGAAGCAGAAGGAGGCATTAAAAGCAGAGATACAGACAAAATCAGAGTGCTCCGTGGGACAAGACCTCCGATCTTGCAAGGAAGCAAGTTAATATTGCAAGTTAATCCCAGCAAAGTGGAGCGTTCTTTCTTTTGGGTAAGTCAGTAAGTAAACTTTATTCAAGAGATGCATACAAAGAACAAGTATAAATTCTCATGAATATTCATATAAAAATAAGTGTACACTCTTAGGATTCTGCTAAAAGATAATAAATAGCTGTAATTGTTCTGTAATTTGTGGATTCAGGTTTTCATTCATTTTACAACTCTTTGCTTAACTGAGTATGCATTAGATTATGCTGATCTGAGCGGGTCGTTAATTCATCTCCGAGTATGAGACTTGCACCCATGCTAGTAGGCTTACACTTCTGACCAACCATATTTGCTTAGGGTTACAAAAGTCCGCAAAACAGTGTAAACACAAAGATCACAGAGACAACGTCTTAGCACAAGGGTAACGCGCTATATAACATATATACATATATATATATATATATATATATATATATATAAAACTGAACTGGGAAGAAGGAGAGGCACGTTCAGTCTGTCGTTTGTAAACAATGGACGCAGCGTCATTATGTAGGTACGTCTAAACTCAAAAAATCGTAAAACGGATGAACGTAAGTTATAGAGCGTCTGTGTGTGTGTGTGTGTGTGTGTGTGTGTATATATATATATATATATATTTGATTTAAGTCACTTTTAAACTTAAGTTGTCTCTCCTTGAACCAATCAATGACCTAAGCCGAGGTATACCTGTACCTTGATTTAAAAGAATTAACATTGATCTGAAAACTGTCGGCGTTCCTCAGGGGCTGAGTTCAGGTCCACTGCTGATTTAAGGATGCAGGTTGTCTTGTACTTATGTGATTCTTGAGAAAGAGCAGAGGCAATTGCCTTTTAAGTGAACCGTCTGAGGAATCAAAAAGTGGATCAAAGAAAGTGAATCAAATGACAAAGCTGCAGAAATCATGCTAAAAACAAAAACTAAGGAACAGTAATGGAGAAGTGTGGTACATCCACTCTACAAAAATGAATACATTAGCAGATAGGCCCTATTATGGATGTTGGCTTTCATTGCCCATCTGCCCGTCTTATCGTATCTGTTTAATGACAAAATATTCTTGTTTGAAGGATTGATGAGATGGCTGGACTTTGACCTTTCAAGGCCACTCAAGGTCAGAGGTGACTGTGCAGTTTAAAAGTCCATGTGGTTTCTTCTTAGATTTCCATAGTCGCTGCATGTCTATTGCCACTTTTCCAAGTTAAAAGTGCTTCATCTCCAAAGTTTTGTGACCTTGCTCTGACCTTCACCTTTGACCACGACCTGGGACTCAGGTAAGGTAGTTTCCACACCAGGTTTAGTGAAAATCCATACAAGGGGTGATGAATAAAGTCTGCATGTGCTATAAAAAAAATCTAAGGAGCAATATATAATGGCTGTGGCGTTTAATTAGTACTGATTCTGTGTTCTTGGTGCCTTAAGGGCTTTTATTTGAAGGTACCCTTGGTACAACAGGTTTGTTTAGTTTTCCTGTTGCTGTCTTTCAGAGCAATGAATGAAACGTAAAGGGTTAAGTGTGCATGTTCAACTCTACACTCAGATACATGATGTTTTTTTGGCTTTTGTTTCCCTCCTGCTGTGTGGAAAGAGTCCCAAAGCAAACAAACCTAAAGAATCACTTATACGCTGAGTCAGACTCACAGGACGGACTAATCAGCATCCAGGTGCCCAAGTAGATCTATTTATTATTGGTATTATTATCAACCAGAGCTACATATTCATGTTACTGCAAATCTAAGTACAGTGGTACCTTGACTTGCAAAATTAATCCGTTCCGAGGGAAAGCTCACAAGTCAAAATGTCCGTTAGATAAAACAAAAATGCCCATAGGAAATAATGGAAAACCAATTAATCCATTAAAACCTATCCCAAACTCATAACCTGCCACAAACATGTATACAGTGGTACGTCACTTTACGAAAGTCTCACCAAACGAAAAATTCAGGTTACAAAACGCATTTTCCTAAAATTGTTGTCTCTGGATACGAAACAAGGTCACGTTACGAAAGCACCATCTTAAAAATTCAAACGCGCCATTCAAACATTCAAACAATGCACAAGCTGCTCTCCCATCAATTACGTTTTAACATCCTGCCCCGCTGGCCTCCCATTGGCTAGGAAGGATGATGCAGCTACCTCCCATTGCCTATCTCCCAACATTCCGCCCCGCAGCTCCCTCCCATTGCCTATTATGGAGCTGAATCTACCATGATACTTTTTGTGTAAAGGACAGAGTTACTGTTGTTATATGCTTTATTTCTTGACTCAGGCTTTTAACCTTCCATAAACATTGGTAAGATTATAATTCTGCTAAGAAGACATGGTCAACACAGACACACACACACACACACACACACACACACACACACACACACAAGCGTGATTTCCGGTGCGAGTGAGAAGAAGAAACGGGCTTGAGTGATACCGCAAAGGAATATGGACAAACACGTCTACCATCGGTACAATATTGAAACAGAATAAGGTCTTAAAAGGTATGCTTTTATAATTTTTAAAATGGTTTATGGGGTAGTATTGGGAGCCTTGGAACGAATCACACGTTTTACATGTAAAATGCAGTTCAATTTACAAAAAAAATTCAGGTTACGAAAAAAGGCGCTGGAACAGATGAATTTTGTAAAGTGAGGTACCACTGTATTTCACATAATATATTAAAGATAAACATGTAAAAACAAATATTTCATGATAATAATAATAATACATGTACATTACATTAATAATAATTAGCAATAAATAATAATAAAACAAGAATGAACAATAAGTCACCTAACCCTTCTCAATATTGACTGCGGCAAAGATGTCATGTCAGTGCGAAAATGTCACGTGGGCAGGCATGAGGTGGTGCGTAACAAAGGAGGAGGAGGAGGAGAATATTGTGCATGTGCACGCTACGAATGCCAGCGAGGAAAGGTTCGTGGTGAGCTTCCACAAGGAAGGAAGATTCTCAAATAGTGGGGTGTGCGGATGACCCTGGGGAACATGTTTTCTTGCTATACTGTACTAGGTAAGGTAAAGGTAAAGTCTGTTGGGTATTTACACCCGAGCCTAGTCGCTCATCAGGCTGGTACTCATCCCTGGTTTCTGTAGCGTGAAGCGACCAGGAGTTCAACTCCTCCTGGATGGGATGCTGGTTACCTTACCAGTATATTTTACTGGTACCCATTTATACTGCTGGGTGAACAGAGGCACACTTGTGGTTGAGACCTTGTCCAGGGGTCTTAGCACAGTGAGGGTCTCAGTGGGATTCGAACTCACAACCTCCCGATCATGAGCGCAGCACCCTAACCACTACACTACCAGACCCCACCATACTGTACTAAAATTAAGTGTAATCGTGTATCCTCTACAGTAGATGGCAGTGGCGCTCTCACTGTGTCCTCTATGGTGTAGGGAAAATGCACCGAGCAAACAATATGAAGTGCAGTAAACACTATTTATAGTCGCGCGTGGGGTGTTGAGGTGGGGTGAATTTTTTTTTTTCCCTATAGGGGGGCATCACAGAAAATAATTGAGAAGCACTGCGCAAGGTGTTCTCGGAGCGCAGAGGAATACACACGGAAGAATACGAGGTTAATCATCCCGGAAAAGCCATTTCCCCAGCAGAGCTCGTAAATCAAAATTTTTCGCGTTGGATGCGGCAGATTTTTGATGAGATTGAAGCTCGTATCATGCAAAATTCGGTATAAAAGACATTTGTACGTTAAGGTACCACTGTATTCATCTGATTATTCACCAATAAACATTAATTCTGAAGCATCAGGATTGAAAGAAAGAAAGAGCAAAGCCGAGGTGATGCTGGATGACTTCTTCAAGAGCGCTACACTCTATCAGTATAAGTCAGCATTAAATAATTAGTCTGATAAAGAAACAGAGAGCAAGTCAATAAGATGAAAATCATTTGAAACTTTGAACTCATCACATGGCTACACAAAAGTCAATGTGCTCACTTCCTCTCATTCAGACCCCATCGATAAGAAAAGGAGTTTGGACCATGAAGTGAAGATGCAGAGGCAGATGCCGCCTGCTTCACTACCAATGATTCGGGGAAACTGAAACATAAACAGTATAGGACTTTCTAACATCACCATATATCCATATACCAAATGATTCAGGGTGCTAAAGTGGCCATTTTTAAATTAGTTAAGTGTCAAAAATATATTTTGTGTAGACCCTGATTCTTCTTCTTTTCCTTCCGGCTGTTCCCTTTTTCTCAGGGGTCACCACAGCAAATAGACCCTGATTTATTGAGTCAAATTGACCTGTAAACACCGATTCATTCAAATCAATGTGTCTGAATGAAATACACTTAAAATTACTATTTTATTCATGCCGATAATAATAACAGCAAAACACTGAGTATTAAAAAACCAACATGCTCTTTCAACTTCTTCAAGTCCAGGTTTCAGCATCAAACCACATATGATGTCGTCTTAACATCAACAAAAACGTTTCAACACCGATCCGTGGTGTTCTCAGACACTCGCTCATGGCCGCAGGTGTTCTCGAGGACTGAGCTGAACAACAGCATAGCATAACTGACATTCCCCAGATGTGCACTGAGATCTCAAGATAGCCTCTGGGTCACCTTGGATAAAACCCAGAATCAGCCACACGTGCAGATGTGATGCGAAACGTATCGGATGATTTTTGTTCCGACTGCTTCCACTTGGAAATGTCAAAGGGTCAGTGTGTAGAAGATAAAGAAGTGTGTACTGTGCCTGCAGGGACCTGGTGATGAATTGTCCATTGCAGGATGGAGCTTACAAGGACTCAAGCGCAAACTCGGACGAGCGAAAGAAAATGAAAATCGAAACGAATTCACACATTCTAGCTGTGTGTGTGTGTGTGTGTATGTGTGTGTGTGTGCGTGTGCGCACGTGGCGGGGGGGGAACTCATCCCAGCCGGATTATCACTTTAAGTGTTACATCAACACCAACAGTGTTAAATTACCTCTGTGTTCAGGAACTCAAGAAAAAGACGCTCAAAGAGCCACCATACGCCAGCGAGCTGATCTAAAGATATGAAAGCTAAATTAAACCCTGCGATATGCAAACGCAACACGTCCGTCAGTGCTGTACAAACCCTCCGAAGGTCCGCTTCACAAAGTAAACAGCAAATCAGACACTCTGATCTACAGCGCTGACACCTCTTCGTTTCTCAAGTGCTGACTCAACAATCACACCCGGCTTATCGGCACTGTAAAGGGCACCACGAGCCAAAAAGGCCCAACTCGACACTGCTCAGGGAAAACAAACGATATAACAGCTGATGGAAAACGATAAAGACCCAAACGCTGTACAAGACTAACCAGCTCAACACTTGTACAGATACTTACACTATTGAGCCTCAAGATGGTCAACACAGCATACAAAACCCATCACCACCTCATCAGTCAAACAGTTCACTTAAAAACGCCCATTTCACCTCAACCCCTATAAAGGTTGACTAATAATGGCCCTTCAGCGAGGCCCTTAACCTAGTGTGCTGCAGGGTGTCTAACAAGCGGCAAACAAAGACTATTTCATAAAATGTCAGTTTAACAGACCTCAGAGAGCCAACTTGACGAGTCAAAACGTCAACACGAAGAGCCAGCTCCGCCCCCTCAGAAGACTGACCTGAGATCATAAAGTGAGAACTACGCGTCCCAAAGTGCCAACTATGTACTTCAAAGTGCCAGCACCACCCTTCAAAGCACCAACTCCGCCCTACAAAAGACCTTTTACTCCCTAAACAACAACAGCAGCAGCCCCTCGGGTAGACAATTCAGCCCTCAAAAGTGCTGACGCCACCCTTCAAAGCACCACCACCGCCACTTACATTGACATCTTCAGCCCTCAAAATACCTTTTACCTCTAAAACAACCAATTTGGTATCACAAAGTGCCAATGCCAGCCTTCAAAGCGCTAACTCCGCCCCTCAAACGATCTTTTAACCCCTTAAACAACCAACTTGACAGCACAAAGTGAAAACTCAGCCCTCCGTAGCACCAAAACAGCCTTCAAAGTGCCAATGCAGCCCTAAAAGTACCGACGCCAGCCTTCAAAGCACCAAATCCGCCCCTCAAAAGATCTTCTACCCCTCAAACAACCGACTTGACATCTCAAAGCACCATTTTGGCCCTCTCTCACTAAAACAGCCTTCAAAGTGCCAATTCAGCCCTAAAAGTGCTGACGACGCCCTTCAAGACACCAACTCTGCTCCTCAAAGTGCTAACTCCACCCCTCAAAGGAACTTTTACCTCTTAAACAACCAACTTAGTATCGCAAAATGCCAATTCATCCCTAAAAAAATACCAACAACCCCTGAAACCACAAACTCCTCCCCCAAAGGCCCCTTTACCCCTTAATCAACCGACTTGGTATCTCAAAGCGCTATGTTGCACTAAAACAGCCTTCAAAATGCCAGACATCACCCTTCAAATCACCAACTCTGCCCCTCAAAGGCCCTTTTACCCCTTAAACAACCAACTTGGTATCTCCAACACTTCCCCTGAAAGCATCAACTACACCTTTCAAAGAGTAAATTCTGCCCGTCCGCGCTCCAACACGCCCCTCAACAGGCCAGCTGAACAATACAGAAACCCAGTTCAACCCATCAAGACCCAAACTTACTCTGAGTCAGGGCCCAACCCAACACCTGAACTCGAAACTTTACAAGCCGCCAGTTCCCAAAACGCCTGTGATGAAATAGACAAAAGAGGAAAATCAACCACTGAAGGAATCATCAACCCACCAAAAGCCAATTAAAGCACCAAACTGCCAAAAAACCCTCAAATCAGCAACAAAGTACTGAGAGTGAAGTCAACATTCTGCAGCCCCAATCCATGGGGGGAATTCAGGGGCTGCTCCAAAATCCAACATCATCAGATGCTGCATATGACGTTTGATGACATCATGAAACCGACAAGATGATGATATCAGTGGAGGTGTGATACCAGGTGCACGAGACTGCACAGAGCATGCGCAGTGCGGGGGACTGCAAATCACAAACACCAGAATCCTGCAACAAGTGTGGGCTAGAAAATACAAATCAAGCCTTGGGCTGTACACAGAGCACCAGCCCAGAGAGACAGAGAGAGAGAGAGAGAGAGAGAGAGAGAGAGAGAGAGAGAGAGACATAGAGAGAGAGAGAGAGAGAGAGAGAGCATGCTCACATAAAGGTGCTATACATAAAAGCAAACTAATATTTGTTTTGTGCTGATGAAGTCTATTTCCTGACCTGATTGTCAGAGTTAAAGCTGTGCTCGAGTCAAACAGCTTCCGGAATCCCATGTCACTCATTTCCTCCAAAAATCCATCAACAGCCCAAACTTTTACATCTGAACTCAAAAATAAACACCGACAGCGCGCTTAAACTTACTGGAGACGTTTAGAAACGAATAACGTCACTACTTTAGTAAAATAATAATCATAACACTTCCACTAACTGTTCTAATACGAGCAATAAAGATGTTCATATGATTAATAATAAAAATAATAATAATAATTACAATAGGGAGCACGAGAGCAACCGTGTTTGTGCAGAAACAAGAAAGTAAACAATGCAGAATGCGCCTCCCCCCCCCAAAGAACCCCCTTTCCTTCGGTTTCTAATAATATCCCCCTTTTAAAAACGAAGCGTTCTTTTTCTGAAACGTCGTCGAAGTGGCGTGAAAATCGTCGCTCAAGCCCGTTCTGTCGAGTTCATCTGCGTCAAAACACACACAAGTATAGTCCTGACTCGCTTTCAGCCACGGCGCGTTCTGTGAGCTGGATCCAAAATAACTCTAAATCGACTCACCGAGTACACTAGTTACGCCGCAGTAACCTTTACTTCATACCCTAAGAAGTGCACTAATATAGGATTTTAACCTGCGTTTGATATTCAACCAGCCTCTCCCCCCTCAACCCAAACTAACAGTTTCCTGCGCTTGAGATTGGCAGTCAGAATGACGAATCAGAGCTCAGAAACAGGTTCGATTGAATAGTTGTTCAGCCACTGGACTGGAGGACGTGTGCGTAAATTGTCCAATTAAATGCTTGTTGCTTTTTCTTTGACCAATAAAATTTCTATATTTTACTCAATGTGAGCAACAGCTTACGTAACTAGCACGTTGTGTTGTGTTATGTTATGTTATTACATTTTACTATAATTATACCTTTTGCAAACGTAAACTTTACTTAGGTTTCAGAACGTACTTTATTATTTTTTTTTTTTACATATGTTTAAGATTGGCTTGTGATAAGCTTTCACAAAATTGCAGGAGATAAATAAAAGCTCATAAAGTTTTGTTTATACAAAATGAGGATTAAAGTATTTGCTTTTTAAATCACACAATTTAAGTGAGACGTAAAACAAAAATTCCAGCGCTACCAGCCGAATGGCACATAGCTGTGTATTTCCGATTCATTTGCACCACACACCTTGTTTTGAACTTTTTAGATCAACAGCGCCTGTGCCCTATGTAGGGCACTAGGAAGCCATTTTGGATGCAACCAGTTGCAAAAAAAGTGTTAGATCCTTCTGTAAGAATTTTAAATATTGAGTTGGTTGATATAATAATATTTAAATAAAATGTATATAATTTTGTGTCGATTTCGAACTTAAAACATTGAACAAATACAAAATTTGTTGATGAAATTCTGTGTGGAAATCATGGGGAAAAAACATGAACAGTGAACCTAGCGCCATCTACTGGTAAAATATGGCATTGTAAAGGACTCAATAAATATGTGAAGTTGAAAGTACAAAGTACTCTCTCTCTCTCTCTCTCTTTCTCTGTATATATATATATATATATATATATATATATATATATATATATATATATATATGTGTGTGTGTGTGTGTGTGTGTGTGTGTGTGTGTGTGTGTGTGTGTGTGTCAGTGAGTTATTATCCTAATAGAAACTTGAAGTCATTAAAATAAGAATGTTTTGTTGAGAGTGTTTAGTACATTCACCTCACGGCGAGATGCTGCTGTGTTCGCTGTGTGCTTGTGTGGGTTTCCTCTCGTACTCTGGTTTCCTCCCACAGTGGTGCACATTAAGCGAATGAGCTGTTCCAAATTGGGTTTGTGTGATGGATGAGTGAGCTGTTCAGGCTGCACCCCAGGTTTGCCAACGTTGAGGGACAGTGTTTAATTGAAAGAGCAGTACGGTTGCCTAGTTCGTAATATTTCGACCTGCCAGCAAGAAGGTCCTGGGTTCGAATCCCAGGCTCGTCGAGGTCGCTTCTGTGTGGAGTTTTTACGGTCTCCCCACGCTTGGGTGAGTTCCCCTGAGAACTCCAGTTTCCTACTACAGTCCAAAGACATTACGGTAATTGGATGTTCAGGGTGTACCCTGACTCTGTTCTGATTAGGCTGAGCTAGGATTCAGCCTATCTGAGACCCTAATAGGGTTACGGAGAGGAGAAAATAAAAGAATGAAGCATATATCACGGGTATATTACAAAGTAATAAGCAAACACATAAACAACCAAATCAATAGACAGATTGGATGTTATCTCTCTTTCTATCCCTCTCAAAAACTGCAGCTCCACAGACACACACACACACACACACACACGCACACGCACACAGACGCACACGCACACGCACACA
>CM045743.1:43575142-43580142 GCA_024760905.1 Plotosus lineatus | reverse complement strand
TGTAAGTGGAGGCAGCTTGAGCTTTGCGTGCTGCACATTTCTGCAGCGCCTCTGCTGTTCATCATTTGGTTTCTCTGCTGCACGGCCACCTGTGAAGACTTTGCTTTGCCAAGCTGAGCTGTCGGTATCGAGCTGCTCCCAATTGTTGACGTTGATGTTCATGTCCTTGAGGGACGCTTCATAGTCATCTTTTAAGCGTTTCTTGTGTCTCCTAACTGAACGCTTGCCTTCACAAAGCTCTCCGTATAGAAGCTGTTTTGGCAGTCGACTATCCGTCATTCTGATAACATGGCCTGCCCATCTGACCTGTGTGTCTTTCTTTCCTTCCTTCCACCATCCATCCATCCATCCATCCATCCATCTATCTATCTATCTATCTATCTATCTATCTATCTATCTATCTATCTATTGATCGATCGATCGATCGAACCAGTTCCTCTGTGTTCTTGGGTTGATGGTGATAAATAAAACCCAGTGTAGAACTTCAGTGTTTTTTGTGCTAAACTTCTTCTGAACGCAGTGCGAGTCTCATCTGGAGTTCAGCGAATCATCGATCACCTGCTAACAAGCTTAGCTTTGAGTTCGAGGCTCATTTGAATTCCAGAACCTTCTGCAATATCAGCATTACATCGTTAGTGCACTAATATCTGTGATTTGAGAAAGTGAGAAAGCTATTCCTGTCCCAGGATAAAATTGTAATCTCTTCGTTATTGTATTTAATGCTTTTTTTTTTTTTTGTCTTTGCAAGCATTAAAGGAGATAAATATTTTCACTACAATGGGCAGAGGACAAAAGACGCCATCCTTGAATTCACCATCAGAGTCTCAGGGTAAAGTTCTGGACTTTTTGGTTCTAAATATTTCACAGAATGTTTTTATTTATTCATTTTTTGGAGTTAGTGTTTGTCCTGGGGATAAATTATTATTATTATTATTATTATTATTATTGTTATTATTATTATTATTATTATTATTATTATTATATGTGTACACTAATCAGTGCCACTTGGGGATTTACCCAAAAGTGTTTACTCGACTGTGCTGCATTAATTTCTCTAAATCATCCTCAGGCGTTTTAAATGAAATTAAACACAATTTTACAGTAAATTAATCCCACACTGAGCTGCAGAGCCATTAGAATAATAGTTTGTATTTAATATTTGTGCCCTGTAGTGTGTTTTGTTGTGAGGATAAAAAGAATCCAATTAAAATGGAACAGTTTAGTGTTGGAGTTAAAGTCCGCGAGTCGTTGGTTACGTGCAACACGCCTTGTTTACGCAGCAGGATGAGATAGTAAACAGGTTCTAGATGGCAACTGGTTCGTTGCCCATCTGCTCATCTGACAACATTTCATTTTTATTATAATAGATTTCATTAATTTGTGGGTGACATCAAAAGTACAGTTTCTGAGGCAAAACAAAGAGATCCAGAAGAAGTGTGGAATTCAGTCCAATCATCCTGGGCTGGAACATCTGGTCACAGGTGCCAGAAGGTGGTCGACTCCATACAACACAGATGTGCAGCAGGTCTCAGAAACTGTGGCTTTACAACTAAATATTAGTTCAGGGGGGCACGGTGGCGTAGCAGTTAACACATCTGCCTCACAGCAAGCTCCTGGGTTTGATTCCCAGCTCGGGGGTGTCTGTGTGGAGTTCGCATGTTCTCCCCGTGCTTGCGTGGGTTTCCTCCGGGTAATCCGGTTTCCTCCCACAGTCCAAAAACATGCACAGTACTTTAATTGGCTGTTACAAATCACCCCTAGCTGTGAGTCTGAATGGTTGTGTGAGTGTTGGCCCTGTGATGGCCTGATGAACTTTCAAGGGTGTACCCTCCCCTCGCCCAGAGTCAACTGAGATGGGCACCAGCCTCCCCACGACCCTAATTAGGATTAAGCGTTTCAGAAAAAGAATGAATGGATATTAGTTCAGTGATTCAAAGGAGAGGATTCAAAAGAGGTGGCCGAGTGGAAAGGTGCTGGATCATTGATCTCAAGGTTGGGGGTTCAAGCCCCACTATCACCGGGTCACTGTCCTCCCCAGTGCACTAACTGGGTTATCAAAGCCGGGCCATGTCTCTCACATTCTATGATGAGAGGCTCATGTAAAAAAATAATTTTTGACTTTCGTCAAGAGGAGCTGCATAACCGTCAGCGTGTTTCTGCCCTGCAATGACCTAGTGAGCTGTCCAGGGTGTACTCTGTCCTTGCCCAGAGTTGACTCAGATGGGCGCCAGCCTCCACACAACCCTAATTAGGATTAAGCGGTTCAGAAAATGAATGAATGAGGAACTATTTATTACATTACTGCTGTTGTTTGACCTTTCAAAATCATTCAAGGTCAAGAATAAGTGTTTTATTTAAAAGCCCACCTCTGTGTTTCCTGTTCGTGTTCAGTAGGAACGGCGCGTCTGTCGGCGCTGGTTTTGTAGCTATCCGCAGTCAATCACCAAGACTTTGTGACCTTGTCCTGACCTTTACTCTTGACCCTGACATTCCAAAACCAAAGCATCCCTGACACTCTGGCAAAGGTAGTGTCCCCACCAAGCTTTGTGAAAATCCATTCAAAGGCGTGGTCAGGATTTTATTTACGGACAAACTGTCAAACAGATGCTGAGTAATAGATTGTGAATGTCGTACATGGCTTTGCATGTATAATAATCAAAATGCCTGAGTGATATTACAGGCTTCCAATATATAATGTTAGCCTATTAGGTTGCTAGGGAGAGAAAGTGTATTTATAGCTGCTATAACGTAAGTGAGATGAAGAGCTAGCCGCATGCTGGGATGGAAATCAGTAAAGTTTTGTTTGGTAACAGTAACCCTGCTGATGATTTCCTAAAACCTGTCTTTACAGACACGTGCGCTAACACCACAAAGCACAAAAGCAACGTGCTAGCTCTGTGCAAACATCTCTTCCTGTTCCATGTGAATTGAAAATCTTTGCTTTCCACATCATAATAAACATTAATGTTTTGAATTTCTCCATCTGTCCTCCATCCAAGTCCCTCAGTGCGGGCTCTGACCAGCGTGAGAATCTTCCAGCATGTTCTGAGCCGCCACCAGCTTTTTTTCGTTTACGTCGGAGGGAGGTCACCGCTCAAGGTAAGCCCTCCGCAAACAGACACATCACTACAGCAAATGTTCTCATTAATTCCAGCTCACATATTTTACAGGATTGTTTAAGTCAAGTGAAGAAAATGTTGTTATTGGACGGAAGTAAAATCCAGAGCCTGCTGATGGGGGGAGGGGGCATGGGGAGGGGTGTGGGCGGGGGTGGGGTAATAGTTTATTTCATATTAAGTTTTGGTAAACTGTAGTATAAGAGGAATAAAACACAAACAGCTTCATGCATGATCTTAATGGAAAACAATCAATCATGCATGATGTTTGCTACCCTATTATTAAATGTAGTCATGGTGGAAACATCATCATCATCATCATCATCATCATCATCATCATCATCATCATCATCATCATTCCCCGCTTAATCCGGGGTTGGCTTGTGGGGGCAGCAGCTTAGGCACTGAGATCCAGATGTTCCTCTCTCTACAGTCACTTCCTCCAGCTCTTCCAGGTGGACACTGCAGTGTTCCCAGACCAGTCGAGAGACATAATCCCTCAATTGTGTTTTAGGTCGACCCCAGGGTCTCTTCCCGGTCGGACATGCCCGAAACCCCACACCAAAGAGGTATTCGGGAGGCATTCTAACCAGAGGCCCGAGCTACCTCAACTGGCTCCTCTCAACGTGGAGCATCAGCGGTTCTACTCCGAGCTCTCTCCAGATTGCCACGCTTCTCACCTTACTCTAAGGGAGGAGCTCCGCCACCCAGCGAAGGAAGCCCATTTCAAGAAGTTGTTCTTTTGGTCTCTACCCCTAGCTCGTGACCATATGTGAGGATTGGAACGTAGATCGACGAGTAAATTGAGAGATTTCCTTTGCGACTCGGCCCCCTCTTCACACAAAGGACCGGTACAAGCTTCGCTTTACAGCAGAGGCTGCAGCGATTTGCCTGTCGATCTCCATCTCCATCCTTCCCTCACTCATGAGCAAGATACCAAGATACTTGGACTCCTTCACTTGAGGCAGGTCTCATTCCCGACCCAGAAGGTGCATTCCTCCCTTTTTTGGCTGAGAACCATGGCCTCGGACTCGGAGGTGCCAATTCTCATTCCGGCCGCTTCGCACTCAGCTGCTTATCACTCCAATGAGAGGATATCCTCGAGGTATTCATTCCACGTCCCGATAACTTCCCCATTCCAGGTAAGCAGCTCCCCACTTCCACTGTAAATAATATTTGGGGAGACCTGCTTCCCTCTCCTGAGGTGTCTGATGGTGGTCCAGAACCTTTCTGAGGCCAACTGAAAGTCGTTTTCCAGGGCCTCACCGAACTCCGCCCATGCTTGAGATATTGCATTGGCGATAGCTTGGGCTGCAGCATGTTTTGCCTGCTGGTACCGGTCAGGCCAATAAGACCCAATAGGTTTCCTTTTACAGCTGGACAGCACCCTTCATTATAGGTGTCCTCCATTGGGTTGAGGGGTTACTGTCATGACGGGCACTGATGAGCTTCTGGCCACAGGTATGGAGTCAATAATGGAGTAACGAAACATGGCCCATTCGGATTTCACGTCATCTGACTCCTTCGGTACACGGTTGTAGCTCTGCCGGAGGTAGGAGTTAAAGGCCCCTCTGACATGGGACTTCGCCAAATGTTCCCAGGAGACTAACTGCACGCTTGGGTTTACCAGGTCTGGAGGGCCGCCTCTCCTCTCCTGTCATCGGAGCCGGCTCACCACCAGGTGGTGATCAGTTGACAGCTGCTCTTTTCACCCGGGGGTCCAGAACATATGGCCACAAGTCTGGTGACAAGACCACAAAGTTGATCATTGAACTGCAGCCTAGGGTGTCCTGGTGTCACGTGCACTTATTGACACCCTCATGTTCTAACTTATGAGCACAGAAGTCCAACAACAAAACACCATTCGGGTTCAGACCGGAGAGG
>CM045743.1:43465142-43570142 GCA_024760905.1 Plotosus lineatus | reverse complement strand
TTCCGGATTGGTCAGATAACTAAAATCTGCATGCATATTATAAACAAACAATTTATAGAATGAAAAACACAAAAATCAATCAAAAACAGCAGCAGTGTAATTAATACACATCAAGTCTAGACATTTGGCGAACACAAATAAACTGAAGTATATGTGTATATAATATCAATAAAAACACACACACACACACACACACACACACACACACATGTGCACCTCACATAAAAATATAAATAGTTTTGATGAGGGTTTTGGGTTGTTTTTTGTTTTGTTTGTTTGGGGTTTTTTGCATGATTGGCCTTGTTTTGCAGCATTTTTCTTAACTTTTCTCTGATTCTTCCTTAATTTCCTTATTTTTTTAATTTGATGAATATTGATGAAATATTATTCGATGAAAAAAATGTGATGCCCTGAAACTGCATGAATTGAAGCGCAAAATAGCAAGGGATCTCTCTCTCTCTCTCTCTCTCTCTCTCTCTCTCTCTATATATATATATATATATATATATATATATATATATATATATATAGAGAGAGAGAGAGAGAGAGAGAGAGAGATATACAGTAAAACCTCCGCTGACGAACGCTTAAGCTCACGAACTTTTCGCCTCAAGAACATTAAATTTGCGAGCATATAGTCTCTGCTGACGAACTAGTTTTCGGCGGACGAATCAAACCACGCGGTCGAACAGCGCCACGGTGGCGGCCACGAGAAGCTGACGCACGCTCACGGCGTCACAGTTCGTCACCCCTTTCTTTGAATGTGGAAGTGGTTTGTGTTTGATAGACATTTTGGACCATATTGAGTGTACTTTTGCTATTATGGGACCGAAAAAGACCCCACCACAGGCGGAGATCATTGAAAAACACGAACGAGGTGTGCGTTTGTGTGACTCAGCGTCCCAGTACCAGTACGCTAAGTCTACCATTGCTCCCATCCTTAAGAACAAGGAAGCTATTAAGGGTGCGTGTGTGGCTAAGGGTGTTTCCAAACAGTAGGCGTTTCCAAACTCTCCCTCCAAACAGTAAGTCCCTCCCTCCCTCCCTCCTCCTCCCACTCCATTCCATCAAGCCATCAACTACCATCACAAAGGTAAATAAAACAACTTTATTATACAGTACAGTTTATTTCTTTAATTACAATACAATAGCACATTTATTATACATAAAATAAGTTATATTTTTGTGTAGTTTTAAGGCTTATTTAGTAGAAAATTATGTTTTATGGGGACCTGGGAACGGATTATTCTCATTTTAATGGTTTCTTATGGGAAATAAATGTTCGGAAGACGAACTTTTCGCCTCACACACACTTTCTGGGAACCAATTATGTTCGTGAGCAGAGGTATCACTGTATATATATATTTGAGATATCCTTCTCAAAAAAATTAGCATATTGTGATAAAGTTCATTATTTTCTGTAATGTACTGATAAAAATTAATTAAACTTTCATATATTTTAGATTCATTGCACCCCAACTGAAACATTTCAGGTCTTTTATTGCTTTAATACTGATGATTTTGGCATACAGCTCATGAAAACCCAAAATTCCTCTTGAGGCCATCACTCAGACAACCAATCACACCTAGGAGAGATTTGGAACAACCAGATAATGTACTGCGCACGTTTTTGGACTGTGGGAGGAAACCGGAGAACCCGGTGGAAACCACACAAACACGGGGAGAACATGCAAACCCCACACAGAAATGCCCAGACTGGGAATCAAACCCAGGACCTTCTTGCTGCGAGGCAGATGCGCCGACCACGACACCACCTGACTGTAATAAGTGTTATTTAAATTTGTGTTTGAATATTAATATTTATACCAAGTTAAAATTCTTTCATGTGCAGGGGTGTGATGGTGCTGGATGACTGATCCCAAGGTTGGGGGTTCAAGCCCCACAATCAGTGGCTGTCACTGCTGTCCCCCCAGTGCAGCTAACGGGGTTATCGAAGGTCGGCCGTGTCTCTCACTCTCTGTGGTGGGAGGTTCATGTAAAGGAATCATTGCTGACTTTCGACAAGGGGAGCTGCATCGCAGTAGTGTGTTTCTGCCCCACAATGGCCTGTCTAGCTCTCCAGGATGTACTCTGCCCTCGCCCAGAGTCAGCTGAGATAGGCACCAGCTTACGCGCGACCGTAATTAAAATTTAGCAGTTCAGAAAAATTAATGAATGAATAAAATGCTTTCACACTTAAAAGTTAAGCATCAATTCTACTGCCAGATGTATATTTATGTTTATTATTTTCTACATAGGAATATGAATGTGTGATCTGATTGGTTCATTGTCTTGACATCATCGACATTATCCACCCCTCAAACATGTGACAGTGCTGGAATCAAAGCAGCAGACAAAAACTCACAGCTTGCATAAAATATTCAGATCAAAGAACCAACTATGCTCCAGTATGCAAACTGCTTCCACTAAATACCACTTTTTCATAAAAAGGGGAGGGGCTTGTAGTGTTGCATTCGTTTTTACTTTGTACATTTCTAAAATCTGTTAAAATGTGTTGAGATAAAAAAAAATGGTCGGTGCTTTTATCTGTGCGTGTAGAATTAGATCATAATATGGTTTTATTTAAAATTGGTGTGAAATGTTCATGTTAAAAGTTTCTAAATTGAATTTCTCTGCTGTTTCTTTCATCCAGAAGTTCGCCACGGTAACCTCTCCTCCTGGGTGGACCGAGAACGATTTCCGCGTTATTTCTTGATGGACAGTTTTTCACTGTACCAGATGGGTGAACGAAGTATGATCACACGCTTTTACACACAAAACGGAGTTCATATCCGTCCTCCCCGCACAGACAGCACGCACCGTATTACCATATTCATTTATACAAACATTTAACAACAAAAAAGAAAAGAATCAATAAATACATACAAACACAAACAAGACCAGCTGTTTATTTAGTGCTAAAATAATGGCACCCTGTGAAAGCAGTTCGTGTTGCACAGGTCCGTGTCTGGGCCGGCTGCAGCAGGCTCAGTGCTCTCACTGTTTTACTTCTCAATTTTTATTCTTGATTCTTTGCATTTAATGAGTTTTATAGGTGTCACGAAATGCACATCAATTCAATTTGTAATATTTATGTATGAATGGAATTCCTCAGAAAATGCCTTTGTAAGAAAAATTCTGAATGTTTACTTTCTTTTTAACTCGAGTAACTACAGTGACTGTCCACTTTAACTGAAGAGTTTGAGCAGAACCTCTAAGATTTTACACACACACGTATATATACAAAATATATACCACCCTATATATATATACACACACACACTAGTATACACACCCTATACCACCAGCCCATCACTGCCCTCTGGAACTAGAATTTAGTGTAATTGCGCATCCTCTACACTAGGTGGCAGTGGTGCTCTCACTGTGTTTCCTATGGTGTAGGAAAAAAGCACCGAGCAAACAATATGCAGTGCAGTAAACACTATTTATAGTCGCGTGTTGGGCTATTGTTTTTTTTCTTCCTATAGGGGGCATCACAGAAAATAATTGAGAAGCACTGCACAAGGCATTCTCAGACACAGAATACGAGGCGAATCGGCCCAGAAAAGCCATTTCCCCAGCAGAGCTCATAAATCAAAATTTTGCTGGTTGGATGGGGCAGATTTTTGGTGGATCGAAACTCGTACAGTGGAAAATTTGTTATAAAAGACACTCGTAACTCAGCTACCACTGTAATAAATAATTAGTACAGAGCTGAGTTTCGTAAAGAGGAGCTGCATAACTGTCAGCATGTTTCTGCCCTCTGATTGACTGGTGAGCTGTCCAGGGAATACTCTTGCCCCGAGTGGGCTGAAATGGGCGCCAACCTTCCCATGACCCTAATTAGGATTAAGTGGTTCAGAAAATGAATGAATGAATGAGGCATTGGTGGTGTATTGGTTAGGGTGATGGGTTGCTGATCCAAAGGTCAGAGGTAGGACCCTTACTGTCACCACTGTTGGGCCCTTAAATAAGGCCCTAACCCTCATTTATATTGTTTGAATAATAATGTTGTATAAAAATGTCAGTCTAGATAACAGTGTCAATCAAATGCTGTAAATGATTGGTGGAAAGCCATGCAATAAGTCTGAGAGTCTCAGCTTTGCCATGGGATAATGGAATGATTGCACCGTTGTCATAGGATAAGTTAATTCATTATTGTACAACTTGTATGTGTAGCACGGTAATGTGACTTTTTACTTTGAGAATACAGCTTGCATAGATGGTCTAGGTTCGATTCTCAGCTCAGGTGTGTGCTTCTGTGTGGAGTTTTCATGTTCTGATCGTGCTTGCGTGGGGTTTGTCCGGGGAAACCGGTTTCCTCCCACAGTCTACAGAAGAAATAAAAAAACACGCACGATAGATTAATTGGTTGTTCTCAGTCGCCCCTGGGTGTGAGTGGGAGTATGAATGGTTGTGTGAGTGTTGTCCCTATTATGGCCTGGAGAGCAGTCCAGGGTGTACCCTGCTCTCACATAGAGTTGGCTGAGATGGGCACCAGCCTGCCTGTGACCCTAATTAGGATTAAGTGGGAGAGAAAATGAATGACTGAATGAATGAATACTGCTTGCGTGTGAAAGGCACTTGTTCAGTCTCTGAGAGTTATACAACTCCTCAACTGAATAATTCTCCATATTATTGTTCACCTTGTTCAATAATTATTTATTATCCTCAGTGGATAATTCTTGAATAAAAATGATGGATAAAAACTTAACATTTCATCAGTGACTGATTTGAAAATCCTCAAAATTCAATAAACTGTCATTTCAAAACATATGAAGAAAACAGCAAAACCTGACTGAGTAATTTAAAAGGTAAAACTTTACAATTAAAAAAAAAAAGAAACCGTCATGACATCCTCGGTTACATTGTGATGCAGCAATCCACACTTTCAAAAAATGGAAAAATAAAGCACCCGTGTTTTAGCTAATTTTCCTATGTTTACATGTTGTAAATACTAAAACAATGAAATACCTGCATTACTGATTGACTGATCAGATGAATGCGCAGCTGTATAGGTGTTCCTAATAAAGTGGACAGTCTGTATAATCTTGTTTATGATTGTGTTTCTTCTGTCAGCTAAACTTGTGGCTGTCGCTGTGGTGGATGAGAAAAACCCAACCGCGCAAAGTACTCGGTAAAAACTCCGACGCTCGGCTTTCATTTCTTTCCGCGACTGAACATGACGTACTGAAACCTGCTCATATTGTGCGAATTTCTCTCTTTAGTTATAAGAACCTCGTGGAGAAGGTGGCCATCGAATACAGCGAGCAGTACAGCATGTGAGCGGCCCGAGAAATAATTCACGGTTATGTTAATGGAAGATTCGGGTACAAAATGATGACCGATGTATGTGTCCTTCTGTGTGTGCGTTACAGGAACTTTCAGTTTGGCTACGTGGATGGAAACGACTACATCAATGGCGTTATAATGGGGTGAGCAGGACGAGCCACATTGTCCAAATGAGTAACGGATTTATGATATATCTTCAGGTTATTATGGGATGTCACATGGAATAGAATGAGTGCTCGACACGCCGTGTCCATCTGTGTCTTTGTCATTACGTTCCACCGCTGTGTCACATGACCCACACATGAGAGGTGCTACCAACCTGGGACATTCCACTGGCACAGTTTAATGCATTGGTCTGAATAAGTCTTTACTTACGATCTTGAAATAATCCTATAGTGAAGCAGAGTAGAATTAAAAGTTAGCGTTCTTCAGTGGGTTTCCTCCTGGAACTCCAGTCCCGCCCACACACAGTCCAAAGATTTGCATATTAGGCTAATTGTCTGTTCTGAATTGCCCCCAAGTGTGAGTAGGATTGGTTTTGTATGTGTTTGTGCTGGCCTTGCAATGGCTTACCTAGCTGTTCAGGGTGTACTCTGCCTTTTGTCCACTGTCAGCTGAGCTAGCCTCCAGCCTTGCTTAGAAGCTTGGAAGCTAGTAGGATTAAGCGGTGTGCTTGATGAATGAATGAACATATTTCATACGCACCAAAGGATTCCATCATCAGGGAATTGTTGAAACTCAGAAGGGAGACTTAAAATGTTTAACCAAATGGTTCCAGGAGAAATTATGTCATGAGCCTGACCTGAAGATATCTGAGCAAATGTACCTGCTCATGATTCCTGACACATCATTTAGGATCTTCCTGAAATCTTGAGCTGTTTAAAGTCTTTCACACCACACACCACACTCCAGGCTGACCAAACTCCAGCTTACATCCAGATGTTCAGCTAGTTGTAGTTCAAAATGAAGGTTCTTAGGTACAACTCGGTGATAGTGGGAATTGAACCCTTGACCTTTGGATCAGTAAGGCAGCCCATTAACAACCATGACACCACTGCCCTCCTTTTAAAGTACAGCGGTACCTTGATTTAATAAATTAAATTGTTCGAAGGGCGAGCTCGTAAGTCAAAATGTTCGTTAGATAAAACAAATATTCCCATCGGAAATAACAGAAAACCAATTAATCCGTTCCAACCCCCTCCCAAACTCATAGAACCTGCCACAAACACCTACATTTCACTTAATATATTAAAGATAAACATGTAAAAACAATAAATATTTAATAATAATAATAATAATAATAATAATAATAATAATACATGTACTTTAACGTTAATAATAATTACGAAATAAATAATAATAAAACAAGAATAAACAATACAAGTCAACTAACCCTTCCGATTATCGACTGCGGCGAAGATGTCACGTGGGCAGGCATGAGGTGGTGTGTAACAGAGGAGGAGGAGGAGGAGGAGGGGGAGGAGAATTTTGTGCATGTGCACGCTACAAATGCAAGTGAGGAAAGGCTCGTGATGAGCTCCCACAAAGCCAGTGTTTCTCAAATAGTGGGGAGTGCCCCACTTGGGAGGCGCGGTGTGATGCCAGGTGGGCGCTTATGACTCTGGGGAAAATGCTTTTTTTCCATACTGTAATAGAATTAAGTGTAATTGCGCATCCTCTACAGTAGATGGCAGTGGCCCTCTCACTGTGTTCCCTATAGTGTAGGAAAAAAGCACTGGGCAAACGATATGAAGTGCAAAAAACACTATTTATAGTCGCATATGGGGTGCTGAGGGGGGCGTGAAATGTTTTTTTTCTTCTTACTATAGGGGGCATTAAATAAAATAATTGAGAAGCACTGCGCAAGGCGTTCTCGGAGTGCGGAGGAATACAAGCGGAAGAATACGAGGCTAATCAGCCCGGAAAAGCCATTTTCCCAGCAGAGCTCGTAAATCAAAATTTTGCTAGTTGGATGGGGCATATTTTTGGTGGATCGAAACTCAAATCATGGAAAATTCATTATAAAAGGCACTTGTAACTCAAGTCTGTATTACAGTTACATATCTGTGAATTGTGTATAGAGCAACATGCGAGTATCGCTGTCCGTTTCGTCAGTGAGTTGCAGATGCCTTCTCTCATTGTGATGAACATGTCCATGGATGGATATTATCTACCAAAACCTACTGTTGAGACCATTGAAGATCTTCTCCAGTTCCTCAATAGCATCCTTACTGGAAAATCTGAGGTCTGATACCTTCCAATGTTCTGTTAAGTCTTTTCTATGTGTTGTTTTTAACACACACTCTGTATGTTTTAGTTACTCGGAGGAAACGGATTCCTGCAGCAGATAAAGAGGCTTTATTATCGTGCCATGACTTCTGTAAAGGTAAAAGCACTGCATCATCGGCGAAAATGAAGGAGATACACTTCTCACTTAAGAAATGTACACTGGGTTTCTTTTCCCTTTATGATTTTCAATCTCTCTCTCTCTCTCTCTCTCTCTCTCTCTCTCTCAGACTAGTTTCGCATCAGCTCCCGTTGTTACATGCGTTATTATTACCTTGCCTCTGGTTGTGATTGGATTCATCGTCATGGGAATCTGCACGGCTGAACGGGTGGATGATGATAAAGCAGATGATGGCGCTCGTCCTGCGGTCACTCACAGAAAGAGGGCTGTGGTGAAGCACCCACAAGCCAAGAAAAAAGATTAATGCGGCCGCAGACATGGCAGCGGTTCCCAATCCTGGACCTCTAATGCCATTACTTTCAACATTGTATAGTTTCCACTGCTCTAACACACCCGTATCGATTCAACAAGGGGCGGGCTGTACAACAAATTAGTTTATTTAACTGTGTTAAAGCAGATGGATCAATGAAATGCGCAACAGGACTGCGACCCACCGTGTTATGATGTTACATAAATAAAAACTCAGGAATATTGTATTATTTGTGATTTATACTGCATTTTGTAATGCTGGCCGAAATAACAGCACAAACCCTGTGCATCATGATGAGAAAGGAAAACAATCAGTGACGGGGTGTTGGAATAAAACAGATACTTTTATTTCTCTTTTGATTTTATTTTAAACAGCACAGGGGGATGTGCTATATTCCTCTAAAGTCACAGAAATCTGCGAAACACGAGCACGATTTATTTAAGTAAAGCACATCAGGCTATTTTCAATCCACTTAAAGGGACGTTTAACATGGTAGTGCCACCACAAAATGACTCGGTTCCTGTCCCTTGGTTATTTCACTCACCACTTTAGTGTAACGCTATTATTTTAACCTTAAGATGTGGCTTGTAAAAATAGTTTTATATTGTGTATAACTCACACAAACAGTGCATGTCACAAACTACCTTTTTATTACAGAGAATGTAAAACACACTGGAGGCTGTTCTGTAAGCAAAGGATGGAATGTGTCCCTAATCCAGATTGGGACATGAATACATACTATACAGACACACACACACACACACACACACACACACACACACACACACACACACACATGTATGCACTGTATATATATATATATATATATATATATATATATATATATATATATATATATATATATATATATATATATATATATATATATAGAGAGAGAGAGAGAGACAGAGAGAGAGAGAGAGGAGAGAGAGTGAAGAAACAGTACTGGAGCTCAAAACAAAACACATTGTAATGTTGATGGCTTATAAATTTATTTATAAAATTTATTGCCTTCCTTTATTTAATGCAGAGAGTGTGTACTGTTTATAGTTAGATACTTGTTCTTTTTGTTTGATATAATAATAATAATAATAATAATAATAATCATACAAATAATAATAATAATAATAATAGAATTCTGGTGTTACAATTATTATTATGTTTATTATGATTATTATTATTATTACTTTATTATTAACCGCTATTCAGACATAAATAAAATAACAAATAAATAAAAATAAAACACAAAGACACGATCTTCTCAAATACTTTTTCAATTTTCAAAAAAATAAATGAAATTAATTAATATCAAGCACAGTAACCGTTACGAATACTGACTTTGTGTTTCCGGTATCCACACGCCACCTATCGGCAGGAAAAAACATCAAAGATTTTTTTTTGGGCGGGGGCAGGTGGAAGAAACCGGTATTAAAATACAGACTAAATAAATACAAATAATTTTTTGTGATTATATTTTTTTCTAATAAATATCACTTTATATAAATAAAAATATATATAAAATGATGGGATAACGTTACTCATTACGTAACTTCCGGTATCATCACCGTCACTCGCCATCATCCTCTTTCTGCTGTTAGGATGTGTATTTTGGAGAAAAAAGCCGTGTTTTTGTTCATTTGAACCCGCGAAGTGTGCTCCGGCTCGATTTGAGGGGCAAACGCGGCTCTGAAAATCATTTGAAAGCGAGTTCATCCGATTTGTTTTCAAAACAAACCAAAGGACTTGTTGCCGCGCATGCGCAGAACGACTTGAGCCGTGATCTGGGAGCTGTGGAGGAGGCAACAGAGAGCAGCTGTGCACGCAAAACATCAACGTGATCTCTGCTACAAGGAACTTCAGCGCCTATCTTTACCCTCCGCACTGGACATAACACGGATTTATTTTATTTTGCCGACTCCATGGAGGAAACACCTGGAAGAGATTCCCAGAAGAAAGAGGAGGACTTGTGGTGTCAAAAGGAAAGAATTCAACAAGAGAGAGAGAACATGGGCATGTTTCATTATGGATGATGCATGCAATGCTGAAGCTGTTTCTTCAAAAACAGAGCTCAGGACTGATCAGAATATGTATAAATATATCTACAAATACCAGCTTTGCCATGGTCTAAAATTGAGAGAACCTTCAAACACCTGGTGCTTTGGTGGTGGTGTACATAGACCTACCATGTTTATTATTATTGTTTTTTTTTTTTTTTAACTGAAAAAGCTTTTTCCCCTTCATATGATTCCTAAACTGCATACATTAAATTTTTTTTAGTAATAACCTGGCAAGGACCCGACCACTCCATGTGAAATTCCTCCTACCTGGAAGCACAATTTATCTTCTGGAATTGTTGTGGACGTGAACAGAAACTACAAGCACATTTTTCAAAGAAAAAAAAAAATCCAACATCTGTTTTTCAGATCATGGCTGTATGCGTAGTGAAGTCTGCGCTTCTGCTGTGTCTTGTGAATTTGGGATTTTCCTACTCTGGGATATTTGAGCCCTCAGGCAAATATGGTACGGTCGACGATCGTGACGAGCGAGCGGATTTCCATACGGGCACCAATGCCACCACAGAGCACGGATTTCACATGCCTGCAAATGTCCACCCGAACCTTTACTTCGATCTGTCGGAAGTGCGTCGACTGAAAAAGAAAGCTGCCGGAACGCACGGACACGTGTTTAAAGTTATACGGAATGCTGTAATGACCATGCTCGAGAGCCCGACACTCTACCTGCCGCCCATGAACCATGAGGAGTTTACAAAGAAGTGGAACGAGATTTACGGAAACAACCTCCCACCAATTGCACTGTATTGCCTCCTCCAGCCTGAAGACAGCACCGCATTCCAGTTCTTAATTAAATACATGGACCGCATGGTAGACTATCCCGACTGGATGGTGACTAGTGCTCCGAATGACGAGGTTCCGATATCTCATTCTCTAACTGGCTTTGCTACAGCTTATGATTTCATTTACACCTATTTGGACACCCAACGAAAAGTTCGGTACCTCAAGAAGATACGCACAGTCACAGCCGAACTTTATGAACTCTCCAAGCATAGAGGTTGGGGACGGCAGTTTCTGCAAAACCACCAGACCACAAACATACTAGCCATCCTGACGGGAGCCATCGTGACCGGCGTACACAAAGACCGTGAGACCATGATGTGGAAGCAGGTGGCTGTGAACTACATGGAAAAGACCATGTTCCTCTTGAACCATATCGTAGACGGTTCCCTAGATGAAGGCGTAGCATACGGAAGCTACACGGCCAAATCCATCACACAGTACGTTTTCTTAGCATCTCGTCATTTTGAAATCGACAACAAGAATAACAACTGGCTGAAGGCTCACTTCATGTTCTACTACGCCACCGTGCTCCCCGGTTTTCAGAGAACCGTCGGCATCGCCGATTCCAACTACAACTGGTTCTATGGGCCAGAGAGTCAGCTCGTGTTCCTGGATGCATTTGTGCTCAGGAACGGCTCAGGAAACTGGCTGGCGCAGCAAATCAGAAAGAGTCGTCCCAAGGATGGGCCCATGACGCCGTCTGTGGCGCAGCGGTGGGCTACTTTGCACACGGAGTTCATTTGGTATGACGCAGACCTCGCTCCCCAGCCACCGCCTGACTTTGGGAAAGCAGACATGCATGTTTTTTCAAACTGGGGGGTGGTGACATACGGTGCAGGGTTGCCTTTGGGGCAGGACAACACTTTTGTATCCTTTAAATCCGGCAAGTTAGGTGGACGAGCAGTGTATGACATCGTTCATGCTAAACCGTATTCCTGGGTGGATGGCTGGACCAACTTTAACCCGGGCCATGAGCACCCAGATCAGAACTCCTTTACTTTTGCACCAAATGGACAAGTGTTTGTTTCTGAAGCTTTGTATGGACCAAAATACAGTTACCTGAACAATGTCTTGGTATTTGCCCCTTCCCCCACTAGCCAGTGTGATACACCATGGGAGGGGCAACTGGGGGAATGTTCCAAGTGGTTAAAATGGGGAGAAAAGGAAGCAGGAGACAGCGCAGGGGAGGTCATTGCGGCATCTTCCCACCAGGACACTATGTTTGTTAGTGGTGAAGCCGTGTTAGCTTATTCTTCCGCCATGAAGCTGGTTAGTGTTTATCGAGCCCTGGTTCTGCTGAACTCTCAAACTTTATTGGTGTTGGATCATGTCGAAAAGCAGGAAAGGTCCCCTCTAACATCGTTTAGTGCCTTTTTCCACAATCTCGACATTGACCTGAGGTACGTCCCACACAGGTCTTTGAGTAAGTACAGTGGCGCGCTGATGGATGTCTGGGACGCCCATTACGAGATGTTTTGGTTTGACAGTCAGGGAGTCAGTCCTGTTGGCAGGATACAGGAAGTTGAACAGGTTGCAGAGTTCAAAAAAAGGTGGACGCAGTTTATAAATGTTACCTTTTCCATGGATGGCATAGTCAGCAGGGTGGCTTACCTGATGCACGGCCCTTTTGTCAAAGTCTCAGATTGCAGGTTTGTTGACAACAGCAAAAACGGTGTGAAATTATTAGTTACCCTAAATGACACTGAGACGACTGTGTCCATAGCAACAAACTACAAAGATATTGGTGCCAGACACAGCTACTTAGGCTTTGCAGGGTTTGCCAAAGCAGAAAATAAACACAGGGTTATTAATTTTGGTCAGGGAGTTCAGGTTTTGCCCAGCCAAGTCAAGAAAGACTCCACGTTCAACTTTGGGTTCATGATCAACGTCGTCGCAGTCTGGATCCTGTGTTTCGCCATTGCGGTGTTGACCATCAAGAGAAAGTTTAACGTTTCCTCCCGTAAGCTTATCCGCTGCACGGTTATTTCAGTACTGCTTTTCTGGGTGTTGGAACTCTTCGTGACATCTCATCATTGTCAAGAAGTGCTGTGCGGCATCATGTGGCGAGACCTCCGTGTCTCCGAGGAACCCGTCACTCGATCCACCGCCGCTCTTGATCACACCCCGGACCCCCTTCCGTTCATAGTCGTCACCTCTCTTCCCGGCTCCGGAGCCGAGATCCTTCAGCCCCTTTTTGACAACAGTTCTGACTTTGTATATCTCAGTGTCCCCTCCACATACCTCCGTGTTCCAGAGTCCAGTTTTTCTCCTGACTCCTTCGCGGATGCTTGCAGGTGGTCCAGAACGGATGCTCAGAAGGGAAAATTTCAAGCCATTCAAGGATGGTTCCATTCAATGGTACACAACATCAGACTCCACCTGCAGAACATTCAGCTGTATAAGAGCAGTATTGAGATTGGGAACAAGGCCAAGACTCAACAGACGAGGAAGAGGCGGAAGCTTTTGATGGAGGCGAGTGAGATCGACGACAGGCGGTCTATGTCGAGGGAGGTGGAGTACATCAAGGAATTAAGAGAGCACTTGTCGAACTTCCCGAACGCCTGCCCTGTGCTGAATCTTCGAAGCGGGGGCTGGTCCTTAAAACTCCCGTTTGTTCATGAGGTTATTGGGCGCTCACTGCGATCCGTCCAAGTCGTGCGTGACCCACGGGCATGGATCTATCTGATGCTCTATAACAGCAAGCCAAGCCTGTACACCAGCAAAAACATCCGAAAACACTTGCTCAACATTCTGAACCAGGGCAGCGAGAAGACAGGACAGAACTGCATGCAGCTCGACACAGCATTTCAGCCTCTGCGAGAGATCCTTGCTCAGCCAGATGCTAACCCTGTGCTTGTGCTTGCTCACCTTTGGCTTGCTCATATTTCAGCCAGCATTCGTGCGAGCATGGACATGCCCTCGCACACATACCTTCAGGTGAAATTCGAGGATATTGTGAACTTTCCCGAAGATACTGCAGAAAAAATACACAGGTTTATGGGTGTGCCTGTTGCCCCAGCTGCAATAAACCAGCTCGCGTTTGCTACGTCGACAAATCTGTATCATCTTGTCTATGAGGGGGATATATCACCCGCGAAAATTTCCATGTGGCGGGAAAATATGTCTCCTGATCAGATTAGACTTATAGAACATGTATGTGGGAGTGTCATGGATGCACTCGAGTACAAAAGATACGTGTTTGTATGAAATAAATAGAAGTGCTATTTGTATAAAAGCAGATTGGTTTATATAAAACATATACGTTGAAAAAAATGTTAGCGTTATCTTGCGTTTGTGGATTTAAAGGTACGGGGTGTAATATTTTGGAGGATCTCTGCCCAGAAATGAAGTTTTTATTCATTGGTTATCATTTCAAAATATACGTTTTCAGAATCGTACAATGAAGCTGTTTATATCTACACACGGAGCGGGTCCGCTCTGACGGAAGCCAACATTTAGCACTGCCATGTGTTTACAGTAGCTTGGGGGCCATACAGGCTTCCGAGGGGCGTGGCTGGGGATGCAGTTTCAGTTGGTTTCTATCTGAAACCTCCCTACTGGATGCCGCTAAATCTTACATGCTGTGTGATTATCTTCATTCATTCAGTTTCTGAACCACTTAGTCCTAATTAGGATTGCGGGGAGGCCAGCGCTCATATCGACTCGCCAGGCCATCGCAGGGCCAACACTCACAACCATTCACACTTGGGGGCAATTCGAAACAGTCAATTAACCTACTGTGCATGTTTTTGGGCTGTGGGAGGAAACCGGAGAACCCGGAGGAAGCCCACATAGGCATGGGGAGAACACGCAAACTCCAGACAGAAACGGCCGAACTGGGAATCGAAACCTGGACCTTCTTGCTGTGAGGTGGACGTGCTGATGAGTGTGCCACCGTGCTGCGTGATTATTTTTTATTTTATTACTTGTTGCACTCGAGCTCTGACCCTTAAGTTGTGGCACCACTGGTCCTCAGAAAGAAGTATTTACAGATCAAATGAGGAAAGAACAAGTTCTATACCACACACACACACACACACACACACAAGCAGAATTGCAACATCTCTGTTTATGAGAACAAGCTTATTGAGTTTCCTTAGAATAACGACTCACAGGAAATAGTTTTAAGATCAGATTGCTTTTATGGAACAAAGAATTAGCGTGTGGAAGGATATTTTAGAAAAGATTTCTAAATAAACATAAAGAAATAAGTTACCACATAACCAAACAATGATGACGTCAGTGCTTCAGATTACTCGACATTTTGAAATATCTGTGATTTTTACTCACAGCAGTCTTGTGTTCGTGCAGTGCTACGGTTGACCATAACGAGAAACTGTGGACAATATAAAGCAAAAATGATAAATATATAGTAGTATAAACGTAAATATCACATGTAGCATGACCTGTATAGCACCGGACAGCTTCCAGGAGTCCCGCTGATGGTGAGAACGAGACATCGCGCCCTTTAGTTGTGTCAGGCAATCTGCTGCTGCGTACTGTTTGTATGATCAGAGTTAATGTCATGCTGGTTAACGTGTCGGTGTGGTGTAACGTTAGCATTTTACTTTAGTGGTTAGCGCATTCACCTCACACGGTTTCCTTTAACAGTCCAAAGATACGCCCTTTAGGCTAATTGTCTGTCATGAATTGCTCCCTAGTGTGAATGGGAAATGTCGTGTTGTCCAGGGATGGTCCTGCAAGATGTTCAGGCTGTATCCCGCCTTCGCCCTCTCTCGGCAGTGATGGGTTAAGTGTTACAGCAAATGAGTGCGTGATGTATGGCTAGATTTGTAATAAAGCTGTAATTAATATTAAATACATTCCTTGGTGATAAAAGAGAACCTTAATTACATTCGGAACACAATTCATTATTAGTATTATATCAAAATGTAATAATTTTGTGTTTTATATATATTTAAAAAGCTGCTGTTTTATAAGTAAATTAAAGAGTTTATGCTTTACTACTGTAACTTTAACAAGCAATTATTTATTTGAATCAGTGAATTTTATTGAGTTGAGTTTTTTTTTTTTTTTAATTGGAGGGTGTCACAACACAATCGTCTTTCTGGTATCAATTTTTTTGGAATGTTTTTTATTTAATTGGATATTTTACAACTGTATTTAGTTAATTAATACAGACGCTCCCCGACTTATGGTTTTGTTTGGTTCTGGACGGCCGAACGTAAGTTGAAAATGAACGCAAGTTGTTACTGTATGTTCCAGTGACGTATGACATTCATACTGTACTATACATCCATAAATACCATTACCGTATATCATAAAACCACCATAAATCAATTATTTATAAACATAACACTGTAAAATAATATCAAATTATATCAACATTAATTTCAAATAAATTAAATTCAAGCAAAAATAATTTCAAATAGATACATTTTAATCAACTTCACTCATCAAATATCAAATACAGTATCAAATATAACCTTTAACAGTCTCTGTGATGCGATCTTTCTACTTGTAAATGGTTCTGATGGTCGACGAATGGTCACTTTACATGAAGCTTAAAACAGCCAATCAACGCTTACAATATGTTAGGCGCTCAACACTGAAAATAGCTTACTTGCTTGAGACAAAGCGCGGGTTATACGGACTTCCGGTCTTTCAAGTGAGCAAGGGCGCCATTGAATACTGTACTCATTTAGTACTCAGCCTGCACTGATGTGAATCACCAGCAGAGCGGAGAGTTGTCTTTCTTTTCTGGATTTGGGTTTTCATTCATTTTACAACTCTCTTTGCTTAACTGAGTATGCATGGTAGATTGCGCCGATCCGAGCAGATATTTAATTCATCTCTGTGTATGAGACTTGTACCCATGCTAGTAGGCTTACGTTTCTGACCAACCATATTTGCTTAGGGTTACAAAAGTCCGCAAAACAGTATAAACACAAAGATCACAGAGACGACGTCTTAACACAAGGGTAACACGCTATATATATATATATATATATATATATATATATATATATATATATATATATATATATATATATAAAACTGAACTGGGAAGAAGGAGGGGCACATTCAGTCTGTCGTTTGTAAACAATGGACGCAGCATCATTGCGTCAATACATCAGCGTACTATGTAGGTACTTCTCAACTCGGGAAAAAGAAAGAACATAAAATGAATGAATGTAAATCGGGGAGCGTCTGTAATAATGATACTACACAACACCTCCTTGGCGTGTTGTTTTGGGAAAGGACCACCAGGGTCGACCCAGAACACACTGGATCCTCTACATCTCTGAGTGTCCCCCTGGAAGAGGTGGAGGAAATGAGTGGTGAGAGGGACGTCTGGACCTCAGTGCTGCCCTACAACCTGACCCAACCCGAGACCAAGTGAAGGAAGATGACAGCTGAGATGAGAAAAATATACAACAATGTAATATTGTGTTGCAAATCCATTTCAAACAGGTGTACAGTACTGTACTGGGGAAAAACGTCTGCAGCCACCTTCAAATTGGCCAAATCGCAAAGATGCTTTGAAAATTATTGAAAGTAACTGTTTATATGTTTTAAAAATGCTATAAAAAGCACCTAAACTATGGTGTCCCTTAAGGGTCATTGTAATATAAGTACCTTGACTTATGAAATTAATCCGTTCTGAGGACGACCTCGTAAGCCAAAATGTTTGTTAGATAAAACATAAATTGCCAAAATAAATAATAGAAAACAAATGAATCCGGTCCAATCCCCTCCCAAACTCATATAACCTGACACAGACACGTATATTTCGCCTAATATATCAAAGATAAACATGTAAAAACAAATATTTCATAATAACAATACATGTACAGTAGCATTAATAATAATAAATAATAATAAAACAACAATAAACAATAACTCAACTAACCTTTCCGATCATCGACCGCACAAGGATGTCATGTGAACAGGCAGTAGGTGGTGCATAACAGGAGGAGAATTTTGAGCATGTGCACACTATGATTGCCAGCGAGGAAAGGCCCTTGGTGAGCTCCCGCAAGGCCAGTGCTTCTGAAAGGGTGGGGGGTGCGGTATGACTCTGGGGAACCGGGCAAAGATATGAAGTGCAGTAAATACTATTTATAGTCAGGCTCAAGGCGCTGGCGGGCGTGAAATGTTTTTTTTCTTCCTATAGGGGGCATCACAGAAAACAATTGAGAAGCACTGCACAAGGCATTCTCGGAGCGCGGGATGAATACACGGGTAAGAATACGAGGCTAATCGGCCTGGAAAAGCCATTTCCCCAGCAGAGTTCATAAATGAAAATTTTGCTTGTTGGATGGGGCAGATTTTTGTTGGGATCAAAGCTCGTATCATGGAAAGTTTGTTATAAAAGACACTCGTAAGTCAAGGTACCACTGTAATTTTTAATTTATTTTTGATGGTTACTGTTGCTACAAGGATCAGTGGTAAAGGTGCAGGGTTACTTAACTAAAGGGCAGTGGTTCAAATCCCAGTACCACAAATCTGCCACTGTTGGGCACTTGAGCAAGGCCCTTGACCTTTAACTGCTCAGTTGCTTTGGATAAAAGTAAACAAATGCTTGTGTTACTTCAGTTTCCAAAATGTCCAAGACAGCAACCAGTACCAGCAGATGGCAGTAGTGTAACATTTCAGATTGAAGCTGCTATTCAAACACAATGGAGATGGAGATCACCTGCTCTAGGAATGTAAGTTTTATGAATTAAATAAATCACGCCTGTTGAGCAGCAGTACTGTATCAGCATACTTAATGCAAATTCTAATGAAAATTTAATGTGATGTTGCGCTGGGAGCATTTGAGTACAAGCACCAGGACTGGAAGGAAAGTATTCAGGGTAACATTTTGCGAGAGAAGGCAGAAGTAATTGTCAGGGCTCCCCAGAGTGGCACATGGACAACATGTACGACTATCAACCTAGAGCTCGCAGGTCCGAATCCGGGTTGATGCCTCAGCCCTCTGTGGCCAGGAGTCCATAGGAGTCCTGGGTGAGCTCTCACAGGAGGGAAGGATAACATATGCTTGCTTCCCAATCGTAGGCAGCTCTGAGGCTGACAGCACTTTGGCTAGAACTATCTTTTTTGTTCTGACTTGATGATATCACAGCCATCAAATAAAAATCAAGAACAGGGTTTGTCATTATCATCATCGTCTTCCGCAAAGTCCGGGGTCGGGTCGCGGGGGCAGCAACCTAAGCAAAGAGGTCCAGACGTCCCTCTCCCCAGTTGGGTGAGTGAGTTGGGTGGAACAGGGTTTGTATTAAAAAAAAAAAAAAGGATGGTTCAGAAAAGATTGTATATCACAGTAAAGTCCGGATCCAGTGGACTTATTTGTTGGTAATATGCCACATGCAGTTACTATAATAATAATAATAATAATAATAATAATAATAATAATAAAGCACAGATTATAGCTGGTGGTGTAGTGGTTCGCACATCCACCTCACAGCAAGAAGGTCCTGGGTTCGATTCCCAGCTCCAGTGTTCCTGTGTGGAGTTTGCATGTTCTCTCCGTGCTTATGTGGGTTTCCTCCGGGTTCTCCGGTTTCCTCCCACAGTCCAAAAACATGCATAACAGCCATTACAAATTGCCCCTTGGTCTGAGTATGAGTCTGAATGGTTGTGTGAGTGTTGGTCCTGCGATGGCCCGGCAAGCTGTCTAGGGTGTACCCCACCCTTGCCAGGAGTCAGCTGAGATGGGTGCCAGCCTCCTCGTGACCCTAATTAGGATTAAGTGGTTCAGAAAATGAATGAATGATTGAGAGTATACATGTTCCGACTGTACGTCGGCATGCTTTTATAACGAAACAAGCCTACGTGAGGTTCGCCGTACCGTCTCCGTGTCCTCAGATTGTTTAGAAAGGGAGGGCACTTGGCCTTCACTAGAGACTCACGAATGTTTCTGTGGAAACGAAGGAAAAAAGACCACGCCCGAATGAGCTGTTATATAATCAAACTGCTGGAACAGACAGAAAAAGGGGCCAGACTTCAAGATGTAGTGATTTCTGGCATGTCTCTATTCACCGGGCGTTTAGCAGAACCAGCGGTCTGAAAGCAGCGGAACCGTGCTGGGCCCAGAACCCAGAGGTCAATGGATCAAAACCATCCTCTGCTAGTTCGGGGGCAGCTGTAGCCTAATGGTAAGAGGAGCGGCTTTTTGGGCGAAAGGTTGCTGGTTCCATTCCTGAATGAGCGGGGACAATGTGTGGTGGTGGGGGAGTGAGCTGCACCTTCCCTTCCTCCACCTTCAGGGGTGAAGTATCCTTGAGCAAGGCACCGAACCACCAACCGCTTTCCGGTGGCCCGGAATGTGTGGGGCAGCCCACTGCTCCGAGTGTGTGTCTGTGCTCACGTTGGATGGTTAAATAAAGGTAAAGGTAAAGTCCGTTGGGCTTTTTCAACCCGAGCCTAGTGGCTCATCAGGCCGGTGATTATCCCCGGTTTCCGTAATGTGAAGCGACCAGGAGTTCAACTCGTCCTGGATGGGACGCTAGTCCATCGCGGGTTACCGTCCCAGTATATTTTACTGGTTCCCATTTATACTGCTGGGTGAACAGAGGCACACTTGTAGTTAAGACCTTCCCTCAGGGGTCTTAGCACAGTGAGGGTTGAACTGGGATTTGAACACACAAACTCCCGATCATGAGCGCAGCAATCTAACCACTACGCCACCGGCCCCAGGATGGGTTAAATGCAGAGGAAATGATTTCCCTTGTGGGAGTAAAAAGATTTAGTCGACATGGATTGTAATGATTCGCACGTCCGCCTCACGGCAAGAGGGTTCTGGGTTCGATTCCCAGCTCGGGCGTTTCTGTGTGGAGTTTGCATGTTCTCCCTGTATTTTCCTAAGTTTCCTCTGGGATCTCTGGTTTTCTCCCACAGTCCAAAAAACATGCACAGTAAGGTTAATTGTCTGGTCCAAATCTCCCGTAGGTGTCAGTGTGAGTGTCAACGGATGTGTGTGTGTGTGTTGGAACAGTGATTACTGGGTGAGCCGTTCAGGGTGTACCCCGCCATCGCCCAGAGTTGGCTGTGACATGTGCTGGCCTCCCCATGACCCTAACTGGGGTTAAGCGGCTTAAGAATGAATTTCCTCCAGGACTGAATTGTTTCAGCCCTTACAGGAGTCACTCTCCTCTTACAACACTCGCTTCAACCGCCTCACAATAGCGATATCTATCGGGATCTTCGCCTTCAGGCAGCTCCTAAATCTCGACATATTTTTCTGAGCCTCAGCCCTGAAGATTAATCATTTAAAGTGCAATTTCACCGAGTAGCATTCGAGCTTTGTAGGAAACATCATTCCTGCATTACAATGATAGAAGGTAATGTACTTTTAGATTAAGACTGATATTAGTCAGGAGAAACTGGCTCGTGGTGGAACTGATGAAGCCATCTCCACGGTCGGAGTGTGCTCAACGCGACCCACGTCAACACGTCAACCAACCGCTCATGTCATTTGTAAGCAGACGTTACAAAACGATTATTAAAGTGCTAAATTCTACTCCAATACAACAAACAACGCTGTTGTTGTCTTAGCGGAGCTGTTCTGATTTACTTGAAACTCATCACCGCTGTACGTGACGTGTGTACGTGTGTGTGTGTGTGTGTGTACGTGTGTGTGTGTGTGTGTGTGTGTGTGTGTATGCGATGTATTTTTTTTCCAGTTCTCGGCATCACTGAAATTACTGCGACGCCGCCATGGTGAACACTACACACAATAAAAACGCATGTCATTCTCTGAGCCCTCGTACATCACTCCGTCGTATATATGGTTTCATTTTATTTTACCGTAAATCAAAACGTAGCCTGATCAGAACCGTTATGCTTATTACAGTGTTATTATTATTATTATTTCTGTATGAGATACATACTGGTGCACTTATACTGGAGGCCCAGTAATAAGGTGCTGGATTGTCGGTCCTACGGTTGAGGGTTTGGGCTGAGATAGGTTCCAGCCTCCCCGCAACCCTTATTGGGATTAAATGGCTCAGAAAATGAATGAATGAATGAAATTAAAAACGAATAACAAAAATTTAAATGATATAATTAAAAAATCGCATTCCTTTACTCTTCATATTTACACAAATATAAATTACATATTTATATTTACATGTGTCTATTTATTTTATATTTACATTTTGGAAAAGCATGTGCTTAATTTTATTATACTTTTACATTTTATAAATGTACATTGAGGTAAATGTTTATTGTTTGATTTCAACTAAAATAATATCTTGTCCACCAGGGGGCGCTCTAACATTGCGTTTTGAACAAGTATATATTTATTTTTCAGAAGTCACTGCAAGCATGGATTATCCTGGTGTGTGTGTGCGTGCGTGCGTGCGTGTGTGTGTGTTTGTGTGTGTGTGTGTGTGTGTGTGTGTGGGGGGGGGGGGGGCCTCTTATAACTATTAAAATGTTAATATCATATCAAGTGAATTAATTTTCGCCAAATAAAACATATAATAAATTAATATAAACACTGAAGTATAATGTTATGATGGAACATAAAATGCAACTTTTATCATTTTTGTCTCTCGATGCTTTTCTGGCTGTAAAAATCCAGTGGTTTACATCTGACGGTCGATGTTCGAACATATTTGTTTGTATGTGAAATATCAAGCTCTTCGTTACGGATGTTCCTCAACGTTCACCTGCATTACATTATCACCTGGTACACCGTAATCTAGACTCCGAGACAAACACCCTGGATCACATTCCAGCTCAGGGATTAACTCCAGATCAAAATCACCCGAAGGTTGTTTTTCAAATTGCGCTGAAATGTTTTTATTAAAGGAAATGAAATACGTATTTATTACGAATTTACTAACAACTAACAAAACCACAACACCACACTGTGATCTGAAACTGTTCAACATTTCTTTTATTTTCATTCAGTTCTGGGTCCTATACTTGAGCTTGGCATGGTACTTCGTTGCCCACAATGCCATGCACCTCAGATCTGCTGAACGATTCATTCTCAGTCGATTATCCATTATCCGCTACACGCGGAATTAACTATTGTTAAGTATAACGGTTCTTGCTTGGTTAGCCATTGTTAGCTAAACAAGTTCTGGCTAGGTTACACAGTATTAGCCGCACTGTACCATTTCTTCACTGATATCAACTAAAAACAATCTATAAATCAGCACACAGTATGAGTGCACAAGTTGGCGAGTCGGCCCCCAATTTACAAAATTAATTCGTTCCAGAGCTATTTTCGTATTGCAGGGATTCTGTAAGTAGGGGTCGCATCTTACATGTTAAACACCTAATTCGTTCCAAGGCTCCAGTCTTTGGACTGGATAAACCCCATAAACCCTTTAAAAATGATAAAAGTACAACAATTTTGTATGACATATGTATTAAAAGTAAAAGAAAATTATTTATTAAACCATTTTATTAACATATTTGTTAATTAAACCATTATTAAACATTTTTATTAACATCTCTCTCTCTCTCTCTCTCTCTCTCTTTTTCTCTCTCGCTCTCTGTCTAGCTCCTTCTCTCACGCGCGCTGCGGGCCACGCCCACAAGACGTAGAATTCAAAGCGCATTCTCTGCTTGCGCCCACATTTATTAAACATTTACTGAATTAAACAACTTAAAAAACTAAAAACTAAAGCATTATTCCCTCTCTCTCTCTCTCTCTCTCTCTGTCTGTCGGTCTCTAACTCGTGCGCGCGTTGTGGGCCACGCCCACAAGACGTGAATTCAAAGCGCATTCCCTGTTTGCCAAAGTCAACTTTAATTTGATTCCTTGAGGGATCGTTGATAAATGCGCCCACATTTATTAAACATTTACTGAATTAAAACAACTTAAAAAACTAAACTAAAAACTAAAGAGTGAAGCTTCCTTCTGTCTCTATCTGGGAGGCCAGCGGGGCGGGATGTTGAGATACAGCCAATTGAGAAGCAACTCGCCGTCATGTGAAATTTTGATTGGCGCGTTTGAATTTTGAATCTCTTTTCGTAAGAGGGGGTTGTTTCGTTGTTTCGTATTTCGGGGATGGAAACTCAAAAAAAATGTTATCGTAATCCGGGGATTTCGTACAAAGGGGTCTTCATAAATTGGGGGCCGACTGTATATAATAATAATGCAAATGTACCTCAACTTAAGTCGTCTTGAGTTAACTCGTTTTCAATTCCACGTCGGTTTTCAAAAAATATATTGAAAAATAAAAAGTTTACGTCATTACAATCATCGCACCTCACTATTTGAGAAGCACTAAATTAACGACAGCTCTGCAAATTATACATATACATCATCACGACATTAGTGACATGTGATTCAAATGTAGCCAATGGCTGAGAGCTTTTGTTTCTCCCTCCTGCTCATTGGTTGCAGATGATGTGCACAACTCTTTTTTCTCCTTCACGCACATGTTATCAACATGATTGCTTGAATTGTGAATTCACATTTTTTCGTGTGTTTTTAATGTTTATTTAAACGCTATGATGTCACTCAAACGCCCAGCATCTGCATATCTGTGTGTGTGTATATATATATATATATATATATATACATACATATACACATATATATATATATATTATATATACATACAGTCAGCCCCCTACTTACGAAATTAATCTGTTACAGAGCCCTTTTTGTAATGCGGGAATTTCGTAAGTAGGGGCACAGTTTACATGTTAAACACATGATTTGTTCCAAGGTTCCCAAGACTACCCCATAAACCCTTTTAAAACAATAAAAGTATGTCAATTGTATGAAATATGTGTTAAATGTAAAAGAAAAGTATTTATTAAACCAATTAAACATTTTTTAAACATATTAAACCATTTTATTAACATATTTATTAATTAAACCATTATTAAACATTTTTTATTCACACACACACACACACACACACACACACACACACACACACACACCTCCCTCTCTCTCTCTCTCTCACACACACACACACACACACACACACACACACACACACACCCACACCCACACACCCACCTGTCTCTCTCTCTCGCTCTCTCACACACACAGAGACACACACACACACACACACACATACACACAATACAGTACACACATGAAATGTGTATCGTATACACATTAAATGTTTATTGTGGCGCTGCAGGCCATGCCCACAAGCAGGACGCCAGAGAATTTAAAGACGTGGATTTCAAAGCGCATTCCCTGCTTGACAGATCGGAGGTCCAAACTCAACTTTAACTTTATTCCTTGAGGGATCGGAGGTCACATGCGCCACATTTATTAAACATTTACTGAATTAAACAACTTAAAAAAACTAAACTAAAAACTAAAGAGTTAAGCCTTCTTCTCTCTCTCTCTCTCTCTCTCTCACACACACACACACAGATAGACACACACGCACACACACACACTCTCTCTTTCTCTCTCTCACAAAACGGGCAGCTGATGGAACAATCCTATTTAAATGTTTAAACATTACATCGCCTTCGTCACTGTATTTTCGCTTTAAGGTCTCCTTTTGGTTCAATATCATCCTGATTGTAGAGGGGGTTCGGCGATAACGAAATGTAACGCTGCATGATCAATCTCAAAACAAGCCAACAGTCAACTCTCCTTCATGCGTGTGACAAACAGGAAGTATGCGTCACGTTCAGCTGTCATCCCTCCTAGCCAATGAGAGGCCAGCGGGGCAGGATGTTGGGAGACGGCCAATGAGAGAGCAACTCGCGCATTGTGTGAAATTTTGATTGGCACTTTTTTGTAAGAGGAGGTTGTTTTCATATCCCTCATATATATTGGTAATAGGATGCTGAGGCTGGAACTACCAGGCAGAAGGCCTAGAGGAAGACGAAAGAGACGATTCATGGATGTGGTGAAGGAGGACATGAAGGTCATTGGTGTCAGAGAAGAAGATGCAAAGGATAGGGTGAGATGGAGGCAGATGATTCGCTGTGGTGACCCCTGAAGGGAAAAGCCGAAAGGAAAAGAAGAAGTTGTTTTCATATCCCGGGAACGAAAACTTCGGAAAACATTTTTGTAACCCGGAATTTTTGTACCCAGGGGGTTTCGCAAGTAGGGGCTGAGATATATATATATATATATATATATATATATACACACACACACACACACACACACACACACACACACACTGGTTACTGGTGTGTTGACATGCTTCTGGCATCACTGGCCCTTGCATATATCCGCTCTGTCTTATTGAGGGCAGAATCAATCCTGGACAGCTCACCAGCCATCACAGGGCAGAAACCCGCTGATGGCTTTGCAGCTACTCTTGACGAAAGTGAGCAATGGTTCTTGTACAGCCCGTCACCATAGACAGTGCGAGTCACAGCTGGCCTTTAAGTGGCCTTAGTATCAGTAATATTATACAATTAAATTTGTCGTAACCTAGCCTAGAGACAAGGTAATTCGATTTAAGTCGTTTTCGACTTACGTCGTCTCTCCTGGAACCAATTAATGACGTAAACCGAGGTACACCTGTGTATAAGTACGCTTTCATTCTGCGGACGGAGGTTTTAAGGTTGGGGTTGGTGGAATTCCCCTGGTATAACCGTGGGAGACTTTCCAGTGAAAATGTAACGCACTATAAGTCCTTTCTTTACCGCTTCCTCTTCATTTGTACATTTCTCAACAGATCAGCTATAAAGCTTAAACTTTTCATGCTAATATCATCATACTGTCGTGGATCACCAACTAGCTACGTCTTACCTCACCACGTATTCAGGTACTCAAAGACCAGGCTTTGCATCGTGGGCTCTACATTATGCTGGATCAGGTTATATGTATTATGATGTTGAACATCACTGGAAAATGTAACTGCGAGGAGAAAAAAAATAGGAAAAGAAAACCAATGCCATCCAACCGATTAGTACCAAACGTATGACATCACATCGTTATTTCCCATGTATATATATACCTGTATGCATATCATTTCACAGACCAGGACGGAAAGTTCTTTTAAATCGTCCTTTAAGGAAAGTGGCAGGTCTGCAGTGTGTAAATTGTTCTCCGTGTATGAGTCATTCGGAATTATATTACACCAATTCCTCCTAATCACGACAGTCCAGATGGGAATCTAAACCTGGTTTAGTTCCAGACCTCCTGCGTCCCCGGAGGTTCCTGTAATGCAGGCGAGGAACCAGGCTGGTGTTTTGAACATTCACCCCGAGTGCGAAACGTCGGCAGCGTGATTAGTTTACTTGTAGCAGAGACTTTGATGAATTATGTTGCGTCGTCATGAGACCGGTGCCATTTATTCTTCTTAATGTCAGGCCCTCAGAAAGTGCATGCTGATAGAAGTGCGCCAGAGAGAGCGAGAGAGCGGGAGCGGTGTTTAATACAGTAAGGGGTCAACAGAGGTTTAAAGCAGGAGGCAAGATCTCAGGTGGGGTCCGAGGGTCGCGGTGTGGGTCAGGTGCATTTAAATACACCTACACTTTACAAACAGTTTCTCTAAAAGTGCAGGTTTGTGAAAGAGATTGAAAGGCGCGCACACACACACACACACACACACACACACACACACACACACACACACACACACACACACACACACACACTCAGACGTAAAGGCATTTTCAGAACAGTCAGACATGCTTACCACGACTCCGCTGTGCCATCATAATTACATCATCATCATCATCATCATCACTGAAAACACACTGATACTGGAGACTCCTTCCTTTAATATTTAATAATAGGTAATCTTTTTTTTTCCACCACCCCTCCTCCCCACCCCAGTTCAGGGTTAAATAACAAAAGAAAAAAAAAAAAAAAAAACAAGGACTTGGTAACGATGACGTAGCGGCTAACAGTTCTGCCTTACAGCAGGAAGGTCGTGGGTTCGAGTTCAGTTCTCAGCGATGGCGTGTCTGTGTTTTCTCCCACAGTCAAAAATCAAACCTGCTAATTGTCTGTTCTGAATTGCCACTACGTGTGAATGGTTTTGCGCGTGCGCATCCAGGGTGTACCCCGCCTCCCCCCAGAGTTGACTGAAATAGGCACAAGCTCCTTGGAGTAGTAGAAGCTATAAACAGCTGTTCCCTCACCAGCCTGCAGGGGGTATCATAACACCCTCAGAGGACGATACTATCCGCCTCTGAAACGTCTGACCTCGCAGGCACCGAGTTTAGGGCTGCGGAGGAGGAGATCCTGTGCGATCCATCCCTCCCTCTGTGAGTTTTCGGCCAGTGTGCACTCCCGGACCCCTGTGTCATCAACCCAAGTTCGAAATATTTGATGGAGAAGAGACAGAGACACATGACCAGGGTGCAGATAGTTCTGGATTGAAATAAGTAATCCGTAGGGACCGGCGGTGTCTGAGCGTCTAACAAGTCCAACACAAGGCCGAGACGGGAACCACGACCGACAAACATACTCATAAGGAACCACGACCACAGGAACCACGACCGACAAACAGCTTCATAAGCAAAAATACAGCAAACAGGAAGTTGGCAGAAGCTCCACAATGTGCCTTCTATCGTTCTCTGTTATGTCGTACTGAGTACCTCAGGGAGGGTTTTATCCCGCCCCCCCCTTTTTGAAGTTGTGCACACTGCAGTTTGAAGTACATGCTCTCACAGAACCCTGCATTAATATTCAACGTTATTTAAATGTCTGACTTCCAAAAAAGAAAAAAAGTATCACAGAGCACACCAGAGCTTTCATTTTTTCATGAAAATTTTAAATCCTAATTCGCGTCCGTGCCTGACCCCGTTTTATCACCATAATCGGACGGCGAAATTAATAGCAATTAGCGTCTGAATTAAAGAGCCAAGGTGATCTGACCGGGCATGTAAAAGTCTTATCAAGGAGCTCATAATGATGCGCAGAGATCTTTCATCTCTCATCAGGACACTCATAATGGCGTCCGGTCGCGCTGTGATAGCTGAAGGACAATTGATGTGAAGAAAAACAAGGGGTGGTTTCGAACAATTGGATCCATTTGGGCCCAATTTTCCACACCACCTTGTCGCTTGAACCCGACTTACTTTCCGAGCCGCAAATCAGTGGCGATACAATCTAAATGCTAATCAATTCAAGCAACGAGACTCCTTTAGAGACGCCGGATCCTGTCCCGCCCTCCCTCTGGTCCGCAGAGACGGAGAAGACGAGGGGTTCTGTTAGCATGCTGACATTTAGCAGGTCCCATTCGCATCAAGCTTAACTGCTGTTTATTAGATTATAGCGTGATGGGCTCACAGATGCGAGGTATAAGCGAGCCACAGCTGAAGAAGGAGACCCGGTTCGTCTAAAGCGGGTACACACAGCCTGCACACAGTGAAGTGTTATAGCATAAACGACTCAGATTTACTTCGGGAAAACTCACTTGGCGGTGCTTACAATTCTGCCTGGCACGTATTACAGCACTCAAACGCACGGCACACGAGAGGAAACGAGATGAGTAAAAGCTTACAGGGCGCCGGATTCTCTGATTGGATTGGTCGGAAGAAAGAAGGTTTCTAGAACAGCAGCAGGTTGGATCAGTCAGAAGTAAAACTGTAATCTTCCTCCAGAGGACTTTTACAGTCCATAACATCAACTGCAACTATAAATACAGAACCAGAGACTCTTTCACAGAGTGTATGATACATACCTTCATTCATTCATCATCTCAACCACTTAATTCTAATTAGGGTCAAGGGAAGGCTGGTGCCCATCTTCACCGACTCTGGGCGAGGGTAGAGTACAACCTGGACGACTCGCCGGGCCATCGCAGGGCGGAAACACGCTGACGCCTATTCAGCTGATCTTTACAAAAGTTAGCGATGGTTCTTTTACGTGAACCTCCACCACAGACAATGAGAGACACGGCCGGCCTTTGATAAGCCAGGTAGCTGCACTCAGGGGGACAGTGACAACCCATTGAAGGTGGGGCTTAAACCCCCAACCTTCAACCTTGCGATCAGTGATCCAGCACCTTTACCATCAGGCCACCACCACTGCCCATGCTACCTTTACCATATATAATAATACATCATTTCCTCCGGGATCAATAAAATGTTCTGATTCTGATAATAAATGGCCCCTGTATAGGAACTGGTGAATGAAGCACATGTTTGACCTTTGAAGGCCACTCAAGGTCAAAGCTTATTGTGTGATTTGAACGTACACAGCTGGTGTTCTATTCGTGTTCCATAGCACCAGCACCTCTATTAGCACTCATTTCAAAGTTGTAAGCGTTCAATCTTGTGACCTTGCCTCGACCTTTTACCCAGATTTTCCTCAATCAGATCATCTCTGGGAATTGGGTCGAGTTGTGTTCTCATCAAGTTTGGTAAAAATTCATGCATGGGTGTGGTCAGGATTTTGTTCATAGACAACCTGATTCATTCATTCATTTATTTTCTGAACCGTTTAATCCAGTTTAGGGTTGCAGGGAGGCTGGCACCCATCTCAGCCGACTCCGGGTGAGGGCAGAGTACACCCTGGATGGTTCGCCAGGCCATCGCAGGGCAGAAACACGCCGAAGACTATGCAGCTACTCTTGACAAAAGTCAGCAATTATTCTTTTACATGAACCTCCAGCACAGACAGCGAGAGACACGGCCGGCCTTTGATAACCCGGTTAGCTGCACAACCCGATTCACAAAAGTAAAAGCAAGATTAGCATACCAGCAGAACCACACACTTAATACACAAACGCACTTGTTCGCTCTCACTCATTTGCTGAACCCCTTAAACCTATTAGGGTTTAGACAGTGAGGCAGGAGCCTATCTCAGCCATCTCTGAGTGAAAGCAACCATTGCATGGCAACACACGCGCGCAATCATTCACACTCACACCTTGGGGCAAATTGGAACAGCCCGTTAGCCTAATGTGCATCTCTTTGAATTGTCGAAGGAAACCAGGGTGCCTCGAGGAAACCCATACAAGCACAGGGAGAACATGCGAACTCCACAGAGAAATGCCCTCGACGAGCCCGGGACTGGAACCTGAGATCTTCCTGCTGTGAGACAAGGTTCTGGAACAGTCACGATCCTCAGGGTCTATTGGATCAGCAGAAGTGATCAGTGAAAGGTCACAGCTGAAGACCTTCTCCAAAAACTTTGATGGAAATTTGATGGCATGAGAAGATGATGTTTTAATGACATCATCTTAACACATAAGAAACAGACAGATATATGAGTAGATGATGAAGTTTTAATGATAGCTAATTTTTTCTTTAGTCGTGCTGCTGAAAGACCGAGATGTACAGGGAGATGAAGATTTTTTTTTCCAGGTTGTCTATGATGTCTGTACGCATTGCAGACGTGCCACAAGGAGACACCAGACGGTCCTCATCAGACTCGTGTTTGTTATCAGGATTACATGAAATGTTATGTTTGTACTGTCATGAAAGTTCTACAATCTCTCAAAATATCAAAAATTGTCGGAACAATGGTAAAGAATCCTTTAATAAATTTCTGGGTCCAGAATTTGATCCAAATAATCTCCTATTCTGGACCCAGAATTTATTAAAGGATCCTTTAACATTGTCATGACAATATTTGATATTTTGAGTGATTGTTAGGCTTAATGGCGGTTTTCAGCTTTCCAGTACAGTGGAACCTCAATGTACGAAAGCCCCAACAAACAAAAAATCCAGGTTATGAAAATCATTTTCCTAAAATCTCTGGATACGAAACAAGTTCACGTTACGAAAGCACCATCTCAAAAATTCAATGCCCGAGTTGCTCTCGCATTGACTACATTTGCCAACATCCCGCCCCGCTCCATTGACTATTATGGGGCACTCATAATGCTTTTCGTGTAAAGGACAGACTTACTGTTGTTTCGTGAGTTTTTAGAATGTGCTCATTGCAACTCTATCTTTTGGCTCAGGCTTTTAACCTTGCATAAACCTTTGTAAGATTATAACTCTGCTAAAAAGACATGGTCAACACACACACACACACACACACACACACACACACACACACACGCACGCACACACGCACACACATGCACACATTCCCAGTGCGAGTGAAAAGAAGAAGTGGGCTCGTGGCATGTGGTTGAGTGATATTGCAATGGAATATGGCCAAACCATCAAACCATCGGTACGATATTGATGCAGAAGGAGATCTTAAAAGGTATACTTTTAAAATTTTTAAAGGGTTTAGGGGGTAGTTTTGGGGGCATTGGAACGAATCACACGTTTTACATGTAAAATGCGGATCAATTTACGAAAAATCCAGGTTATGATATCGGCTCTGGAATGGATTAATTTCATAAGGTGAGGTACCACTCTACATGTTTTTGTTTTATAAATATTTCAAGTACGTATTACGTTCCTGTAAGATTTGTGATTTAAACCTGTATCCTAGCATACTTCCTTCTGATACAGGAAGTTGGAGTGACGTGACCCTGGACTGCTTGGCTCACTTCCACAAAAGCCAATATGCATTAGCCCAGGATACACCATACCTCCTCCGAATCTAAACAGCTTAACGAGCTCGATAAATATGGAAAACTGCCAAGAGATTAACGAGAGCCCTGTACTTACTCTTACAAATGAGGCCCCAACGGTGTATTCACACAGAATCGCATGCTGGCTGTGTCCGAAGAACCAATGTGACACTTTCTGGCACTAAATCCAGAACTCAAATCATTTTTCTCTCACTGATAAGGACTGGAAAACCAACGGCAGAGCTTCATCACAAAGACCTGCAGCCGAAAACACACCAATAAACCACCTTGATATTGCTAACGAGCCACTACTAAGGAGCAAGACCCGCCTCCAGAGGCGGGACCAATTGCATACTGTGTTTAATTGATCACAAAGATACAGTAATATGAAATTCTGGATCATTTTCTGATTCACCTGATCCAGTTAGAGAACATGAGGAGGCTGCAGCCTGGTACACCCTGAACAGCTCTCCAGTCCATCGCAGGGCCAACATACATATAACCAGGCGCTGGATCACTGATCCCAAGGTTGGGGGTTCAAGCCCTACTCTCAACAGATTGTCACTGGCCCCTCAGTGCACTGACTGGGTTATCAAAGGCCGGCCATGTCTCTCACTGTCTGTGGTGTTAGGTCCATGTAAAAGACCTATTGCTGACTTTCGTCAAGAAGAGCTGCATAGCCGTCAGCACGTTTCTGCCACGTGATGGCCTGGCGAGCCGTCCAGGGTGTACTCTGCCCTCTCCCAGTCGGCTGAGATGGGCGCCATCCTCCCCGTGAGCCTAATTAGGATTAAGTGTTCAGAAAGCGAATGAATGAATAATGTGCATGTCTTTTGACTATCGGAGAAAACTGATGTACCCTGAAAGAACCCACACAATTACGGCGATATCATACAAACGCCCTCGCTAAGCCTGGGACCTTGTTGCTGTGAAGTGGACGTGTTTCGCACTACGCCATCTCGTCACCGAGCAATAAATATATAATATATATTCATCAAAGGTGAGGAGATATGCTTGAATCTATTAATGGTGTTTACTGTTAGCATTTCAGCACCGTTTGTATAGTATGCGTCGTTTTGGGCACCAGTTGAATCCCACTTCATTAATAAACACAACCAGATCCAAAAGATAAAGAGCATGGATTGTTAATTATTCATAATCCTGTAAATATGAATAATTGAAAATATAATAAAAGCCCTAAAGGGACACTGTTGCGTGCATCGTTTAAGTGAATGCGAACGTGATGTGAATGTGTGCGCGAGCTGGTGGATAAACAGAAATCGAATCCCTTCTGAGATCAATGCAGTGATGTCATGATGACACAGAAGCTTAAAGGTGAACAACAAAAACACCATTGATTGGTAAGAACACAAACACATAGCTGAGGGTGTATAAAATCTGAATTGCAGGTGATAACGTTCATATCTGGTGCATTATTTTGGGCTGTATCTGTGCTCCTGAGCATTAATTAAAACCCAAGCGGTGTCTCCAAGGTGCGGTAGTCCACCCCACAAGTGCAGTGAAGACAAATTGAACGCAACCTCGTGCTAGAATTTTCCTCTGGAATGAAACGGCGAAACCGCAGCGCGCTATAATTAAATCTACGATTGGCCCTTAAATGATCTCCAGTTTCCTCCAGCCGCCTCTCTTCTTTAAATTTTTCATCAGGGTCCCTTCATCCCTCACCTCATTTCAGAGCTTCTATCAACCACCAGACAAAGGTTTCCTCCCTTCACCCCCTCCAGAGCGGTGGCCTGACCCTTGAGACTCGCACCAGGCTCCTGCAATCTAGTAACGATTACCTGCTCTGAGAGAAGCCTCGTTTTTTTAATTCTTTTTTTAAAAGGCTCTCAGAAATGTCGACAGAGACAAGGAGCGAGTGAGACCCCTGTCACGGATACTATCGACCATGGAGATACTTCACGCAGGTGTCAGGAGGATGTCAATAGCGAGACCGTCTTTGCCAGTCACTCTGCTGGCACTATGCTAACTTTTAACCCCGGTCCAGCAGTTGGTTTTGCTTTCAATAGACCTGTACAGAATTTGTTTTCTTTATCTTTCCTGTGTACAAAGGTACCAAATATGGGCATGTGAGTCAACACCGAGTGGTCATGAATCCTGATATTAAGAAAAGGACTCATTTTAGATAAACATTTATTTTAGATAAAGTTTTATCAGCTCAAGACGGCAAACAGCAAAAATCTCATTTTCTTCCGAAATGTAAAGTTTTGATATTTATTTACTTATCAACCCTAACACACTCAGATACGTTCCCACTACGCCCTCCAAAGGGTACTCTGGTTTCTGACCCCTACGCCTATATCGAAACAATCAGGGTGAAGTACAGTCTTCATGGGCTTTCCAAATGTTTGGGTGGGAGGTAAGCTACACTTTTTGGGTTTCTTGTCACTAATACAGTATGAATGGAATAAAATCAGCAAATATAAACTTGTTTCAAAACCAAACTGGCTGCCTACTTGTGATAATTATTAATTGCATACAGTAGAACCCAACTGGGGAAGAAGTCCAACTTTTGTAGAACTCTGATTTTGGTAGAACTCTGAGTGCGGTAGAATCCTGACACTGCAGTCGAACTCTGAATGGGGTGGCACCCTGAATGGGGTAGAACTCTGAATGGGGTGGCACCCTGACTACATTTGAACTTTGAATGGGTAGAACCCTGAATTAGGGTAGAACACTGACTGGGGAAGAACCCAGACTTTGGTAGATCCCTGGCTAGGGTAGAACTCTGACTAGTGACAAACTCTGACTGCTGAAGAACCCAGACTTTGGTAGAACCCTGAATGAGGTAGAATATTTTGGATTCTACTTTATTGTCCTCGTGTGCCAAACCTAACCTCTGCATTATTGTTTCAGATAAAAGTTTTGGCACCCTTACTGTGAAATCTGCCAGATTTTTCTAGTGGCTGTGAGTGAAATCTATGTTTTTAAAAAACCCAATGGATAAAAAGTAAAAAAAAGAAAAGAACTTGACTCATAGCAGGGTGCTATGAGTTCCGTTTATCCTCCTAAAGTTAAAAGAAACCCAGCAATATGAAAGTTTTTGTGTAGTGAGTGACTCACTGCCACTTGTGGGGTAAAATGAGGAATGAAAAATTCGCTCTTTGCATAATGTGACAGGTCGGAGTGAAGACAGCCATGACTCACTCATTTAATTTAATTATTTCATACATTTACTCCTGCTTTGTTTAGTAATCAGGACTTTAATATTCAGTACATTATATCAGACATTCATTTAGGAGGAATTTGTGATTCGTCACTGTTCACCGGCGTTCAGATTATTCACTCAGATCTCTCGCAGCAATAATGCTGTTGCCAACTAACCCGAGTAAATTCACGTGGCATGCTCCAACTCTTTCTGAATTGCTGCCTCAGGGGACAACATAAAAACATTCAGATGAAAGTGCTATCCACCCACTTCCAAACGAGCAGATGCATATGATTGGCTATTCTTCCTGTGATTGACAGGAGAGGTATTTTGTGTTTTTTAAATAAAATTTTTGAACATCATCCTGACGAAATTCCAGACTCAGGAATTTATTAAAGGATTCTTTAATATTGTAAGATGGGTTAAATACGAATTTTGACATTTTGGTTCATTTGGGGAATCGCTGGGCTTGGCGAAGGTTTGCGCTCTCTTTTTTGCCATACTGTCCTAGAATTAAGTGTAATTGCGCATCCTCTACAGTAGGTGGCAGTGGTGCTCTCACTGTGTTCCCTATGGTACAGGGAAAAAGCACCGAGCAAACGATATGAAGTGCAGTAATCACTATTTTCGCGCGTGGGGCGCATGGGAGATTTTTTGTTCTTCCTATGGGGGCATCACAGAAACTAATTGAGATGCACTGCACAATGCATTCTCCGAATACGCGTGGAAGAATACGAGGCTAATCGGCTCAGAAAAGCCATTTCCCCAGCAGAGCACGTTACTCAAAATTTTGCTGTTTGGATGGAGCAGATTTTTGGTGGATCAAAACTCGTATCATGAAAAATTTGTTATAAAAGACACTTGTAAGTCAAGATACCACTGTATTAGGTTTCTGGGCATTAACTTTCCACATGCTGAAGCTGGGGTTTTCAAAATTGCTATGGTTGTTCTGTATTAGTATATTCTGAAATGACCTTTTCGGCAGGAGCGTCTGGACTCCTGTGGTCCATTTTAAAATTTGTTCTCATGCAATGTAAGATGTGGCGTAACAAGCGCGAAGGAAGGCACTATCCTCTCTTATGTGTATCCATGAGTGTTTCTGTGAGTGACAGGGAATTGAACGTATGTCATTCATTCCCTCCTCTCTGGAAGCTCCACCAATTAGCTCTATCTCAGTGATGGATGGCTATCCCACCACCAGGGATACAAACCCAGTTCTGCTGCACCCAGGTCCTCTCCACAAGTTCTTTTTTTGGGAAGATGAGTGGTATTATTTGCCTGAAAACAGACACGGGGAATTCGAGCAGGATCTGGATGTGAGTTGCCTGATATGGATTTTTTTTGGCTGGAGCCTAGAGCTCAACACCAATACCAACCAAACATCTCAAAGCTAAAGCACTCGTGTACGATCAGGTTTAATTACTCCCCAGTTTATACTTGAGAGGAATTTAATTCCAGAGCTGCACTCAGTCTGTGTTGCTTTTTTTTTTAAAGCAGTAATGAATACATTTGTATGTTCGTTGCTTTTGATCTCCTTTTCTTTGCTCTCATCTACATCTGTGAGAGAAACTTTTCTTTGAAAGTGTCTTCTTTCGCCATTGCCTTGAGAGAACGAGTGAATAATTGAAACATAAAAAATGTAAAAAAAAAAAAAAAAACAGGGAGAAATCTTTTCGAAAAAAACATCGAAAGCAAATGAGTGCATTGTTTCAGGGGGAAAGGAATGACGTTTGACAAAGATATAACAGGTGGCACTATTTGTATGCCAACCGCAGGGGTAATTTCGACAGGATCATGAGTGTTTGTGCTGAGGCTCGCTAGATATGGGGGGGAGGGGGAAGAAACAGCCGTGGTAAGTCAGTGGGAGCAAACAGAGAAGTAACGCGGGGGAAAAAACGGAAGAGAGAAAAGACAAGGAAAGTTAGAGCTGGCATTGCTCGGCGTCTCTGCTAGCCATCAATCATGTGAGGGGATAGGTACGAGCAATCGCAACTGCTTTCCCAGTCTCACGTCAGACTTACAGCTGGGTCTCACTGAGTACTTTCACATTGTAATGTTTCCTTTCCCTGGTGATGCTCGGAAAAAATGCCTCCATGGATTAAGACATCTGTTCGAATTTCCAAAACGTTCCTCGTTATATTTCTGGTTAGTGTGGGATGTGTGTGGGATGTTTGCACAATGCGGACCATGCGCCAGTAGTCTGTAATGTGACAAGCGTGATCATAAAAAGAAAACAAACTACAAACCAGATCTCAGCCAATGCTGGAAGAAAGTGGGGTACACCCTGAACACCTCCACAGGCTGTTTCAAGGCCAACATGCACAACCATTCACACTCAAAGTCAGGGGCAATCTTGAACAGTCAGTGAGCCTAACGTGCATAGCTTTGGACTGGCCGAAGAAACTGAAGCATCCGGAAGAAACCCACGCAAGCATGTGGAGAACATGAAAAACTTATAAAAACGCTGTTGCTGAGGTCAGGACTTCAACCCAGGACCTTCTTGTTGTTAGGTGGATGTGCTAATGACTGTTGTTTGTGCAAATGTCATTCATTCATTCATTTTCTGAACTGCTGAATCCTAATTAGGGTCACGTGGAGGCTGGCACCTGTCTCAGCCAACTCAAGGTGAGGTACACCCTGGACCGCTTGCCAGGCCACCACAGGGCCAGCACTCACACAACCATTCATACCCACACTTGCACAATAAGTTAATTGGTTGTTCCAAATCATCTCTAGGTGTTTGTTTTTGGACTGTGGGAGGAAACCAGAGAACCCTGAGGAAACATCTGCAAGAATGAGGAGAACATGCAAACTCCACACAGAAACTCCTGAGCTGGAATCGAACCTATTACCTTCTTGCTGTGAGGTGGACAGGCCAACTACTACGCCACTGTGTTGCACACGCAAATATCAATCTCAATTTAAATAATCTCAATTTCCCAGAATGCTGTGCACCTTCCTGACAATGGTGAAATTACATGTATAATGTATATTACATGTATAATGTAATGCATAATGTAATGGTGAACATTACAACATCTCCTGAAGCTCTGCAGCTGAAGTTCGAAGGCTAAAAGTGGAAAAGTCACAGAAAACTTTTGTAAGTTTTATGGAACATAGATGCCACCAGTACGCTGCCATTCCTCGTGCCACATGAGGCCGTTATTATGAAGGTTAGGACTGTTGAAAGCGGAGAAGGCTTTTCAACGACACCAGGCTGTCCCCTGCAGGACGGAGCGAACCATCCAGCAGGACTTTTCATACACTCTCCTAATGCAGGGCAGTAATGGTCTGGTTTAATGCCTTTAAACTGCTCGCTGTGTGATCAAAGGCTTCTATCGTTCCTCAGCAATGACTCACCTCACCTGCAGAAAGAAAACCCTCTCCTGCTCCAACCTGCAAGGTCGTCAGTGAGGTCGGCGGAAAGCTGAGGTTGTGCCATGAGTGGCTGTACTGCAGGAGTTACTGCAGAATGAAAGCCTGCACAGATTTAGGTCAGGATTGTTGGATGGAATAAAAACAGAAAAATAACAATAAAAAAAAACAAAACAAAAGCGTTAGCATAGCTACATGCTACCCTGAAAATGTAGCGGGCCCATGATCCATTTCTACTTCAAGCAATGCAGTACAATGTAGTAGTGGCAGTGGTGGTTACGTTGTTAAGGTGATGGGTTGCTGATCTGTAGGTCAGTGGTTCAATTGCTACTGTTAGCATTGCTGGGCCCTGGAGCAAGGCCCTTAACCCTCAATTACTCAGTTGTTTAAAAATGATAATGATAAGTAGCTCTGCATAAGAGCATCTGCCAAAATGCTGTAAATGTAGTACTAACTGAAAGCACCCGGGAGCGCAAACCTCCACAAAGGCAGCTCACTGTCCTCCTTTTTTTTTAATACATTCTGCTAAACATTATTGTTATGATTCTTTTTATTAATAAATCGTATATATCTTAACATTCCATAAGATTTGGAACATTATTTCTTGTCCAAAGGCAAAGGACTAATCTTTAAAATAATTCCACATCTGGATCAAAACGATGAAACAAACAGAGACTGACAAACAAAGAGCTGGAAGCATTCAAAGAGCGCAAACCTCTGTCAAGTAAAAAAAAAAAAAAACAGCAAATACACAGCACCCCCTGCTTGACCCGTAATAAAATCACACTTTCAAAAAAAAAAAAAAAAAAATCATGCTACTGTTCATCTTCATTTTACAATGTTAAAGTATCATTTGTCACCTTCCGATCCATCTATTTGCCAAACCAATAATAAGGCTGCAGAGAGACTGGAGTATTCGCTTAGATGAAGGCAGGAGTACCCTGAACAGTCCACCAGTCCATCACAAGGCCACCACACCAGTTAGATTAATATGAATATCTTTTAGTATAACCGGAGAAACCGGAGTACCTAGAGGAAACCACACAAAAGCACAGTGAGAACACGCAAACCTTCACAAAGCAATGATGGGGACTCGACCTTCTTGGTAACCAGTGCACCACCTTAAAATCACCGTCACAATTTTTCAAAATCTTGCGGTGTCTTCCCTGTCCAAAGCCCCGCCTCCGGGAGTCATTAACGAAAATTGCAGACAAAATCTTTTGTGTAATCCTGCGAACAAACATGATGTTGTTTTACAGAAAAAGCTAATCTTCCTTCAAAGTAACCGAAGCCCTCTGGTGGCAACTGATTCATTCAGAACATGAAAGCTGGTTCGCAGAGCAAAATTCTGTCATGACTCGGAGAGCGAGATGAGAATTTGGAGCTCATCAGGTTTCAGAGGGTGCGAGAGCGAGAGCACCGACCATGCAGGAGTGGGCGTGTGCGGGTTTAAGGATTATCGAGAATATCCATGCATATTAAACCTCGCTGCCTGCAAGGCGTGGTTGGGAGTTTGGATTGTTTCTGATCTCTTCCAGTCTGTAAATGCTGAGTCTTTATTTCTAAAATCTCAGGAATTATCCGGGAAAAAGAAAGAAAGAGAGAAAGCTTTCAAGCTGCGAGGAGGAGTCTGAAAGTGTGAGAACTCTGGTGGAGAATGAGATCAGATACCCCAGACGGGTCATGCAGGGAATGAGGGATTTCATCGCGTACGGCTTGCACAAGTCCTCCACCCTCAGAACTTTTTCACATGTTTTTGTGGTAAATCCTGGAACTGGGACGACACTTAGACAGGAGGCAGAAAGCTATCTCATCCAACTCTGGGTGAAGGCGAGAAACACCCTGAACAGCTTGCCAGACCATCGTGAGTGCAGTTTGGAACAGTAAATTCTTTCAAAATAGGCTGCATAGCCGTCAGCGTGTTTCTGCCCTGCAATGGCCTGGCAAGCTGTCCAGGGTGTACTCTGCCCTTGCCCAGACTTGGCTGAGATTGGCACCAGCTTCCCCGTGACCATAATTAAGATTAATCGGTTCAGAAAATGAATTCTTTCAATTCTTGTCTTTGGACTGTCTGAGGAAACCAGAGAACTCAGCAGAACTGTGGGTAACAGTGTAACTGTGAAGGCTCATGTTCTCTGCTGCAGGCTTCACAGTTACACCATGGGACTTGAACCCAGGCACACCATGGGACTTGAACCCAGGCACACCATGGGAATTGAACCCAGGCACACCATGGGACTCGAACCCAGGCCCTTTTTGCTGTGTGGAGTTTGCATGTTCTCCACATGCTTGGTGGGTTTCTTCCTGGTATTCCGGTTTCCTCCAACAATTCATAGACATGCACTTAAACAGCTGGCTGTTCCAAATTGTGGGGTGTGTGAGTGAATGTGAATGGGTGTGTGTGTGTGTGTGTGTGTGTGTGTGTGTGTGCGTGCTGCAATAGGCTGGCAAGCTGTTCATGCTGTACCCTGATCGGGGCTCCAGGCTGAGATAGGCTTCAGTCTCCGCATGACATAATGAATGTTGTTCTTCTTCTAGACTCCTCACAAACCAAATACAGGTATTGACTCTCCTACAAAGTGAGGATTCATTCATTCACGTTTTGCCGAGGGCAGAGTACACCCTGGATGGCTTGCCAGGCCATCGCAGGGCAGAAACACGCTGGCGGCTATGCAGCTGCTCTTGAAAATCAGCAATGGTTCTTTTACATGAACCTCCCACCATAGTGAGAGACATGGCCGGCCTTTGACAACCAAGTTAGTGCACTGTGGGGACAGTGGTGACAACCCGGTGATAGTGGGGCTAGAATGTCCAACCTTGGGATCAGTGATCCATCGCCTATACCACCGGGGCACCACTGCCCTCTATGTGAGGATATTACAATATTTCAGTTCCTGATATAATCCAGTTCAACAGAATGAATGATCCAATCTGGAGATGTTTTTCAGGAAGATACAGCTGCTGCTGCTGCTGCTGCTGCTGCTGGTGATGTCACTGAGAACATAACCTCCTCGCGTGAGTCCGTGGATCAGAAGAAAAGTCTAAATCCAGGTTGGAGAAGGGAAAAAAATTCCCGTTCAAACAGATACATCTTCATAACTCGTAAACAACTTGGAGGGACGGGTTTAATTGGATTTCTCAATCAATTTGGAGGGAACACCAGATATACAGTGTGATAGGAGACCATCTCGTGCTCTGTAGTAATAATGGCCTCGCTCGCCTTATTGATCATCTGTTGCGTTCTCCGCGATGTTCCCACTTCTACTGCGAATACGGAGAACAGTTGGCTGCCATCTGTTATCATGCTCAGGCTGATCAATTGTTCTTATTTCCTGCTCGGTTTACACATTTAAAGGATGCAAATAAACTCGCAACTGCTTCCAGGAGGGCATTTATCTGATTAGGGAATCAATGATGCAAAGGCGGTGGCGCCTGATGGGCTTCTTTCAGCACCTTACAGCCATGAAGTAGAATAATCATCAAACCAGGCAGCGCATGTAAATAAACTACACCCATATTATTATTATTATTATTATTATTATTATTTACTGATCAAGATAAAATGAATGACTCATAAATAAATATAACTTGTATACACATAATTCCAGAATTAGCTTCTTAAAGCACGTATGTTGCACAATGGCTTCATAACAGAAAGGTCTGACACTTGTGGGCGTGTCCTATGAAGCTCACCTGCTGGATGACGGAAAATGCTGTCAGAGACCATTTCCTTGGTCTACTGAGCGACGCCCTACGATGTTCTTCAGCTGTGTTATGATAAAGTTACGAATTTCTCACTCAGCAGCATGGTGGCTCAGTACTTCACAGCATGAAGGTCCTGGGTTCGATTCCCAGCCTGGGTGTTTCTGTGTGGAGTTTGCATGTTCTCCCCGTGCTTGTGTGGGTTTCCTCCTGATACTCAGGTTTCCTCCCACAGTCCAAAAACATGCACAGTAGGCTAACTGGCTGTTTCAAATCTCCCCTGGGTGTGAATGGTTGTGTGAGTGATGGCCTGGCGAGCAGTCCAGGGTGTACCCCGCCCTCACCCAGAGTCGGCTGAGATGGGCACCACCCTCCCCGCGACCCTAATTAGGATTAAGTGGTTCACACTCTTATCGGATCATCTGATGCGCTCAGCATCATTTTTCTTTCAATAGTCCTACGAATGTTTTACGTTAAACACACCAGACTTCGTTATACACTCATGTGTATCGTACGACATTTTTACGACAGTCTTAAGTTGAGTCATACGACAGAAATATGTCAACCAAGTATCACAGGCCCGTAGAACGAGTTTTGCAACATTCGTATTACTTTTGTTGTCATACAACTTGATTTCCTGACAACAACAACAAACAACAAAAATCGCAGGTTGTTTGTGAACGGCTGCGCCATGTGTGATTGAGTGTGGGGGGAAGGGGGGGGGGGCTAACACACTCGGAGAGAAGTGCTATCCACCCCCTCATACAAATTAATTCACAGATGCCTACGATTGGCTGGGGATCACTGTGAGTGACAAGGAAGTGAAATCCTAAACCAATTATTTTTCATTTGCCTTTGACATGTGGGCGGGTTTTTGGGTCGCCGCTTGTTTGTTTGTTTTTTCAGTCACCCTGTATAAGAGGATTAAAAACCCCTCAGGAAGTAATTTTAAAAGGATAATAACCAATCACAGAGTCGCTTAACATTGTTGTGATGTATTCCTTATTTAACGCTCACCAGTGTTGACCCAGGAACGCCGCGAACATCAACAAGCGTCGAGCCGCTGTCTGTAACCCGGAGCGAAAATACTTATTATGGATAGTTAGGCGTTTAATTTGAGTCTGCAGTTCCTTCGGGAAACTTCATCCTCCTTCGCCCTGGAATGTTCCATGTGACAAAACGGTTACAGGATATGTCGATGAGCACGCCAAAAAAAATCATCCCATAAAATGAAGCGCTAGAACCTGAGAATGAGAATATTGGCGTAAATGAAGGAGGGCGAGACACGTGTAATTCCACGTGAAATCTTGTACTTATTCCTATCAGGTGGCTTGTAAACTAACGGCTCCGAGGGCCGCGCTGGATGACAAATATTGTTCATAATGGCGGAAAACTAATGAAGCATGAGAACAGCCAGAGCTACAACACGGCCAGAGGCGAGTGCACTCATTTCTCTCTCTCTCTCTCTCTCTCTCTCTCTCTCTCACACACACACTTCCTCTCTTTCTCTCCCACTCACTCTCTTACTCATTCACCTCTCTCTCTCATTTACCTCCCTCTTTCTCTCTCTGTCTCTCGCTCTCTCTGTCTCACTCACCTCTCTCTCTCTCTCTCTCACACACACACACACACACACACACACACACACACACATTCTCTCTCACACACACTCATTTGTTTCTCTCAATCTCACTCATTCATTTCTCTCTGTCTCTCCCTCTCTTACACACACACACACACACACACACACACACACACACACACACACACACATCTCCCTCTCTCTTATTTTTGCTCTTGTCTTACTGCACTCCTCTTCAGTTTCTCTTCAGGCTTCTGCTTTCAGTCATGTTGTTTTTTTTTCTGTACTGAATCCAGGGCAGTTTTTAAGTGAACTTGGCAGGATGATGTTGACGCACCCACATTTGTTGACTAAGCCCGCCGTAAGACCAATGTCATGTAACAGATGCAAGCCCGAGGCAGTTGGACGCAAGTTCTGAGCTTCTTCATCTGAAAACTGAGGGCCAAATCGAGCCCACATCGAACAGCCCAGGTTATAGCCTATATCCTCATTAGCCATCCATCCTCCTGGCGAAAGCAGACACTCGGAGAACAGAATCAGAGGAACGGAAGAAGGGCAACTTGAAACGATATCCGAAAGAAAACACGCGGTGTTGTGCTGGTACAGGAAACGGATCGGTGTCAAGTATCCTGACGTGTTCGATTCCTCTTATAATACTGAATAATATTCCACATCTCTGCAAATTACTAATTCAACAACAGCATTAAATTATAAATTTTATTTCTAGCGACAGCGGAGCGATTTCATTCCCGTTTCTACCGACATCGTCACTCGCTCCTTCAGCTGAATCGCCATTATCCCGTCCCTTGAAGATTTCATACTAGTCTTCATAAATCGAATGATTAATACGAAGTAGGCGGCACTGTGGCATAGCGGTTTGTACACCCGCCTCACAGCAAGAGGTCCCTGGGTTCGATTCCCAGACTCGGGGCCTCCCACCGTCCAAAAACGTGCACAGTAGGCTGATCAGTGGTTCTAAATCACCCCAGGTGTGAGTGAGTGTGAATGGCTGTCTGAGTGTTGGCACTGCAGTGGTCTGATGAGCTGTTCACTGTGTACCCCGCCCAGACTTGGATGAGATGGGTGCCAGCCTCCCCACGACCCTAATGAGTATTAAATGGCTTAGTAAATGAATGAATGAACGAATCATCAGTTGCTTATTCCTCCGACTCGCTGTAATCCCGCCCCTTGTAAACTTCTTCATGGAGAAAAAAAATAATTACTGATATATGTGAACAACCTACTTGGGTCACCGGGAGGCTGGAGCCTATCTCAGCCACTGCTGATTGGGCAGACTCTGAACAGCTCACTAGACCATGACACAACCACACACACACACACACACATACACACACACACGAGGACAATTTGGAGCAGCCATTTAGGTTAATGTGGATGTGTTTGGACTGGTGGATGAAACTGGATTACCCGGAGGTAACCCAAGCAGGCAGAGATAGAACATGCAGACTCCACACCGAAACACCCCCAACTAAATACTTTGATGTTAATATAAAAATTCATTCATTCATTTTATAAGACACTTAATCCTAATGAGGGTCACAGTGAGGCTGCCACCCGTCTCAGCCAACTCTGGGTGAGGGTAGGGCACACCCTGAACAGCTCGAAAGACCACTGCAGGACAACACACATACAACCATTCACACACACACTCACACCTAGGGGCAATTAGGAGCAGCCAGTTAACCTACTGTGGATGTTTGTGGACTGTGGGAGGAAACCGGATAACCCGGAGGAAACCCACACAAGCACGAAGAGAACATGTAAACTCCACACAGATACACCCGAGCTGGGAATCGAACCCAGGACCTTCATGCTGTGATGTGGAAGTGTGAACCGCTACACCACTGCACTAATATAAAATTATTTGCATAATTAAATGTTAATGTAATCCAGCTACTATGAACTAAAATAGATACAGTAGTACCTTGACGTACGAAATTAATCTGTTCCGAGGGCGAGCTCGTAAGTCAAAATGTTCGTTAGATAAAACAAAAGTTCCCATCGGCAACAATAGAAAACCAATTAATCCGTTCCAACCCCCTCCCAAACTCATATAACCTGACACAAACACGTATATTTCACCTAATATAGTAAAGATAAACATGTAAAAACAATAAATATTTAATAATAATAATAATAATAATAATAATAATAATAATACATGTACATTAACATTAATAACAATTAATAATAAATAATAATAAAACAAGAATAAAAAATAAGTCAACTAACCCTTCCGATCATCGACTGTAGCAAAGATGTCATGTGGGCGCGAAGATCACATGTGGGCATGCATAAGGCGGTGCATAACAGTGAAGGAGGAGGAGAATTTTGTGTGTGCACGCTATGAATGCCAGCGAGGAAAGGTTCATGGTGAGCTCCCACAAGGCCAGTGCTTCTCAAACTGTGGGGCAGTTGATGCTGGGGGGGATGACCCTGGGGAACTTGCTTTTTTGCCATACTGTACTAGAATTAAGTGTAATTGCGCATCCTCTACAGTAGATGACAGTGGCACTCTCATTGTGTTCCCTATGGTGTAGGGAAAAAGCACCGAGCAAACGATATGAAGTGCAGTAAACACTATTTATAGTCTCGCGGGTGGGACGCTGGGGAGTGTGAAATGTTTTTTTTCTGCCTATAGGAGGCATCACAGAAAATAATTGAGAAGCACTGCACAAGGCATTCTCGGAACGCAGAGGGATACACGCAGAAGAATACAAGGCTAATCAGCCCCGGAAAAGCCATTTACCCAGCAGAGCTCGTAAATCAAAATGTTGCCGGCTGGATGGGGCAGATTTTTGCTGGATCGAAGCTCGTATCATGGAAAATTCGTTATAAAAAGCACTCGTAAGTCAAGGTATCACTGTATTCAACTTCTCTGCACCTGTAAGTTCATCCTCCACCAGCTGCAACTCATTAAGGGTCAGAAACTGACACGTGAAGAACTGGATACCTGGTTCGAACCCTGATGGTAATCAGAAACATTTCTTTATACATCACATTGAATACGGTTCACCGGACGCGTTTGCTTTCTGTCACCCGATTTTATTTCATCACGGCAGTTAAGGTAATTATCCTGTTTCAAAAAATGGCTGTCACAACTGGTACTGAAAGCCTGCATTAGCGCTCGTCAGAGTGAGCGGGTGACACCACAATGGCCATTAAACGTTATAACAGGTTGCACTTATAATAGCGAATGTGTATCCAATGCATTCCTGACCATCTGCTGCGAGATCCACGAGCATGGCGTCATTCGTGTGCCACACTGGCACCTCGTTCACATTTGTCTACGGACCTGCGTTACTGCTCCTGTTTCTGTAAAACACATTACTGTTTGTTAACCAGGACGTCCTCACGGCTAATGGGATGTAGCTCGCGACGATGGCATATTAACACAGACCAGCGAATCACGAAAGCACAACGGAAAGTGTATTTCCTCCGACAATTGAGAATCTCTAGGTGCGTCGTCCACACGCGCTACACATCCATCATGGACAATGGAGCGTGCTGTGGTAGCGCGGATGCCCTAACGAGGGAAAACAAATAGTTGAGATAAAAGCCATAACATTATTGGTAGCGTCTCCTCTGGAAGGATCCCAGCGCTATAGGGAACGTCACGGTCGATTCCTGGAATAAAATTCAAAGGTCTGAGTCAGGCGGCACGGTGGTGAAGGGTTTAAATGTCCACCTCACAGCAAGAAGGTCCTGGGTTCAAGTCCCAGCCTGGGTGTTTCTGTGTGGAGATTGCATGTTCTCCCCATGCTTGCAGGGGTTCCCGCTGGGTTCTCCGGTGTCCTCCCACGGTCCAAAAACATGCACAGTAGGTTAACTGGCTGTTCCAAATCACACCTAGGTGTGAGTGTAAATGGTTGTGTAAGTGTTGGTCCTGTAATGGTCTGGTGAGTTGTCCAGGGTGTACCCTGCCCTTGCCTACAATCGGCTGAGATGGGCTCTAGTCTTCCTGTGACTCTAATTAGGATTAAGCATTTCAGAAAATGAATGACCATGAAAGGATGTTTGGTGTGTTGTGATGCAGTGGTTGAAGTACCGGTTTCATGATTGAGAGGTTGCAGGTTCGAATCCCTGCTCAGTGCTCTCTGAAAGATCTGAACTGCAAGTGTGCTGTTCCCACCCAGCAGTATAAATAGTTACCTGTAGAAATACCTTGAGATGGAATCCCATCGAGGAGGAGTCGCTTTGTGCTACAGAACCCGGGATTAGCTCCGGCTGTGATGAGCCTCTGGGCTCAGGTTTAAAAAGTCCAACAGATTTATCTTGCTCTAGCAAATTAATCCCCGGTTTCATATTCACTCCGCGTCTAAAAGTGTTCGGCGGGGACCGCTGGGTGGAGGTTGAAGTTTCGAGTTGATGAGGATTTGATTTTGAACCATAAATGACATTTTTCTTCAAATTTATCAAGAAATTGTTCCAATCATTCGATCTCCTTTCCGATTCGCCGATCTTTTAATCCTGTTTGGGTTGTGAAAGACTGGACAAATGATCCAAGAAGAACCCAGAGAACCAGGAGGAACTGGGAATCCAAGAGAGAACCGGAGAATGAAGAGGAACATGGTGATGCAGGTAGAAAGGTTAGAGAAGCGAGGTTGGGACCGAAAGGTCGTCAGTTGATTCCTGAACCAGCATGAAAGATGAGGGCAGTGTGGGAGTGAGCCGCACCTTCCCTTCCACAAACCTAATGGCTAAAGTGCACTTCAGCAAGGCACCTGACCCCCAACTGACCTCCGAGCGCCCCAGTGTATGCGGCAGCGCACAGCTCCGAGTCTGTGTGTGTGTGCTCCTTCCTTACATGTGTGTATGTGTGCTCCGTGTTTGTGTGTGTGTGTGTGTGTGTGTGTGTGTGTGTTCCGTGTTTACGTGTGTGTGTGTGTGTGTGTGTGTGTGTGCTCCTTGCTTACGTGTGTGTGTGTGTGTGTGTGTGTGTGTGTGCTCCTTGCTTACGTGTGTGTGTGTGTGTGTGTGTGTGTGTGTGTGTGTGTGTGTGTGTGTGTGTGTGTGCTCTTTGCTTACATGTGTGCTCCATGTTTACATGTGTCTGTGTTTTGTGTTTATGTGTGTGGAAGTGTGTGCTGTGTTTGAGTGTGTGTGTGTGTGCTACGTGTTTACATGTGTGTGTGTGTGTGTGTGTGTGTGTGTGTGTGTCTGTGTGTGTGTTAAATGCAGCATCAATAATTTCCATGGTGTGATTAATACAATAGATCAAAAACAACAACAACAACAACAAAAAAACTCGAGGAGGAAACTTGCGAGCGAAGAGAGCATAAGGAACAGGACTGATTGTGTGAATGTGATTGTCATTCTTTATATAATTTCAAATGTTTTATAGCATAAAAATAGTGTATTTGTTTGTTGATTTGTCGTGACTCGCCTGTGAGAAAATGCTACGGCTAACAATCCCACTGGGGTTAACAGCACGTCGGAAAATATCGAGTTGGAGTTTATTGTATTTACTATTGTTATTTTCTTCAGTTCTACTGTTTTCTATTCTCAGAGAATCTCATTACTGTGTCCAGAGTGGAATTCAACAGATTTTACTCTGTGCATTTTTCAGAGATGAATAATTAGATTATGAAACAAAAGTTGTAGCGTCACTGGACACTGAGCTGGACGTGAATAAGAGTCAGTCTCTCTCTCTCTCCCTCTCTCATGCACACACACACACACACACACACACACACACAATGACAGTTTCAGCATTTCAATTGCTTTATGAAATCTAATTGCATTATTTTGGTCTGGAGTCTTTGAAACAAGTAATTAAATTATCTACGAGTCGCTCAGACGGAAAAAAAAGAAGCAGAAAGCAGCATCATGAATTATTCATACGGCGTCCCAGCAGCTCATTAAGTAAAATGGACAACTTCATGTTTGTGATTACCGTTTTTACTGTAACGTGTAATTAAGTATTCTAGAAAAAGACTGCATGCTGATTTTAAAGGTAAACAGAAAGTCACTTTTTAGTTTCGTTATAAATAGCACTCAGATCCCACAATAAATCACTCGCAGTAATTAAGGCACCGTAACCGGTCGGCATGTCACTGAAACACTGATTTATCGTTTTTAAAGTCCAGCTTCGTGCTGTGTCGATGCTCTAATTTGTTAAAAAAAAAAAAAAAAAAAAAAAAATGTTCCCAAAAATGGAAGAAACAATAAATATAATAGCAGCACCATTATACACCATTTAGGTTGCATTTCTACACCAGCTCTATCTTAAAAGTTTTATTTGCATTAAAAAACATTATACATTGAATCCCTGTGTGATAACCCAGATGTGTTGTCCAAAACCCAATGATCCAGATGTGCAAAATCACTTATGTCTGCTATTTGTTCATTTATCTGTTCAGCAGGGGGGGCACAAACATTTTATCCTCAATGAGTCACAGGGTTCCTGCTCCTGTTGATGTCCTGTGTCCTGTTGCAATTTATTAAAAAGAATAAAATCTAAACCTTTAGGTCGATAGGCTCCTGGAAACCGGTCACCCTGGAAACTAGTGGCTAGTTATGAGGTTCTGTTCGCCTGATTGAATTGTACCATGGTTAACACGTTCAGCAGAAAATTGTTGAGTAAATATATGTATAAACACCCTTGTTATAATTGGTACCTCAACTTACAAAATTAATCTGTTCCAAGGGCGAGCTTGTAAGTCAAAATGTTTGTTGGATAAAACAAAAATTCCCATCAGAAATAATAGAAAACCAATTAATCCATTCCATCCCCCTCCCAAACTCATATAACCTGCACCAACACGTATATTTCACCTAATATATTAAAGATAAACATATAACAACTACAAATATTTATTATTAATAATAATAATAATAATAATAATAATAATCATAATAATAATACATGTACATTGAAATTAATAATAATATATAATAATAAAACAAGAATAAACAATTAGATAATCATATACATATAATAAATATTTGATAATAATAATAATACACATACATTAACATTAATAATAAAGAAACTAACCCTTCCGATTATGGACTGCGGCAAAGATGTCACATGGACACGAAAATATCCCGTGAGCAGGCAGGAGGTAGTGCGTAACAGAGAAGGAGGAGAATTTTGTGTGTGTGCACGCTACAAATGCCAGTGATGAAAGGCTGTGGTGAGCTCCCACAAGGCCAGTGCTTCTCATAATAATGGGGTGTGTGGTGTGATGGCGGGGGGGCACGTATGACCTTGGGGAACATTCATTTTACCATACTGTACTAGAATTAAGTGTAATTGTGCATCCTCTTCAGCAGGTGGCAGTGGCACTCTCACTGTGTCCCCTATGGTGTAGGGGAAAAAGCACAGAGCAAGCAATATGAAGGGTGGTAAACACTATTTATAGTCGCATGCAAGGCAGTGCGGGGATGGGGGGTATTTTTTCTTCTTCTAGGGTGCATCACAGAAAATAATTGAGAAGCACTGCACAAGGCGTTCTCAGAGCACGGAGGAATACACGCAGAATACGAGGCTAAATGGCCCGGAAAAGCCATTTCCCCAGCAGAGCTTGTAAATCAAAATTTTGCTGGTTGGATGGGGCGGATTTTTGGTGGATCGAAGCTCATATCATGGAAAATTCGTTATAAAAGACACTCGTAAGTCAAGGTACCACTGTGAGATTTCCTTTTGGCTTTTTGCTTTTTTTCAGGGGTCGCCACAGTGAATGATACGCACGCTTGATTTGGCATAGGTTTTTATGTTGGATGCTCTTCCTGACACAACCCTTTAGCGAGGGACAGAAACACACTGACGGCTTTGCAGCTCCTCTTTACAAAAGTCAGCAATGGTTCTTTTACATGATCCTCTCACCATAGACCGTGGGAGACACGGCCGGCCTTTGATAACCAGTTAGCTGCTCTGGGGGGACAGTGACAACCTTGTGAAGAGTGGGACTCAAACCCCCAACCTTAGGATCAGCGGTCCAGCGCCCTATACCACCAGGCCACCACTTTCTCAAAGTACCACTGTATTATTATTATTATTATTTTCTTATGATGTCCCACAGAGTTCTGATCTTTGTTGCCCGAACTAAAATTAATTCTGACCAATCCCACAAACACCATAAAAAGTGCTGGGTAATTCTCTTCACTACCAAAGCAATTCTATGCAGTGCCATGAGCTCCGAAAATGTTTTTTTTTTGTTTTTTTTAGCAATTCTGTCGGCTTTAACATGAATTCTAACCGACTGTGCTTGGTTTGAAAGATATTTTTAGAATGTACAGCAATCCTCTCTGCTTCACAATGCATTTTTGTCCAATTTTCCTGACTACCTCAAAAATTCTGCTCAATCTTGTTTACATCCAAAAAAATTCTGACCAACCTACTCACCCCGGAAAGAAGCCAGACCAAGTGATTCACCCTAGAAAGACCTCAGACCCACTGGCTCACTCTGAATGTCCTTCCGACCATCCTGCTCACGCCGGAATGTATTCTGATCAAAGTCACACACTCTGACCAGCCCAGGGTGCTCTGAGAAGCTTTACGAACGATCCCATCCGCTCCCAAAGGAATTCCAATCACTCCCATCCTGATCCAATCACTCCTCATTCTGACCAACCTCAACTTCTCCTAAAATAATTCTAATCCAATTTCTAAAGCGGCCTGGTTACAACACCTCAATTACCACAATAACAGCCAACCGTCACGGCCAGCATGTTACCCGAGGTTGCCAATGGGGCACGAAAGATTATTCGCATGATGGCACCAGCCAGCTTGTGTTTTCCACAATATCTAATAAAGTCACATCCAAAAAGCCCGTTAGTCAATATTAAGGTCACTGCAAGAGAGAAGAAAGCCACACTTTGTTCCCCCTGTGCATCCCATAATGCCTCAGGTGAGACTAAAAACAAAGCAGAGGCCGACAGCATGCTGCAGGCTGGCATGTCCTGTGCCAGTGTTGTCACATGTTGTGGAGTCGGTACACTACACCGCTGTGCCTTGAATGTAGATGAGCTTATAGACTGCAGGGCAAATCGGTTTCCAATAGCTGATTGTCCTTGCATGACCTCAAGCCCAACAGAGCACCTGTAGAATCAGATCATCAGTGGATGATATTCGTCTCCACCTAACAGTGGCTGTGAAGTTTATTTTTCAGAAATGGTTCCCTAAGTGACTGGCAGTAGGAGAAGTTTTAAGGAAAAAGATCTACACTGAAAAGTTATTGAACTTGAAATGTTGTGGTATCTTCTGCCACAAAAAAGGTTTTGGTGAAGATATAGTAATCACTGTTATGCATTTTTCAGTCCTGACCACACCCATGTATGGCTTTTCATCAAATTTGGAGGGGACACTTCCTGAGTCCTATAGCTAAGGTGATTTTGAAATGTCAAGGTGAAGGTCGGAACAAGGTCACAAATTTTTGAAGATAGATTGATTACAACTTCAGAGTAAGTGCAGACAGACATGCGGTTACTATGGAGCATTCACAAGAAACCATACATTCAAATGAGACACTTACCTTTGACCTTGAGAGACCTTCATTCATTGATTCATTCATTCATTCATTCATTTTCTGAACCCCTTCAGACCAATCAGGTTCGAGTCTACGATAAGGTGAAATTAGCTCCGTTGATCATCATTTGCTTCCACGACGAGCTGAAAAAAGCATCTCAGAACAAATAACTTGCTGAACCTTGTAGGTGGATGGACTGAAGCAGGACATTAGGTTCCAGTCATACTTAACCAAACTAGAGAGTTTAATATTCTCTAGGTGGTCTGAAAAGATCAGATTCTGACCATGATACAGGGGTTAAATTTGAGCAAATGTGATTCATTTTCCCACTTTCATTTTCTATTCATCTCCTTGGCAACTACCTTCGTGTGGAGACGCAACTGCACTGTTGACAAGCCCCTCCCTGAGGCACGTTGCTCAAGTACCCATGTGCGAGCTCGTTCCTCTAGCTGTGGCCATCTAGCTTTTAGCCCGCTTTTTTGTTTTCTTCATTGCAGTAATAATAATCTCCGCTTTTCTCCGTCCCTCACAAGTTTCTTGTTCACTCCAAACTGTCGTTCTGCTCAATCATCATTTTCTGCTGCATATTTCACTACTTGCAACTTGTAATCCGCAGAATAGGAGTTTCGATTTGGGGACATTTCTTCAGTGGTACAGGAAGAGCAGATACTGGTACCCAAGCCTAGAGTGCCCTCTTGTGGTTGTGAGTGTAAAAATAACAAACATGTGAAATTATGTTTGTTATTATTATGACGAACAGAATTATATGTAATAATTTCACATATAAATCGCTCTAGAGTATAAATCACACCTTCAGTCAAAATATGAAAAAATTGTGACTTGTAGTCCAGAAAATACAGTAATTAGGTTTGTGGGGAGGCTGGCACCCATCTCAGCCGACTCCAGGTGAGGGCGGAGTACACCCTGGACGTCTCGTCAGACCATTGCCAGGCAGAAACACGCTGACCATTATGCAGCTCCTCTTACTGAAAGTCAGCAATGGTTCGTTTCCATGAATCTCACACCACAGACAGTGATAGACACAGTCGGCCTTTGATAACCCAGTTAGTGTACTGGGGGTACAGGGACAATAATCGATAGTGGCGCTTGAACCCCCAACCTTGGAATCAGTGATCCAGCCCCTTACCACCAGGCCACCAATGCCACCATGTAAACAGAAATGGCTTAAAAATAGCACAAAGTGCACAAGCCCAGCTTCCACTTTATTCCAGTAAAGCACAGAAGTGTAGCACCCAAGCCACCTTTAAAGGACGTTTGCTGAATATCCATGCTAACACTGCTATTAATGAATGAAATTGCACAAGGGTGAGTTAGCATTATGCAAATAGCTGCATGCTAATCTTCCCAATTATCTTTCATGAACTCTATATTATAAGGACGTGTCCTCTTGAAGTGGATTAAGTGTTTATAGATGTTTGAAACTCAGCTAGTCAGCAGTCTAGCATAAAAAGGGGAGGGTTTTAAAGAGAAGAGGAGAAAAGACAAGAGCCGAGAGTGAGAGCGTACATCACTGCAGCATCGATCAGAGGATGTGGAAAAGAAACGCAGTGCCTCGAGTGGCGACTATAAGTGAAAAACGGTCAATCTGGGTTGTATAAAACGGCCTTGGGATGTGAACATGCTGCCATATGGGAGAGAACACGTGCATATATTTTACAACCACCAAGTTATGGCCTCGAGCTAAGCTAACTGAATTAGCGTCAGAACCAATAACAGCCCGGGTTCCCACAGACAAGGCAACCAGAGATAGACGACAGAGCACGTATTTTAGATTCTGTTCAGTGTCTGTATGTCTTGAAGACGTACGAGTGTGAGAGTAGAACCACACGGAAGCGCTTATCTCTCCAGTGCGTGTCTTCTGTCAAATGTAGAGCAAAAGGTTGTGAATTTGTACATGAAAAATAAATCATTTTGTTGGCAAACACGCAACGGGGTAGCGGAATACACAGAACCTTCTCTCTTTTTTTTTACACTTTATCTAAAGATGTACATTGAAAAAATAATTTTTTTTTTGGTGACCAATTTTTTTGTTCAGGGTTTGAGGTTATCATGTGCACTCTGTGTTCCTCAGTGGTTCTTCGGATAGTTTGAGTGGATTGTTCTAGCTTTCTTAAATGGTTCTAAGCAAAATAGATCCCTTTAGAGAACATAGTTTAATGGTAGGGCAGTGGTGTCCTGGTGGGAAAGGTGCTGGATTACTGATCATAAGGTTGGGGGGTTCAAGTGCCTCTCTCACCGGGTTGTCACTGTCCCCCCAGTGCACTAACTGGGTTATCACAGGTCGGCCATGTCTCTCACTGTCTATGGTGAGAGGTTCATGTAAAAGAACCATTGCTGACTTTCGACAAGAGTAGCTGCATAGCCGTCAGTGTGTTTCTGCCCTGCGATGGCCTGGCGAGCTGTCCAGGATGTACTCTGCCCTCGCCCGGAGTTGGCTGGGATGGACGTCAGCCTCCCCGCGACCCTAATTAGGTTTAAGCGGTTACAGAAAATGAATGAATGAATGAGTTTAATGGTTTTAAACCTGAACACATTGCCTGATTAAATATAATAATAAAATAATAATTTTAAACGGAGCATCATCACTGGTTCTGTGGACAGATGAGGGTTCGTTCTATTTTTAATTTAAAGTTACGTCTAGAAGTAAACGTTAATTTAAATAGTGAATAAGATTTAAAGTGCATCCAGCACCCCAGGTATCGGGGTGAGAGTGAATGGTTGTATGATTGTGGGCACTGCAATAGTCTGGCGAACTGTTCAGGGTGTACTCTGCCTTCACAGTAGGCTAACTGGCTGTTAAGATTATCCCTTGATGCGAGTGTAAATGGTTTAGTGTGTGCGTGTGTGTGTTGGCATTGCGATGGATTGGTGAGCTGTACAGGGGTACCCTGATTTCACCAAGAGTCGGCTGAGATAGGCTCCAGCCTCCCTACAAGCTTAATAGGATTAAGTAATTCAGAAAAAGAATAAATGAAAGTTAGTTCCTGAAGTGTTGTTTGTGGATGTTCAGGCTCTAGATTTGCTGTAATGTTTACATGCTTTGGAGTTTTATTTTGTAACGATTTATTATTAGGTGGCACAGTGGTGGTTCGGACATCCGCCCCTCAGCAAGAAGGTCCTAGGTTCAAGTCCCAAGCTCGGCGAAAACGTTTCTGCTCTGGGGTTTTGCATGTTTTTCTGATGCTAGTGTGGGTTTGCGCTGGGGATTCTGCTTTCCTTCCATAGTCCAAAAACATGCACAGCAGACTTTGGCTGCCCTAAATCGCCCCTAGGACTGAGTGTGTCTTAGCCCTGTGAAGGTCTGTCGAGCTTAGAAAATGAATGTATGTGATAAAATATTTCAGTATTCATGAACGTTCTGAACTGGTTAGTTGTAATTAGGGTTATAAGGAGGCTGGCACCCATCTCAGCCAGCTCAGGAGGAGGGCAGGGTACACCCTGGACAGCTCAGCAATGCCATCGCAGGACCAACACTTATACAACAGGTGTGGCACTCCCACTGAGGCAAGAATTGGAACAGCTAATTATCCTACTGTGCATGTTTTTGGACTGTGGGAGGAAACCAGACTACGCAGAGAAAACCCACGCAAGCATGGCGGGAACATGGAAACTCCACACAGGAACACCCTGGCTGGGAATCGAACCCAAGACCTGCTTTCTGTGAGTCGGACGTACGAACCACTACGTATATTTAAGTATTTTGAAAATACAGCGGTACCTTGACTGACGAAATAATCCGTTCCGAGGGTGAGTTCGTAAGTCAAAATGTTCGTTAGATAAAACAAAAATTCCCATCAGAAATACAATCAGCCCCCTACTTGCGAAATTAATCCGTTCCATAGCCTTTTTTGGAATGCGGAGGTTTCGTAAGTAGAGGTGCATTTTACATGTAAAACACGTGTTTTGTTCCAAGGCTCCCAAGACTACCCCATAAACCCTTTAAAAATGATAAAAGTACACCAATTTTGTATGAAATGTGTTAAAAGTAAAAGAGAATGATTTATTAAACCATTAAAACATTTTATTAACATATTAAACCATTTTATTCTTCTTCTTCTTCTCGTCCTTTCGGCTTTTCCCTTCAGGGGTCGCCACGAATCATCTGCCTCCATCTCACCCTATCCTCTGCATCTTTTTCTCTTACACCAACTGCCTTCATGTCCTCCTTCACCACATCCATGAATCGTCTCTTTGGTCTTCCTGTCGGCTTTCTGCCTGGTAGTTCCAACCTCAGTATCCTACTACCAATATACTCACTATCCCTCCTCTGTACATGTCCAAACCATCTCAATCTAGCCTCTCTGACTTTGTCTCCAAAACGTCTTACATGTGCTGTCCCTCTGATGTGCCCATTCCTGATCCTATCCATCCTCGTTACTCCCAAAGAGAACCTCAACATTTTCATCTCTGCTACCTCCAGCTCTGCCTCATGTCTTTTCCCCAGTGCCACTGTTTCTAAACCATACAACATCGCTGGCCTCAACACCGTCTTGTACACTTTTCCTTTCATTCTTGCCGATACTCTCCTATCACACATCACACCGGACACTTTTCTCCATCCATTCCAACCTGCCTGCACATGCTTCTTCACCTCTTTTCCACACTCTTCATTGCTCTGGATTATTGATTTTCAGTACTTGGGCTCCTCCACTTTCCTTCCTTATCTCTGATACTTGTAACCTCACCATTCCTGTTGGGTCCTTGGCATTCATACACATGTATTCTGTCTTACTGCACTTGTTCTCTGCTCTCATTGCAGATCACAATGTCATCTACAAACATCATAGTCCATGGAGATTCTTGCCTGACCTCGTCTGTCAGCCTGTCCATCACCATAGCAAACAAGAAGGGTCTGAGAGCTGACCCTTGATGCAGTCCCACCTCCACCTTGAACTCTTCTGTCACACCAACAGCACACCTCACCACTGTCTTACATCTCTCATACATGTCCTGCACCATTCTAACATACTTCTCTGCCACTCCAGACTTTCTCATGCAATACCACAGTTCCTCTCTCGGCACCCTGTCATATGCTTTCCCCAGATCCACAAAGGCACAATGCAGCTTCTTCTGACCTTCTCTGTACTTCTCTATTAACATCCTCAAGGCAAACACTGCATCTGTGGTGCTCTTTCTTGGCAGAAACCAAACTGTTGTTCACAAATGCTGACCTTTGCCCTTAGCCTTGCTTCCACTATTCTTTCCCATAACTTCATTGTATGGCTCATCAACTTTATCCCTCTGTAGTTGCCACAACTCTGCACATCTCCCTTGTTCATAAAAATGGGCACCAGCACACTTCTCCTCCATTCCTCTGGCATCCTCTCGCTCTCCAAGACCTTGTTGAATGTTCTTGTCAGGAAATATACTGCTACCTCTCCTAGACATTTCCATACCTCCACTGGTATGTCATCAGGGCCAACTGCCTTTACACTCTTCATCCTCTTCAATGCCCTCCTCACTTCACCCGTACTAATCTTTGCTACTTCCTGGTCCTCAACAGTCACCTCTTCTACTCTTTTTGCTCTCTCATTTTCCTCATTCATCAGCTCTTCAAAGTACTCTTCCCATCTTCCCAGCACACTCCTGTCATCAGTCAATACATTTCCCTCTCTGTCCTTAATCACTCTAACTTTTTGCACATCCTTCCCATCTCTATTTCTCTGCTGTGCCAACCTGTATAAATCATTTTCTCCTTCTTAACTTTCCAACCGAGCATACAAGTCATCATACGCCCTCTGTTTAGCCTTTGACACCGCTACCTTCACCTTACGCTGTGTTTCCTTTACTCCTCTCCTTCCAGATGGCACACCAAGTATTCTCCTACCTTTCTCCCTGATCACATTACCTGTAGTTGTCCAGTCATCTGGAAGCACTTCCTGACCACCCAAAGCCTGTTTCAACTCCTCCTTGAAGACAACACAACACTCCTCCTTTTTCAGCTTCCACCACTTTGTCTTCTGCTCTGCCTTTGCCTTCTTAACCGTCCTCACCATCAGCACCATCCTGCACACCATCATCCTATGCTGTTTGGCAAAACTCTCACCCGCTACTACTTTGCAGTCACTGACTTCCTTCAAATTAAGATGTAGTCTACCTGTGTGCTCCTACCTCCGCTTTTATAAGCCACTCTATGCTCCTCTCTCTTCTGGAAGAAAGTATTTACCACAGCTATTTCCATCCGTTTTGCAAAAAAATACTTTTTTTAACATATTTATTAATTAAACCATTATTAAACATTTTTATTAACGCACATACACACACACACAACACTGTCTTTCTCTATTTCTCGCTCTCTCTCACACACACACACACATACACACACACATACACACACACAGAATACACATACAGAATACACATGACGCTCTCCGCTGAATGAGGGCTCTGCCCACACGCAGGATGCCGGAGCATTTTAAGATGGGAAATTCAAAGCGCATTCCTTGCTTGACAGATCCGAGGTCCAAACTCAACTTTAATTTTTTTCCTTGAGGGATCGGAGGTCCAGATGAGCCTCCTTTCATCTCTGACTGACTCTGTAAGCAGTCTCTCCCTCTCTCGCTCATACACACACACACACACACACACACACACACACACACACACACACACACACACACACACATCTCTATGGTGTGTTTTGCCGAATGTGGGCTCCGCCCACACGCAACATGCAGCTGACGGAACAATTCTATTTAAATGTTTAAATGGACGAGATGTTGTATTTAAAGCAGAATTACAGTACCTGTTTGAAAGATCAGAGGTCCTGATTTAATATTAACTTGCTTCCTTGCAAGATCGGAGGTCTTGTCCCACGGGGCACTCTGTTTTTATGCTCCTTCTGCTTCAATATCGTGCCGAAATAATCACCTCCATCACTGTATTTCCGCTTTAAGGTCTCGTTCTGCTTCAATATCGTCCCGATTGTAGAGGGGCTTCGGCGATAACTAAATATATAACGCTGCAATGATCTCAAAACAAGCCAACAATCCTCTTCAACTCTCCTCACGCATGTGGCGGACAAAAGGTATGGGTACAGTAATGGGTACAGGTCAGCCAATGGGAGGCCAGCGGGGCGGGATGTTGGGAGACAGCCAATGAGAACAACTCGTGCATCGTGTGAAATTTTGATTGCTGCATTTGAATTTTGCATGGCGCTTTTCGTAAGAGGGAGTCGTTTTCGTATACAGAGGACGAAAACTTAGGAAAATGTTTTTTGTAACCTGAAGTTTTTGTACCCAGGGGGTTTCATAAGTAGAGGGCCGAGTGTAACAGAAAACCAATTAATCTGTTCCAACCCCCTCCCAAACTCATATAACGTGACACAAACATGTATATTTCACTTAATATATTAAAAATATGCATGTAAAAACAAATATTTCATTATCATAATAATAATAATACATGTACATTAACATTAATAATAAATAAATAATAAAACAAGAATAAACAGTCAACTAACCATTCCTATCATCCACAGTGGTGAACATGTCACGTGGGCGTGAAGATGTCACGTGGGCGCGAAGATGTCAGAAGGTGAGGTGGTGCGTAACAGAGAAAGAGGAGGGGGAGGAGAATTTTGTGTGTGTACGCTACGAATGCCAGCTTGGAAAGACTCATGGTGAGATCCCACAAGACGATTACTTCTCAAATAGTGGAGCGCACACCCCTTGGGGGGCTCCTAGTGATGCCGGGAGGGGGACACATATGACCTTGGGGAGCTGTACTAGGATTAAGTGTAATTGCGCATCCTCTACAGTAGGTAGCAGTGGCAATCTCACTGTGTTCCCTATGGTGTATGGAACACAGTGAGAGCGCAACTGCCACCTACTGTAGAGGATACACAATTACTCTAGAGGTTGTAAACCATATTTTGCTGATTGGATGAGGCAGATTTTTGGTGGGATCGAAGCGTGTATCATGGAAAATTCCTGATAAAAGACACTCATAACTCATAAGGTAGCACTGCATTGAAAATGTAAAAAAAAAAAAAAAACACACACATGCCCATATAGGTAAAAAAAAAAAAAAAAAGTCCGAGCACATGTGAAAGTGTGTGTGTGTGATTTTTTCCCCCGGCATTTGAAAGCCTGTTTGAATCAATTTGCATATTTTAATGGATTAGTCCAATTATTCATGCATGGCACTGTTGTTTACTGGGTTCGCTGCCTTGTTAGCTCTCGATCCAAATGTTCCTCCATTCTGCAGACGATTAAAAAAAAGCAGACAGGGAACACACACACACAATAACACAAACCCTTTACATTAACCTACAGTATGGTGCTGTTCCAACATGATGATGACGGTGAGATTTATTGATGGTCTACTCCTGCCGTTCCAATAATAGAATACTTTCTAATTGAAGCAGACATCGCGCGCACTCTCTCTCTGTCTCTCTCTCTCTCTCTCTCTCTCTCTCTCTCTCTCACACACACACACACACACACACAGTATTACTGTCTATAACCCAGCACCCAGATTGCTGTAGATTTGATTTTTGCAGCATCATCCATCCAGGAGGCGATTCATATTCAGCGCTATTTATGGTTCCCGTTGCGGGCATCAATATCGACTTGACACATTTTTGACACGCAGCCAGCTGTGAAAATCAGAACCGGCGCATAATTTCGTGTTCCCTTCCCGCAGCCTTTATCGAACACTCTGACACCGGTTCTGTTTTTGTTTTCCTTCCTGACGATGGGAATGAAGACGAAGCATCAGCGATATTTCTAGAACTCTCTTTAAAAATACTTCTGATTGATTTGTTCAGGAAGTGAATATTTAGTTGTGGGTGGGGGTCGGGGGGTCGGGATTTTGTGTTAATTATTTTAATTAAGGTTTAAAAGGATCTTCCACTCTCTCTTTCACTCATTTGCTAAACCATTTAATCCTACAGGAGTCGGTGGGAGATGGGAGCCTATCTCAACTGACACAGAGCTGCTTGCCAGGCCATAACAGGGCCAGCACACATAAACACATGAACTCACACCTAGGGGTAATCTGGAACAGCCAATTATTTTGAGGCGCATGTGTTTAGACTGTTGGAGGAAACCCGCGCAAACACGTAACGAATACATCAACTCCACAAACAAAGCCCAGGGACCTGAACCCAGGACCTTCTTGCTGTGAGGTGGACATGCTAACTGCGATGCCACCATGCTGCCTATATAAATTATTGAAAAAAGATAAACATTTTAAAGAAGAAGGTTTTCATCTGGGTACTTGGGTTTCCTCCGACAGCCCACATACATGCACATGCATTAGGCTAATTGTCCGTTCCAAATTTCCCAAGGTTTGAGTGTGAATGGTTGTGGGGCAGTGGTGGTCTAGTGGTATAGGGTGCTGGATCGCTGATGCTAAGGTTTTGGGTTCGAGTCCCACTCTCCACAAGGTTGTCCCCCCCACCCCCCCACCCCCCAGTGGAGCTAACTGGGTTATCAAAGGCGGGCCAGGCTGCAGAGCCATCAGTGTGTTTCTGTCCCCTGCTAAAGGGTTGTGTCAGGAAAGACATCCGACGTAAAAACCCATGAACCAAATCAAACATGCCAATCATTCGCTGTGGCGACCCGGAGAAAGGGAAAAGCCGAAAGGAAATCTCCATGGGTGTGAATGGTTGTGTGTAGCCCTGCAATGGACCAACAAGCCAATCATGATATACCCTGCCTCCCTGTCACTCTCAGAGGATTTTTAAAAACTCCTCCCCCAAAATTTCTCCATTCCACCATCATGAGTAAACCTAACAGCCTCTCCCTCTCTACCTCAGTCTGTCTCTCTCTCTCTCTCTCTCTCTACTGCTCTGTCTCCTTCTCTACCTGTCTGTCTCTGTCTCCCTCTCTACCTGTCTCTCTCCCTCTCTACCTCTGTCTGTGTCTATCTCTCTACCTGTCTCTCTCCCTCTGTCTGTCTGTCTCTGTCTCTCTCCCTCTGTCTCTCTCCCTCTGTCTGTCTCTCTCTCCCTGTCTGTCTATCTGTCTCTCTCCCTGTCTGTCTATCTGTCTCTCTCCCTGTCTCTCTCCCTCTGTCTGTCTGTCTCTCTCTCTCTCTCCCTGTCTACCTCCGTGTCTGTCTGTCTCTCTCTCTCTCTCTCTCTACCTCTGTCTGTCTCCCTCTCTCATTCGGTTTCTCTCTCTCTCTTTCTCTCTAAATATATATACCCCTCTCCGTCTTGTGCTCTCTCTCTCTTTCCCTCTACTTCTGTCTCGCTCTCTTGACCTTGCTCCCTCTACTTCTGTCTCTCTCTCTCTTTCTCTCTATACTGCTCTCTCTCTACCTTTGTCTCTGTCTCGCTCTCTCTTGCTCTCTCTCTCTCTCTCTCTGTTGAGGTACACATGCTCCTTCTGGGATGCCGGTGATTCCTGATCCTTCTGCTTTCTGAGGATGGGTTTCCCTTTTGAATCCGGTTCCTCTCCAGGTTTCTTCCTCATGTCTACTGAGAGAGTTTTTCCTCGCCACCTTTGCCACGGGTGACATTATGGAAGTGTAGGTAGGCAAGTCTGTTGGGTTTTTACACCTGTGCCTTAGTGGCTCAGCAGGCCGGTGCTTATCCCCGGTTTCCATTGCATGAAGCGACCAGGAGTTCAACTCCTCCTGGATGGGACGCGAGCCCATCGATGGTTACCTTCCCAGTATATTTTTACTGGTACCCATTTATACTGCTGGGTGAACAGAGGCACACTTGTGGTTGAGACCTTGCCCAGGGGGTATGACCACTGCCCTTCTCTGTGGGATTTGAACTCACAACCTCCCGTTCATGAGCCCAGCACTCTAACCACTACACCACCGGCCCCATATGGAAGTGTAGGGGTTGTACTAAATGTTTAAAATCTTATATACTTTGTAAACTCCAACTTTTACTGTGTAACCCTGCTCTGGGAAAATGTCGACTGTAAAAAGTGCAAAACCAAATAAAACTGAATTGAACTGAAATTCGACAGTTGAAAATTTCCTGCCATGTGATTGGCAAATAGGATAATGAGCAGAGATCAGCTGTGATTTTATAAACATCCAGCCCAAATGTACATATTAAAGCTTTAGGACCCCAATGTACTGTTATCATAACGAAGCCCCATCCTTGTACATGTCTCGTAACGCTAATAGCTATCAATAGCGCTAACTGGTCAAAAATGACCCGCCTCCTGATTCACACAGACGAATGAGTTGACTCGGAGAAGTCAGAAACATTTAACCTCATTACAAATGTCAATGTTGGCGTGTTCCACAACAAATCTAATATCCTGGGCTTCTGTGAGCATCAGAAGCTCTAACTTTGGCCTGAGTTTGCAGTTTTATTAGCCGCGTACATTTCCCTGCGCTGCACGGCGTACATTATTGACTTTATTTCCGAGCTCCTGGAAGCAAGCCGGTTAAGACATTGCATTGTTTCATAGCAGATGTTTACAACAACGCTCAAGCTTTCTGACATGCCACTCGTATTTCATCACATTTTTGCTGAAGCTAAATCGAGACCAGCGCCACCGCCGCTGCCTCCTCCTCGCCGTGACGCCACTGCGACTTTGACACATCCTAGCAGCCTGACAATATCATCTTCCAGCTCTCGCCTAAACAGACTTAATAGGAAACCTGACATATTTTCGCAGAAGAATATTTTACCCCCCTGCTGCCAAAGGTGTTTGGATGGAGTGGCCGAAATCCGAGCGCAACACGATGCGGATCTGGAAGGCAAATAGCATTAGGAGTCTGAGAATTAATTGTATCCTTGCAGGAGGCGAGATTTTCAAATGCAAATGTCAGCTCATTTTAACAGGTAATACAAAACTGCCAGGAGGCACTCAGTACGCTGCCTCTCGTCTTTAGAACCGGGGAAGATTTATTCACATATAACCACACACACACACACACACACACACACACACACACACACACACACACACACACACACTGCAGCCTGCCTGATTCTTCTTGTCCTCTACTCACCTAATAAAAAGCCCATAAAAGGCTGCGGCTCGATCCATTTCGCCGTCTTGCTCGCCGCTCAGTGTGCCGTGTCATCGAGGCGGAGACAAGTTTCACTGCCATTTTATCATACAGCATTACAGACAATTAGTAAAGATGCAGCACTTTATAAAAGCTTTCAAATGATGTTATGAACCAAACCAGTGTGTTTACAAGTTTCGTCTTCGGTAAAATCGGAGCCGTGAGGCCTCGGAACAAACCAAAATTATTCTTCGCAACATCACACCAGCAAGTATTAAATTATACTCGGTATAAACGCTATGGATATCCGTGTATGTGAGGATTGCTAATGGGATATTGCTTTTTTTTAAATCACTATAGAAGCCTATCTCAGCCAGCTCTGGAAAAAGGCAGTGTAGACCCTGATCAGCTCACCAGTCTATCTCAGAACAACACACACAGACACACACACACAGAAATCCTCAACAATGAGAGCACCACTGCCAATTGCTGGAGTGGATGCACAATTACACTCAATTCTAGTAAATTATGGAAAAAAGCATGTTCCCCAGGGTCACTATTTGAGAAGCACTGGCCTTGTGGGAGCAACATGAGCCTTTCCTTAATGGCATTCATAGCGTGCACATGCACAAAATTCTCCTCCTCCTCCATCTCTGTTATGCACCACCTCATGCCTGCCCATGTGACATCTTTGCACCCATGTGACATCTTGGCCACAGTCGATGATCAGAAGGGTTCGTTGACTTATTGTTTATTCTTGCTTTATGATTATTTATTATTATTAATGTTAATGTACATGTATTATTATTATTATTATTATTAGGAATATTTATTGTTTTTACATGTTTATCTTTATTATATTACGTCAAATATACGTGTTTGTAGCAGGTTATATGAGTTTAGGAGGGGGTTGGAACGGATTAATTGGTTTTCTATTATTTCCGATGGGAATTTGTTTTATTTAACGAACGTTTTGACTTATGAGCTTGCCCTCGGAACGGATTAATTTCATAAGTCAAGGTACCGCTGTATTTTTAAGAGGGCATGCCAGAATTATTTACCATATATGGGAGGGAGCCCGACGTTGGGTGGGTTGTGTAGAATGAACAAACCACCTAGGGAAGTCTGCATATATACTTTGCTCTGATTAGTGCATGCTGCAGTCAGCTAGAGTGCGGTTTGATGTGTTCGGTGATCGGGCGTGGTCAGCGCGACTGATTTTTTTCTTTCATTTTATTTTTGTGAAAGTCAGTCAGGATTATTTATCTTTTTCTTTTACTTTTGTTGAAAATACTCACTCCCAACACTACCATAAACAAAACCGGGACGTTGGAAAGCACTTACTGTGACACCATTTTAATCTTCCTTTAAACTAAAAGCCCAAAAACAAAACCTGCGTCGTACATTTGCAGGAATGACGTCATTCTAATTCCTGCATCCGGAGGGATCTAAATCATGACGTCTAACTGTGTCCAACGAGAAAACCGAGGCAGCGTCGGATCTAATCCAAAATCAAACACTCAGAGCAAACTCATCGTTTTAACGGAATCTGGAGAGCAGCCAATGAAACGTTACAGATTCCTCCGGATTTTATGGTTCTGGCAAAAAGAAAGAAAGTAAAAAAGAAGAAGCTGCTTATGGGTCGGAGACGTAGGTGGGGTGGGGTGTTACTATCTGCTTAATCTCCCTTTTCATCATGAATCGATTAACTGGACCAGTAAAATTAATTACACCCAGACTGCAGCGTAATTACCGACATGATGGCGGTCTCCCAAAAGTTGGATTCAATTATAAAGGTACAAAAAGAAGCACCGACTCAAGAAGAAATGGAAAAATACACCAATAAATAAATAACTTCATGAATAAAACGCATCTATAAATATAAATAAATAAATAAATCACTGCTGCATGTTCTGTGTCCTGCTACACTTCTTTGTGTGTATTTTGTGTGCATGTCTGTGTATGTGTGTGTATATGTCTGCGTGTGTGTGTATATGTGTGTATGCATGTGTGTATGTATATATAATAATAATAATAATAATAATACATTTTATTTATATGGCGCCTTTCTCAGCACTCAAGGTCGCCTCACATCATATATCATACATCTTACATCATTACATCATACATCTTATAACTAGCTTCCATCTGTAGTCCCTAATTTAGAATGGCCAATTAACCTACAGTGCATGTCTTTGAATTGTGGGAGGAAACCGGAGCACCCGGAGGAAACCCACACAAGCACGGGGAGAACATGCAAACTCCACACAGAAACGCCCAGGTCGGGAATCGAACCCGGGCCTTCTTGCTGTGAGGCGGACGTGCTAACCACTACGCCACCGTGCCTATATGTGTTTGTATATGTATATAATTATGTGTGTGTGTGTGTGTTTGTGAATGTGTGTTTGTATATATATATATATATATATATATATATATGATAGATAGATAGATAGATAGATAGATAGATAGATAGATAGATGTGTGTATGTGCGTGTATGTATGTATGTGTGTGTGTGTGTGTGTGTGTGTGTGTGTGTGTGAAATGAACTCTCACATACTTTGTAGATAGATGGTATAAAAGACTGGACCAGTCTGCCTCTGAAAGTTCAGTCAAGTTCATCTTTAAATATCTTCAAAAAAAAATCAGTAAAAAATATTTAGAGAATAAATCCTGAGAAGAGAATGAGTCTTCATTTCTATTTCCATAACTTAATAAGTGATCATGTAAGTTTGTATTTACCAGTATTATACTACTGCATATCTATTGCCTTAAATAAACTCTTTTTCGGTGCAGTGGTGGTCTAGTGAATAGGGCACAGGTTCGTCGATCCTAAGGTTGGGGGTTCAAGTCCCCACAGGGTTGTCACTGTCCCCCCCCAGTGCAGCTAACTGGGTTATCAAAGGCGGGCCATGTCTGTCACTGTCTATGGTGTGAGGTTGATGTAAAAGAACCATTGCTGACTTTCGTAAAGAGGAGCTGCAAAGTCGTCAGCGTGTTTCTGTCCCTCGCTAAAGGGTTGTGACAGGAAGGCCATCCGGCGTAAAAACCTCTGCCAAATCAAACGTGCGAATCAGATGATTCGCTGTGGCGACTCCCGAGTGAAAGGGAAAAAGCTGAAAGAGAAAGAAGCAGCAGCTCTTTTTCTGTGTAACTTTTTTTGTGTGTAATTGTGCGGACCCCGTTGGAAATAAGTTTTACCAAACTTTATGGGCTTGATTTCAACTACACTTAGCCTGGGAATTTTTATTTATTTATTTATTTATTTATTTATTTTAATGTATTTGTCATTCTACATTTGTATAACTAGTTGTTAATAGCTTTGTACAAATAATTTTTGCTTTTTATGCCATTTAAGAAACCCAAAATTATAAACTATTGTACTTTATAAATTATTATTGACTGATATATTGCACTATATGTATGAGTATTATTTGCGAATACTGAAATGAAATGTGTGTGTGCGCGCGTGTATGTATATATGTGTGTGTGTGTGTGTGTGTGTGTGTGTATGTGTGGGTGTGCATGTGCATATGTATGTGTGTGTGTGTATGTTTCTGTGTGTGCACGTATGTGTGTATGTGTGTGTGTGTGTGTGAGAGAGAGAGAGAAATAGTTGATAGCATATTATGTCCATCTGATAAAAAGAATTTTCCTGCAGGACGAGAGCTGATAGGATGTGCTGGATGTTGTTATGCTTCAGAATGAATTTGCTGCTCTGTTCGATTCTAAATCATGAAGCTTAAAGAGATTTTTTAAAAGCGCTTCATTACTGAGAGGAGGTGGGCCGGGGGTTGTCCTACAAACTCCCGCCCACCAGACTTAATGCTGTGTTAGTATCACGTGACCTCCGTCTTATTAAAGCGAAGTGTGACACATTTTTGTTCGTGCTTTAAAACCTGATTTTGGACAGCATGAGAAAGTGAGAAAGAAGTAAGAAATGCCAGGTATGGTCTTAATATATCGTTAAATTATTATGTTAAAAATGTGTGACCATGAATAAAAGAGTGAAGGAGGCGTGGACTTTGTTCCTGTCAGTCCCAAAGTAGCTGGGGTCTCTGTCTGCCTACTGGTTGCATCGAGGGTGGAGAGCCTTCTGTGGTCCTAATGGTCTTGGTGAAGGGGACATGTTTTCTATAACTGAGAATCCTAGTGAAGGAGGCATGTCCATAATACCTGAAGACGTGTCCTCTAAACCTTTATACGTGTAAGTCTGAGTGAAGGAGGCATGTCCTCAATGCCTCAAGGCATGTCCTCTATACCTTTATTCCTGAAAGTCTGAGTGAAGGAGACATGTCCTTTATACCTGTCTTAATAAAGGAGGCATGTCCAATCGACCTGCAAGTCCTACTGAAGGTGGCATGTCATCTCCACCTGTAATTCGTTGTGGAGGAGGAGTGTCATATATACCCAAATGCGGCATGTCCTTTTTATCTGCAGGTCTGACTGAAGGAGACTAGAGCTGCGCAATAAAACTGGTTTATCGGTTTAAACTGGTTTTAACATGTAAACTATACATATGTATTGTGATACTCTGAAGCAAAACCAGTTTTTTGAGATGCATTCGGAAAACTTTGGAACAGTTAAAAAAAAAAAAATAAAATAAAAAAAAATAAATAAATAAAAACTTCGTCTATTCCTGCTAATAGAACAGGAAGTAATGCTTTCGTTGACAAAAAATGGCGACCGCAGAGGTCCGGCATGCAATCCTGACACAATCGTGTTTCCGTCCTCTTATCTACAGTCATTCACTGTGTGGCAATTCCGGTAATAATAAGAGCCATACCGTGATTGGGCAGTGCGGATGTCACAAAGGTGTTCAGCCAATAGAATTTGTTTTTATACAGGATAAACCACTTCTCTCTAGCATTATCATCTTATTAATGTAATTCATATGATAAAAAACGATATTGCATGTTATTATTGTGAAGTTCTAAAGTTTGATGGACTTTCCTGAGTCGTCAGTGTCACTGTAAGTGTTATACGTGCGGTATGTGCCCTTGCAGGCCTATGGGCATCGCTATGATGGCATTAATATACATATGTACATGTAATGTTAATATTCAGTTCATTTTTTTGTAACCGCTTACTCCTAATTAGGGTCACGGGGTGGCTGGCGCCCATCCCAGCCGACTCAAGGCGAGGGCAGAGTACACCCTGGACAGCTGGCCAGGCCATCGCAGGGCAGAAACAAACTGATGTCTATGCGACTCCTCTTGTTGAAAGTCAGCAATGGTTCTTTTACATGAACCTCTCACCATAGACGGTGAGAGACATGCCACTGTCCGAGGAGGACAGTGAGAACCTTGTGGAGACTGGGACTCCAACCCCCAACCTTAGGATCAGTGATCCAGCATCCAGTGTTCTATTTCAGTGTTAATGTTTGTGCCAAAGTTTAAAACATTAAATTTTCATAAGGAGATTTTTTCTGATACTTAGAATTTTTATTTAATGACTAAAAATAACGTTTTTAATGTTGTTGATTTCTCTTTTTGAAATAAAGAATAAATACTGTCAAGAACAGACTCACTTTTAGTTTAAAATTCTTCTTGCAATATATCGCAATACATCGCAATACATGCTAGAAATCGCAATATATCGCAATACAAAAAATCTAGGCAATACCCACCTCTAAAGGAGGCACATCTTCTACACTGCTGTCGTAGTATAAGAAATGTGTCCTTTATACCTGTATGCCTGAGGGAAGGAGGCGTGTCCTCTTTACCTGTTAGTCTTTGTGAAGGAGGCGTGTCCTCGAAACCTGTCAGTCTTAATCAAAGAGGTATGCCACTGGCCCTTTAAGTCCCACTGAAGGTGGCATGTCCTGTACACCTGTAATCATATTCGAGGAGGAGTTTCATCTGTACCTGAAGTAGGCGTGTCCTTTATACTGTACCTGTAAGTCTGAGCGAAGGAAGCGTATCTTTACCTGTTAGTGTTCGTGAAGAAGGCGCGTCCTCATTTCCTGTTGGTTTGCAGTGAGAGGCATGTCCTCTGTTCTTGCTGGGTGCTGTGAAGGAGGCGTGGCCTTTATGGTAGTCCATCCTATTAAAGAAAAGGCACTAACACTTTGGCTCATATTAAAATTGATAAATTCAAACAACACGACATGATGTAAAATCAGTGCAAACTTCTAGCGCAAGTTCTCCGATTACACTGATTACTTATTCCGCGCCGACATTTGCATTATATCATCACAAAGAGCAAAATATATCCGTGCGATCTCCAAAAGTTCCTGATTATAATGATCACACCAGCACCCTGCGTCACTCTGCACACTCGTTCGCACTTCCACACTGATCAGACTTCCTGCTCCATCAGCCTCATTTCCCCTCATACACGGCATTGTTTGCAGCCCTGTTCATTCCTTCAGTCACAGCCTTTTAATTACGAGCCAAGAGCTGTCATGTTTTTGCGAGCGTGGTCATTATATCACGGTGAAAGTTTAACCACAAGACTGCAGCTCATGGTCATAACTCACAACGGCGAGCTGTCATGTAGGAGGACGCTCATTAAATAAATGTGAAAGTTGTACTGCGAGAGGGATGGGCTGCAGTCAGCAGCAACAAAACCACGTTAATTACATTTTCGCCTGACAGCAGCGTGGGTCGACATACGAAATCAAATCGATGGGTTTTATCTGCCGTGGAACTGTAATTTAAATCCAAACACATCCATACCTGACAAACACCTGACAATAGGTGTCACACTCTGGACAAAATTCAGAAAAGTTCATGACTCCGGCCGATAATGGCAAAAATGTTACGATTGTATTATTTGCAAAAGTAATTACGGGTGAATAATCTGGTCTGTGTGGCATCCTGTTTCCATCGGCGACAGTCCTGACGGTATGTGCACTTTTACACAACGTTTATTGCTTTTCTGGGTCATTTTGAGAAGGCGACACAGCGACGTAATGGTTAGCACGTCCAACTCACAGCGAGAAGGTCCTGGGTTTGAGTCCTGGACTCGGAAATAGTGTTTGTGTGGTGTCATGTGCTTCCTGTGCATGCGTGGGTTTCTTCTGAGTATTTACGGTTTCCTCTGACAGCCCAAGTACATGCACTGTAGGCTAATTGGCAGTTCCAAATCACCCCGAGGTGGGCGAGTGATTGCGAATGGTTGCCTGTGTTGCACTGCATTGGATTGGTTGGCTGTGATAGGCTCCAGCTTCCTTGCCACTGTAATAAGATAAAGTGGTTCAGAAAATCAAAGAATGAAAACATTGGAAATTTTTTTCTGAAAGGTCGCAGCACATCAATGATTAAACTACCAGTGTAGTGACTGTAATTTTCACTTCAATTTTCAATGTATTTTTTTTTTTTCCTTTACAAATACGTCTTTGTTACGTATGGAATTTAGAAGATGAAAATTGCCGCGTGAAACCAGTAAAGCACGACACATCACGACACAAAACTATATACAATTTAATAATATGAACAAAGTAAGACAAAATAATATTTACAGCTTAAAGCTAAACAAAATACAAATTAAACAAGTGTCCCAAAACAAAGGTTGTCACCAAGCACCTGCAGCTTGGTACATTTAGAGATGGCGTGCACGCTGATGGGAAAAAGGCTTGGAATCCCGCATATGGAAAGAAACAAATGATGAAAATCCTCACGTTGGCTGTGGGTGAGCGTGGACGATGGACTTTGGCGATGAAGACGAAATGATGAAACTTGGTTGAAGTGCGTTCCATGATCTGCCTTGGATGAGATGATCCGCCGCGATGAGTTTGCGAGACTCCTTAGGTGATCTGCCTCGAAAAGACCCAAAGAGACTGGAGCCAGTCGGCAACAGGTCCTTAATATAGCTTCCCTAAAGTTTGGGAAAGTTCCATTAGGGAAAATTCCAACTCACCTGACCTGCCACCAGGGCTCATGCGCAACTAGGTCCCCTAATAGAAAATTCCAGACCCAAACAGCTGAGTCATACCATGTGTCACTATATGCAGCACACTAACTGAATTATATACAACGTTTATACATCCATTATTTTAATATTTATACTTATACAAACATTTCCATGCCCATAAAATCTTCCATACAATTCACAGGACTCATAAATAATCATATATATATATATATATATATATATATATATATATATATGAAAAAACATGGCCACATATACAAGCTAGCAGAAGTTTGCATTCATATTAACAAGCTAGTTCGCCGGCACTTCTGAGTAAGCCACAATAAAATTAGCTAACAATGACTAATATTACCTCAGGATTATGGAAACAATCTGCAGATTTCAAAAGAAAAATTCAGCATTTAACATACTTTTTTTTTATCTACAGTGAAATGTTAGCTAGTACCACCCAGCTAGCAACAATAATATTAGTTAGCATTGCCTAGCATTACCTCAGAGTTAGCAAAACAATCCGCACTTTACAAAACCAAAACTTAGCATCACAGAACGACAAGAAAAATTAAAACAGAATACAGTAATAATGATGATGATAATAATAATAATAATAATTATTATTATTATTGTTAATAATATAAAGACTCCTCAAAGGTGAAAAATACTGTCTGAAGAACAATTTGAATGATATTAGCCTGAAACTCGACAAGTTTTTCACTAAACTGGCTCTTGTTTGAAGTGCAGATAGATCGAGATGTGCCTAGTTACAGTTCCTCTCAGTTCCCGCTCACTCCTCACTGGGTTTTCCGAAAACTCAGCCAACGGTACTCATCTTTTTCAGTCTAATCGCTAACGACAGCATTTTTACTGCTCAAGAGTTGGTTTTCCCTCAGCAGCTCAACTCTAACATTCTCTCTCTCTCTCTCTCTCTCTCTCTCTCACACACACACACACACACACACACACACACACACATTTACAGAGTGTGTGAGTGAGTGAGAGAGAGAGAGAGAGAATTTTCCATTCCCAAGAAAATACATCTTATATCCTGTTCTATGTTTCCGGGTCCTCAGAATACAACCTATACAGTATTACATAATTTTAGCACTGTGTAGAGTTTACACTTAAAATTCTATCTACAAATTCACAATACCTGTATTCTGGGACAGTAGATGTAAAATAGTTCATCATCATCATCTTCTGTAACCGCTTAATCCTAATTAGGGTCATGGGGAGGCACCCCAGCCAACTTCGGGTGAGGGCAGAGTACACCCTGGACAGCTCGCCAGGCCATCACAGGGCGGAAACACGCTGATGGCTTTGCAGCTATTCTTGTTGAAAGGCAGCAATGGTTCTTTTACATGAACCTCACACCATAGACAGTGAGAGACATGGCCGGCCTTCAATAACCCAGTTAGAGCACTGAGGGATGTAAAATTGTCTTCTGGCTTACTCTGGTACATTTACATCTTTATGGCTTCAATTACTGCACGCTGTCCTTGACAAATAAACTTCACATAATAATAATAATAATAATAATAGGCTCACGGTGGTACAAGGTCAACAAGGTTTGTGACTGTGAACCCAGAGATCGCAAGCTCGAATCCGGTTTAATGGCACAGCCTTCTGTGGCCGGGAGCTGATTGTCCGAGTTCTCACGGGAGGAAGGGTCAGCATACGTTCAATTCCCTGTCACTCACCATGATCACTAGCCAATTACAGTTGTCTGTGAGCTGATTAGTATGAGGAGGTGGACAGCGCTTTCCCTCCATACAAGTGTGTTAGACCCGCCCCCAAATACAGGCGGTGATGCAGTTCGAAAAGAGGCGAGTGGCTGGCGTCGCGTGTCATGTGGGGTGTGTGTGTGCATGCTTTCACCTCTCGCTGTTTGGGGAGGTCATGTGATAGGGAAGAAAATAATTGATGAGTGGGAATTGGATACGAATAAATTTGAGAGAAAATGGGGAGAATGGGGAAAATGGGGAAAATACCCCCCCCCCCCAAAAAAAAAAAAAAAAAAAAAAAATCTGTGTGGAATTCTGGGTAGATATTTACAGTGATAATTAAATTAATTTTGTATTAAAAGACACAATGGCAGTAATGTTATACTCAGAAGCGTTTAACGTAACTTTATGCTAAAACTAACCAGTAAAATCATTCACGTGCAGCAACAAAACAGTCTCACCTGGCTAATTTCTTTCTTTTTTTTTTTGTCATTTTGTGATGCTACGCTCTCATTTTTAAAAATACAGACTGACTTAATAATCTTGAGGTAATGCTGGCTAATATTATCGTAAAGTTTCCGAAGCCACTTAATCCTACTAGCCTATTACTGCAGAGGTCTGTCTTCCTTTCGGCTTTTTCCCTTTTACTCGGGAGTCGCCACAGCGAATCATCTGATTCTCACGTTTGATTTGGCAGAGGTTTTTATGTCGGATGCCCTTCCTGTCACAACCCTTTTTAGCGAGGGACAGAAACACGCTGACGACTTTGCAGCTCTTCTTTACGAATGTCAGCAATGGTTCTTTTACATGAAGCTCTCACCATAGACAGTGAGAGACATGGCCCGCCCTGCACTGGGGGGGACAGTGACAATCTTGTGGAGAGTGGGACTCGAACCCCCAACCTTAGGATCAGCGATCCAGCGCCCTATACCACTAGACCACCACTGCCCCCCTATTACTGGATGGAATTAGAGGATGGAACCTATGTTAGCCAGCACTGAATGAAGGCATGGTACACCCCTGACAGCACACCACACCATCACAGAACCAACAAACACACAACCATTCAAACTCACACTCACACTTAGGGGCAATTTGGAACCGCCGAATTTAGCCAGGTGTGCATGTCTGGGCTGCCAGAGGAAAATAGAGGACATGAGGAAACCCACACAAGCTTTCAAATACCGGTATCAAATTCCAATATTAAGTCCGGGCCAGGTGTTGCACACAATCCACGAAACAAACAATGGTTCACATTCACAGCATGAGTTTCATGATCAAATATAAACTGCAAAGAAGTTCGGAAGATTATGACTGAGCAATATGGGTGAGTGATATGGATCAGCGGCATCAGCGATATGAACGATTGTTATGTATGAGCGATATTAGCGATTGTAATGGGTGATCACTACGGGTGAGCGATATTGGTGAGTGCTGGGGCGACTACTACAGGCAAGCGATATGGGTGAGTGCTACAGGCAAGTGTTCTGGGCAAACTTTGTGGGTAAGTACTATGGCGACCGATACCGGGGCGTGTCATAGGCAAGTGATATGGGCCAACGATAGAGACAAGTGTGATGGGAGAGCGTTATAGACGAGCAATATGGGAAAGCGTTGTTGGGGAGCGACATGGACGAGTGTTATGGGAGAGTAATAAGGGCGAGCACTATTGGCAAGCATTATGGGCAAGCGATAGGGGCGAGTAGTATGGGAGAGCGATATGGGTAGGCGGTATGAGAGAGCGACATGGGTGAGAGATATGGGAGAGCGATCTGGGTATATGGTATGGGAGTGCTGAATGGGTGAGCGGTAAGGGCGAGAGGTATGGGCGAGAGGTATGGGTGAAGTATATGGAAGAGCAGTATGGGAGAGCAATATAGGCGAGCAGTATGCAAGAGAGATACAGGCGATGGGTTATGGGTGAGCGGTGTGGGCGAGCAATATGGGTGCGTGATATGGGCAAGAGGAATGGATGAGAGGTATGGCCAAGCAATATGGGTGAACGATATGAGAGAGCAATATGAGCGAGCGATATGGGTACATGGTATGGGAGAGCGATCTGGACGAACGATATGGGCGAGCAGTATGGGCGATTGTTATGGGTGAATGGTATGGGCGAGTGATATGGGAGAGTGATCTGGGCGAACGATATGGGTGAGCAATATGGGAGAGAGTTATGGGAGATTGTTATGGGTGAGCGATATGGGCGAGCAGTATGGGCAACCGTTATGGGTGAGTGGTATGGGCAAGCAGTATGGGCGAATTATATGGGAGAGCAGTATAGGAGAGCGGTATGGGCGATTGTTATGGGTGAATGGTATGGGCGAGTGATATGGGAGAGCTGTATAGGCGAGCATAATGCTTGAATTTTTCCACTCGTCTTTCTGACACAGCAATGTCGGCGAAACCTCTATGGCTTCAGATGATCACAGCGTCATGCATCAACCATCTATTACTTGCTCCTCTGCAATTTTCATTTTTAGGACAAAAACATATGGAGAGGGGCGACGTTCGCGTTCTCGTTCACATCGCAAATGACTTTTGCTTAAAAAAAACAGCGACGGAGAACGAGAATGAAAAATGGCGTATGGGCCTTATTATATTATATGGTGCACCTCATCACTGTCTGATGAAATTGCATTTTGTAGAGATTTGGCATGGCTGGAGGTGACTGATCATCCCGGTATGTGCGAATGCTCCGTGTCAAATCTGAGAAGCGGTTCGGTGTCGTTCCCTTACGGCCAGGAGATTTATTAACCATTCCTAACAACTACGTGAAAGACAAAACTATCCTGGAAAGTCATATACACCTCAATGCCTGACCTTGGAGCGAACGAAGGACCTCGGAGACCAAACGGAGAAGCGATTCGAGATCTTTTTGATGAGGATCACAAAGATTTGAGCTCCATTTATTTCTGCCTTCATTTATTTAGCGGCTTCAGGTCAGCTGTTTGTCGCACCCTGTGATCCTCCTGGGGTTGCCGTCTCTTACACACCGCTCTCCTGTGGGCTATCCTACTTCCACCGCATGAATCCACACACTCACTAACACACACTCACAGATGGAAGCATGTCTTGCACTAGTTGTCAAATAGAGCATCACATCCACTTTGACCTTCATAAAAGAACAAAAACCTCATATCAAGGGAACTTTAATCTAACAGAGCTCGTCCATAACTGATGACACAGCGTGATCTCATGTGCATATAAAACTGCGCTGATGGTCTGTACAGTAAAGGGTATATGAAAAAAAGCTAGGCAGGAGTCCAAAATGTTTCAGTGCTTTTGACGGAAAATTGGATTCTGTCTCTGCCGCTGTTTATGATCCCATTCTTTCACTTTATTTTTATTTCCGCCTAAAAACTATTATACTTTAGTCTGTACGTTAGTGTGTATTAGTTACATGTATAAACACATAGCATTACACACACACACACACACACACACACACATTTAAAAATGATAAAAGTATACCTTTTAAGGCCTCCTTCTGCTTCAATATCGTACCAGTGGTAGACGGGTTTCGGCCATATTCCTTTGCGATATCACTCAACCGCATGCCACAAGCCCGCTTCTTCTTTTCACTCGCACCAGGAATCACTTTCACGGGCATGTGTGTGTGTGTGTGTGTGTGTGTGTGTTGACCATATCTTCTTAGCAGAGTTATAACCTTACAAGTATTTATGTGAGCTTAAAAGCCTGAGCCAAAATATAAAGTTGCAATAACTAAGGAAACAACAGTAACTTTGTCCTTTACATGAAAAGCATCATGGGTATTATGAAGATACAGCTCCCTCCTAGCCAATGGGAGGCCAGTGGGGCTGGATGTTGGGACATAGCCAATGGGAGGCCAGCGGGGCGGGATGTTGGGAGATACATGGGTTGGGTCTTTCGTAAGATGAGGTACCGCAGTAGTAGTAGTAGTAGTAGTAGTAATGGTAGTAGTAGTATTGGTAGTAGTAGTAGTAGTAGTAATGGTAGTAGTGGTAGTAGTAGTGGTAGTAATAATTGTAGTAGTAATGGTAGTAATAGTAGTAGTAGTCGTAGTGGTACTGGTCGTAGTGGTACTAGTTGTAGTAGTGGTAGTAGTAATGGTAGTAGTAGTGGTAGTAGTGGTAGTAGTAGTAGTAGTAGTAGTTGTAGTAGTAATGGTAGTAGTAGTAGTAGTAGTAGTAATAGCAGTGGGTGTAGTGGTAGGCATAGTAGTAGTAGTAGTAGTTGTAGTAGTAATGGTAGTAGTAGTAGTAGTAGTAGTAGTAGTAGTAGTAGTAATAGCAGTGGGTGTAGTGGTAGGCATAGTAGTAGTAGTAGTAGCAGCATTCTCTTCCTGTCTTCATGTATTGTCAAGTATCATCACTAACATATTTGAATCGCTTAATCCTACTATTAAGGTCTCAAGGATGCCGGTCCTCATCTCAGCCATCTCGGAGTGAAGGTCAGGTTCACCCTGAGCAGCTCACCAGACCATTGCAGACCGACACAGACAAACACAATCACCTGGAAGAATTTGGAACCGCCAATCAGCATGTTCTTGGACTATTGCAAAAAAACCCTGAGTACTTGGAGAAAACCGGTGAAAGCTCGAGGAGAACATGCAAACTACACACAGAAACTTCCTTTCCAAGCCTGGGACTCAAATCCAGCAGCTTCTTTTCATTTCCTCCTTTATTTATTAAAGTAGGAGGGGTTGTATTTCTGGCATTATACTGCAGGATGGTTTTTGATGTATGAGGCTTCGTCTGTCTGAGGTCTCTGAAGACTCAGCACTTGGGTCAGTCCTCTGAGTCTGACCCACTTTAATGTCTTCCTTTAATAATATGTAGATATTATAATAATAATAATAATAATAATAATAATAATAATAATAATAATAATAATAATAATAATAATAATAATAATAATAATTATTATTATTATTCCTTGAATTGTAATGACCAGAAAGAATGACACATGGCTACTTACTCCGATACGAAGTATGTAGCATGATTGACAGCTCGGTACTGAAATCAACAGACTGACCGACTTCGAGCTGTGACCCTGGGCCGTCTTTAACTCCACCTGACTGTAGAAGGGCAATTAATCCCAAGTGTTGAAGCCACTGATGATATTTAAGCAGTATAACAGATGCAGGCGCGGCCGTGAGCTTTCATTTCTTGCCGATCCAGACATGATTTAGACGGCAGGAAATGTTCTCAATGGCAGAATGGTTTCACTGACTCGCTAACGGTTTTCCAAATGTTTACGTCTGGTTATAAATCTGACGCGATAATTCTTTTACTTGGAAATGCATTCGCAAAAATAATAAAAATTTAAAATGGCTAATTAAAGCCGTATTTCATGGACACATTGTTCGGAGCGTGTTCCTTTGAAAAACACGTGCTCCATTCTTTTTCCCTCAGAAAACAAAAACCTCGCAGCTGTTTCCAGGGGCGACATCATTCTTCCGGACGCTCATTAGCGAGAGAGCTGTCTCCCATTAATTCTGTGACAGTTAACATTAACGCTAGAAAACATTAATTAATGCCACAAATTACCTAAAGCCCAGAGGGATGGCGTAACCTTAGTGTGCGTTTTATCATCCATCCTCCCACTGCAATTATCAAACTGTCCGCACACAGGTTCACGCAACTGCACCGCAGTTTACCTTAGACTAGCTTGTCAGGTTTGTGTTATTCCCTCATTTGTTTATCGCATCCTTTGTAATTGTTTAGAGATGATTCGTTCCTAGTGAGAGAAGATCGTGGGAACACTAAGAGACCTTAATGAAGACTAAACACCAGACAGCGATGGAGGCAAACAACTTTTTTTTTCTCTGTATTTGGACATGAATCAAAAGTGGGTGTGGTCTAAATACAGGTATACCTCGACTTAAGTCGTTTCGAGTGAAGTCGTTCTTGATTATATGTTGGTTTTCAAAAAAATTTATGCAAAAATGGAAAAAAGTAAAGTTTACTTCATTATAATTATATATACAGTAGGCCCTTGATTATCTCTGGTTTTGCAATAGCGGCTTTGCATATTTGCGGATTGCTGAGTAACTATCATGTGATTCAAATTCAGCCAATGGCTGTTCTCCCTCCTGCTGATTGGTTGAGATGATGTAACGCCCCTTTTTCCTCATTCACGCACACTTTGTGCATGTGCTTTTTTAGTGTGTGTGTTTTTCATTACTGTTAAGCTCCATCATGCCACCCAAATGCTGCGCACCTTCTCAGGCTTCTGGTAAGGTGCCTAAATGCCAGAAAAAGGTAATGATGTTGCATGAAAAAGTGACCTGCTTGATATGATTCAGGAAGGAAAACATTTTGCTGCAGAAGTGCTAAGTAGGTGATATGTTGTATGAAACAAGATCATCATCAGAATGGAACCAGCCTTAGTATTCTGGATACTTCTAGTTCAGGGGTCGGCAACCTTTGACATTCACAGAGCCATTTGGACCCGTTTTCCACATTAAAGAAAACACTGGGAGCCACATATCCTTTTGTGACATTTAAAATCAAATAACACTTTCCCCCTTTCCCTTCATGTTAATATAAAACAACAATGTGTTGCATTGATTTAAATGACTGCAGAGACAATTAAATTTACAATTCTGCTTGCAACAAAACCATTGAGATTGAAAAAAAAAAAAAAATCGCCAGCCTCCCTGTGACCCTAATTCGGATTAAGTGGTTCAGAAAATTAATGAATGTGTTTGAGTCTTTCTTGTATTTTTATAAAGAAAAAGCTTATCTATCCCACGAAGCGAGGGACGGGCTTCAGCCACATGTGTACTAAACAAGTATTCAACACGCAGTTGCTCACTTCAAAGATCAGAAGTCCGGATAAGTTGTGCTTCGTCTCACAAGCTCCGTGTGTCACTTGCGACAAGAGCCTACTTTTGGTGGCGCGCCTCACAAATCTCATCCACCGCCTCTTACTTCAGCTGTGATTTCTGTCCCTAGTGGGCATTTTTGAAAACTACAGTGCTGGATGTATGTTTAATAGAACTGATTATAGTACTCAGTCAGTGTTCTTATATATATATATATATATATATATATATATATATATATATACATACTGTATAATGTTTATTTTTTATTATTAATAAATCTATCTATCTATCTAGTGCCTGAGTCGTTGGCCAAGTTTTTCTTGGCAGGATTAGTGCAGTGGTTTGCCATTGCCTTCTGCACGATGCAAACCTACGGGCAATTTAGAACTGCCAATTAACCTACTGTGCATGTCTTTGGATTGTGGGAGGAAACCGGAGCACCCGGAGGAAACCCACACAAGCACGGGGAGAACATGCAAACTCCACACAGAAACGCCCAAGCCGGGAATCGAACCCAGGCCTTCTTGCTGTGAGGCAGACGTGCTAACCACTACGCCACCATGCCGCCATAAATATTATCACAGTGCAAAATGAAAAAGTTTTTACTTAATCATTACTTCATTTTACTGCATTATTATTGTATTAATGAATAAGACTGGCGAGAGAATGTGTTTAACAAGCGGATTTTAGCGCATATAATATCATACATACAAGGTTTTAAAACCGCATCAGTAACTTACGGGTTTTCAAGAGCCGTAGGTGGGGGAGGAACATAACCCCCGTGAATAATGTGGGCTTTGTGTATAATATATATACTTAGGACGGGGGGGACGAGGACACATGAGGGCAGCTTTCCTGAAAGAGCTGCATGCAAAGATATAAATGTTAATGACGTCAGACACTTTTACGTTGTTGTCCATAGAAGTGGACATCGCCCCATCTAATGCTTCGGAGGAAAGTACGTCTTATTTCTCAAATGAAAATGAAAAAAAAGTCCTTGATTCCATCGATCTCATTTAGCAGATGCTCTTATCCAGAGTGACTTACAAATATTATATTTATACAACAGAGTCATTGAAGGTTAAGGGCCTTGCATAAGGGCCCAACGGTGGTGATTGTGGGGATTGAACTGCTGATCTGTCATTCATTCTTTCATTCATTCATTTTCTGAACCACTTAATACCAGTTAGTTGCACGGGGAGGCTGACGCCCATCTCAGCCAACTCAGAGACATGGCCGGTCTTTGATAACCCAGTTAGTGCACTGGGGGGACAGTGACAACCAGGTGATAGTGAGGCTTGAACCTCCGACCTTAGGACCAATGATTGCCTTCGGATTAGTGACCCATCGTTCACTAAGCCACCTCACATCATGTCACCCCGTTTTAGGGTTCCAGGACCTTTTTGCTGTGACGTGGACACACACAAACCATTACACATTTGTATCTCTTAAAATAAATAAATAAATAAATAGAAATCATGAATCATACCCCCTCCATCTCCCTTTCTCTCCCTCTCTACCCCCTCTCGGTCTCTCTCTTGCTGCCTGTCTCTCTCTCTCTCTCTCTCTCCCTCTCACTCCATCTCTCTCCCTCTCTCTGTCTCTCTTTCTGTCTCTCTCCCTCCCTCTCTCCTTTGCTCTGTCTCTCTCTTGCACTTTCTCTCTCTCTCTCTCTCTCTCCCCCTCCCTTGCCTCTCTCTTGGTGTCTCTATCTCTCACTCCCCCTCTGTTTCTCTCTTGCTGTCTCTCTCCCTCTTGGTCTTCTTGTCTCTGTGTGAGTGTGCTATAGTGTCCCTCAACATCCTTCATATTACACCCTCGATACCTCAACACCTCACGATATAACGCATTGCTCAACTATTGATGGATATTAGATTTTATCCTCACATCTAATATCAGCCCGAGCCATCAGTACATGTGATCAGAGCAAAGAAATAATCGCTATCACTACCTGAGGAGACGTGATTTCCTTCCTTTCTTTTGTGTTTCCTCAGTGACGAGCAGATACATGAAACACATCCATCTTCCACCGCAGTGGAGGAACCAGCTTCAGTACGCGGGTTCTGCTTGGTGGGAAAACTGCTGATCCTGTCGAAGCACCACGATGCACAATGAGCTCGGCATCATTTTCATGAGCAATGAAGCAAGAATTTTTATTTCAGAAATTTCAGGCTTTATAAATTATAAATCCTAAATGTATGTAAATTATGCATACCATTCACTTTGGATGAATAACACGCTGCTCGTCATCTGTCTCCTTATTTCTTAACTCATCTTCAGAATAGACTTTTCCTTCTTTTCTTTGTGTGTGTGTGTGTGTGTGTGTGTGTGTGTGTGTATGTGTGTGTGTGTGTGTGTGTGTGTGTGTGTGTGTGTGTGTGTATGTATGTGTGTGTGTGTGTGTGTGTGTGTGTGTGTGTGTGTGTGTATGCGTGTGTGTGTGGATGTGCATGTGTGTGCATGTGTGTATGTGTGTGTGTGTGGATGTATATGTGTGTGTATGTGTGTGTGTGTGTATGTGTGTGTATATGCGTGTGTGTGTGTGTGTGTGTGTGGATGTGTGTGCGTGTATGTGTGTGTGTGTGTGTGCGTGTGTGCGTGTGTATGTGTGTGTATGTGTGGATGTATGTGTGTGTGTATGTGTGCATGCGTGCATGTGTGTGTGTGTGTGTATATGTGTCTGTGTATGTTTGTGTATGTGTGTGTGTGTGCATGTGTGTTGTGTTTTATTACTTACCTGTTAGATGATTTTTTTAAGTTTGAATTGCAGGCGCTTTCGCAGCCCACATCAGGTCAGAGCTGCTCTTGCTGGAAAATATTTCATCACAGCTGCAATACAATCATCCACATTGATAAAAATAGTACTAAGGTCTTAACACCTCACATTATAACTTCATAGAGTCTTTACATTAATTAAAAAAATTATGAGCTCTTTACAATACGGCACAAAACACATTTTTTTACACACACACACACACACACACACACACACACACACACACACCTCCATAATTTTTGGCACCCCTGGTTAAGATGTGTTAAAAGAAATTAAATTTTTATTTCGGAAGCTCCTCTCACACTGAAAATTGTGGAAAAATGTCACCTTCAACTCAAGTGAACTTTAAGAGGAAAAAAAATCCCTGAATAAGAAATAAGTATTTTTCAAAACATCACCTGTTCCACAATTATTGGCACCCCTAACAATTCTTAGTAAATAAATGTATTTCTACAGTAGTTTATAAAGTTGCTCAGAGTATCAAAGAACATTGAATTAGTGATTCATCACTTCCTGTTTCCCTGGGGAATAAATATGACGTGACACAGAGGCTGCTTCTCTTATCTGTTCTACAACATGGGAAACACAAAAGAACCCACCATTAAAGTGTGTGTCGACCTTCACATGTCAGGAAACGGGTACAAGGAAATTGGCCCTCGCCCCTCCTGCTCCCATATCTACTGTCAGATGAATCATTAAGAAGTTTAAAACAACCAGAACAGGAGTAGACAAAGCCTGGACGAGGACACAAAGCTATTTTACCACCATAGACAGTGAGTAGGATGTTAAGAAAAATGAAAGTTCTCCAAAGCTCACTTCTAAAGATTTGCAACAAATGATAGAATCTTAGGGTCACAATGCCTCGAAAGCAACCATCAGGTGCCATCTACATGCCAACAAGCTGTTTGGGAGGCATGCAGGGAAACCCCCCCCCCCAAAAAAAAACCTTTTCTTGCTTACAATCATAAACACAAACATCTGGAGTTCAATAAGTGGTTCTGGGACTTCAACTGGGACTGTGCGCTTTGGACAGATGAGACCAAGCTTGAGCTTTTTGACAAGAAACACTCCAAGTGGGTCTGGTGGAACACAAAAAATGAGAATGCAGAAAAGCACCTCAGGCCCATTGCGAAGTCTGGGGGAGGATCGATGATGCTGTGGCCTGTTTCTCTTCCAGAGGCCCTGGGAACTTTTTTAGGCTGCATGGCATCATGAACACGTCGAAATACCAGAACATTTTAAATCAAAATCTGGTGGCCTCTGCCTGAAAGCTGAAGGTGGTTCATCACTGGAGCTTTCAACAACATAATGACCCTAAACATGTGTCCAAATCTACACAGGAATGGTTCGCCAGACACAGAATTAAACTCCTTCATGGCCATCTCAGTCCCCAGACCTCAACCCCATTGAGAAACTGTGGAGGGAGCTGAGGAGGAGAGAGCAGAGGAGAGGACCAGGTTGCTGGATGATTTCAAGAGGAAACAGCCCAAGATCCACTTCCTGTATTTTCCCATTTTGTGAAACATTATAGGAGAAGATTCATTGCTTTTTTTGGTAAAACGAGGTTTGTCAGAAGTATTGACATTAAGTGGCTAATCAATGTGCCCCACATGATTTGATGCAATGGCCTAGCAAGCTATCCAGGGTGCACCCCGCCTTCACCCAGAGTCAACTGAGGTGGGCGCCAGCCTTCTCTGTTTTTTTTTTTTTGTTTTTTTTTGTGTTCTGATATTATTTGGACAAAAACTAAATTTATTAGAAGCTAAAGATCATATCGTAACAAAGGGTGCCAATAATTACAGAGCGCATAAGACAGATATATATATTCTCTTCTATAATCACCTGAAGAGAGAGGATGGTTTCACCACCCCTCGAAACAGATCTGTCGTGATAAATGGAGTTTCAGTCGAAAGTCTTTGTCCTGTCCTTTTATTTTTATTGTTATTTGCTCTACCAAAAAGTATTGAGCACTCTCTTACGGAAGGATCTACTCAGAAAATTATATATATATATATATATATATATATATATATATATATATATATATATATATATATATATATATATATATATATATATATATACATATATTATATATTATGGAGAGCATATAGTTAAAAAAACCAACACTATTATTAGTAGTACCAATAAGAATAAGAATAATAATCCTGAACACAGCAGTGATGCAAATTGGTCTGCTTAATAATGCTGGAAAAAACCCAACAATATTCTTCTACAATTATTTTCATACATATTTCCTTTTGTCACTGAGAAAATAAAGAATTGTCTGTGGCAGTCAGCGCAAACATTTCCAAGTGTTTAATTAGTTCCAAAGTTTTAACATGTTTATTAAGGTTTAGACCAGTATAAAAAAATGAATGAAGAAAAAACTAAAAAAGAAAAATATGAACGTTCGGACCACATAGTTTATTACACAGAAAACTCAAAAAATGAAAAACAAAAAAAAAAACCAACCAACTAAATAAACAAACAAAAACAAACGAGAAAAGCACTCAGAGTGAAAGAACCTCTGCCATGCGCAAATTGATTGCACATCACATGACCATAGGAGCAATAGGGGTCATGGGGTACCTCTGGATTGGCAAACTGTAAAATATGGTTTGGAGGATGTGTTCCAGTTATGGCGGAATTACACTCCTCAGCCTACCTGGGAAAGTCTATGCAGGGGAACTGGACAGGAGGATCCGAATGTTAGTTGAATTTCAGATTCAGGAGAAACAATGTGGTCTTCGTGCTGGCTGTAGCTCTCTCTACCAACTCTATACACTCTACAAGATCCTAGAGGGGACAATGGGAGTTTACCCAATCTGTCCACATGTGTATTGTGGATTTGGAAAAAGTTTTCAACCGTACCCCTGGGTTATCTTGTGGGGCGGTGCTCTGGGAGTACGGGGTTCCGGACCCGTTGCTACAGGCCATTCGGCGTCTGTATCACCGGAGCCAGAGCTTGGTCCGTGTTGGTAACAACAGGTTGTATTCATTTCTGGTGAGGGATGGAGTACTTTGTCACTGATCCGGTTCATAATTTTTATGAACAAATTTCTAGGCGCAGCCAAGGCATTGAGGAGTTGTGATTTGGTGGCCACAAGATCTTGTCTCTGTTTTTTTGTGGATGACATTGTCCTTTTAGCTTCATCAATCCAGGACCTCCAGGAGCAAATCACAATTGAGTGCAAAGCGACCGGGATGAGAATTGTCACCTCCTTGTCTAAGCCCATGGCTCGCTCTCGGAAAAGGGTGGAATGCAGCTTCTGGATCCGGAATAAGGTCCTGCTCCAGGTGGGAGAGTTCAAGTATCTCGGGGTCTTCTTCATGAGTGAGGGAAGAATGGAGTGGGAGATAGGCAGGCGGATCGCTGCAGCCTCTGCTGTAAAGTGGACCCGTACCTTTTCACTGTGTTTACCAGTTGATCTACGTTCCAATCTTCATCTATGGTCACGCCATTTGGGTAGTGACCGAAAGAACAAGATCACGGATACAAGTGGCTGAAATGAGCTTCCTTCACATGGGAATGGGGCTCTCCCTTTGAGATACGATGAGAGAGCTCAGCCATCTGGGAAGAGCTAGGAGTAAAACCGCTGCTGCCCTGAGCTCAGACATCTGAATAGGATGCCTCCTTCCCTTGAGTAGTGTTTCGGACATGTCCAACTGGAAAGAGACCTTAGGGTCAATGCAGAACAAATCGGAGGGACTGTCTCTTGACTGGGTCCTCTAGACCTCACCTCTTTGGATTCTGCCCCCACGATCTGACCCCGGATCAAGTGGAAAATTATGAAGATAAACTTGGCAAATTTATAATAAAATGTTTCCCTCCTAGTGGGCATCAGAGGAATATTTTGCCCGATGTAAAACAGGGATTTTCCAGGACCTCCTCCCAGGATGATTCCATGGGTTAATGGGTTCTTTCAGGCCCAGTCTCCATCCTTCCACTAAGTTTGATGAAAACCAAATCAGTAGCTTTTGCATAATCCTGCCAGCAGAAGAAAAAAAAAAATCCTTGAATAAATAACATTGAAAACACTTTAATAAATTTCTGGACCTTTTTAAAAATGTTAGGGATTCTTGCCAGTCCCAGACTCCCAAAAATCCCTGAAAATAGTTGAGTTATCCTGTTAACGGAACAAAAAAGTCTAATCAAACAAATTAAGCCACCATCTTTTTTTATGATGGCACGGTGGTGTAGTGGTTCGCAGCATGAAGGTCCTGGGTTCAAGTCCCAGCCTGGGTGTTTCTCTGTGGAGTTTGCATGTTCTCCCCGTGCTTGCGTGGGTTTCCTCCCACAGTCCAAAAAAAAGCACAGTAGGTTAACTGGCTGTTCCAAATCGTCCATAGGTGTAAGTGTCGGAGATGACCTGGCAAGCTGTCCAGGGTGTACCTTGCCCTCACCTGGAGCCAGCTGAGATGGGTGCCAGACTCCCAATTACCCTAATTAGGATTAAGTGATTCAGAAAATGAATGAATTAACAAAGAAAGAGACGATGGAGAATAAGACCTCCCTCGTCTAGGGGTGGAGTCAAGGGACTGTGACAGGGCTGCCACAGAAGAATAGTTTAAAAACAACAATCAAATAAATGCAACTTTGATCTGATCTTTTAATAGCAAAGTTTAGAATCTCGTATGATTTAGCAGGTTGAAATTACAGATTATTGCACTTCGTCCCTCAGGCTCCGCAGGGTTTTTTTTTTTTTTGGCCTCAATTTTTTCCTTTCATTCTTCAGACCCGTCTACATTCTGGTTTTTATTAATGATGCAAATATCCATCTGTGTGCTCCTGACAGTATGATGTAGATGAGCGTGATACCTCTTGATTATATTATTCAGAAGGTTCGGGTTATTTTTTACTGCCTGACTGATTGCTCGTTGTGAGTCAGTGAAGCGCGAACCTTCTCGATTGTGTCATTTTAAAACGTGCAGGCGCTTTTTTTTTTTAAACTTTCACTAAATTCCATATAGGATTGAATTTCCAAGTACCTTTTCAAGTAAATCAGATTAAAACCTGCAAGCATGGTTCATTAATTTGGTTATAAATCTTACAAAGAATAATAATACAATGACACCGTGACTTACGAGTGTCTTTTATAACGAATTTTCCACTGCCCCATCCAACCAGCAAAATTTTGATTTACAAGCTCTGCTGGGGCTTTTTCGGCCTGATTAGCCTTGTATTCTTCAGCGTGTATTCCTCCGCGCTCCGAGAACACCTTGTGCAGTGCTTGTCAATTATTTTCTGTGACGCCCCCTATAGAAAGAAAATAAACATATCATGTGTTCCCCCCAGCGCCCCGTGCACGACTATAAATAGTGTTTTCTGTATTTCATATTGTTTGTTTGGTGCTTTTTCCCTAAACCATAGTGCGACAATGAGAGTGCCACTACCACCTACTGCAGAGGATGTGCAATTACACTTAATTCTAGTACATTATGGCAAAATAGCATGTTTGCCAGGATCATATGCGCCCTCCGCCCGGCATTACATCACACGCCCCACTATTTGAGAAGCACTGGTCTTGTGGGAGCTCACCACGAGCCTTTCCTTACTGGCATTCGTAGTGTGCACACGCACAAAATTCTCCTCCTCCTTCTCCTTCTTCTCTGTTATGCACCACCTCATGCCTGTCCATGTGACAACTTCACCCTCACATGACATCATTGCCACAGTCGATGATTGGAAGGATTAGTTGACTTATTGTTTATTCTTGTTTTTTCTTCTTCTTCTTCTTCTACTTTCGGCTGCTCCCTTCAGGGGTCACCACAGCAAATCATCCGCCTCCATCTCACCCTGTCCTCTGCATCTTCTTTTCTGACTCCAATGACCTTCATGTCTTCCTTCGCCACATCCATAAATCTCTTCTTTGGTCTTCCTCGAGGCCTTCTGCCTGACAGTTCCAACCTCAGCATCCAACTGCCAATATACTCACTATCCCTCCTCTGTACATGTCCAAACCATCTCAATCTAGCCTCTCTGACTTTGTCTCCAAAACATCTTACGTGGGCTGTCCCTCTGATACACTCATTTCTGCAGCCATGAGGTGGGGGGGCACTAACCAGTGTCTCTCCCCCTCATGCCGGTCCCAAGCCCGGAGAAATGCAGAGGGTTGTGTCAGGAAGGCCATCCGACGCAAAACCAATGCCAAACTTTTATGATGCAAATCAGAAGTTTATTCTTGTTTTTTATTATGTATTATTCATTATTATTAATGTTCATGTACACATATTATTATTATTATTATTATTATTATTATTATTATGCACATTTTTTTGCATGTTTATCTTTCATAGATGAGGTGAAATATACGTGTTTGTGTTAGGTTACATGAGTTTGGGAGGGGGTTGGAACGGCTTAATTGTTTTTTTATTGTTTCCGATGGGAATTTTTGTTTTATCTAATGGACATTTTGACTTACGTACTCTGGTTTACTCATCCAGTCCACTGTAATAGAATATCAAAAGGAATATATTCTTTAATATTAAACAGGTGTGTTGTGCATATAAATATGACTAAATACTTCTGACCAATAAATATGAGTATAAGAATGAAATCTTGCTGGTTTAAATTTATAAAAGGAATTTTTAAAAGGAAAAGAAACCTTTGATCCTGAAGCATGTTGTGAATATCTATTCATTAAAGTCATCACCAAAATTACAGGCCTTATAAATGATCCCTTTAAATCAGCCGTTACTTCTTAATAGCATCACAGGTAGCAATGTTTCTTGTTGCTATGGCGATGTTGAAGTTTGAACACTCAAGGAGAAAGAGCTTATTTACACTTTAGGTTCTTAAAACCCTGCAGTGTGCGGCTTACTGTTTAAAAGTCTTCAGAAAAGTAAATTCATATCAGTTTATTTTTATCTCCTCCAGTTTCGAAAATCATTTTCATGTATACGATGAAAAACACCAGGGCAGTGGTGGCCTAGTGGTATAGGGTGCTGGATCGCTGATCCTAAGGTTGGGGGTTCGGGTCCCACTCTCCACAAGGTTGTCACTGCCCCCCCCCCCCCCCCCCCTCAGTGCAGCTAACTGGGTTATCAAAGGCTTAGCTGCATAGCTGTCAGTGTGTTTCTGCCCTGCAATGGCCTGGCAAGCTGTCCAGGGTGTACTCTGCCCTTGCCTGGAGTCGGCCAGGATGGACACCAGCCTCCCCGTGACCCTAATTAGGATTAAGCGGTTACAGAAATTAACGATGAAAAACTGCAGAGCGAAATTGTTTTGTTTCTCTGCTTTAATCGCGTGATGTTTCTTGAGATTCTATAACAGAACTGAAGAATGTAATTATAACGTACTGTACATGGATAAGAAAATTCAGGTGTCCAACGCGACAGTGTGCAGAACGAGCGCCAGGAAGACACGGTGTGTTACACCTGGAGTTCACTCACTCTCTCTTACCCCTAAAACCACCGCGCCCGCCCACGGTTCGGAAGCGAAAACCTCAATGTCATCCTGCAAACAGCTGTGACCTCAACCCCCTGAACAACTATTAAGGTGCAGGAATGGACCATCATCAAAAATCCCAACATCAATGCCTGACCTCCTGACTCGTCTTTTGTAGCTGGAAGAACAAAAATCTTGAAAACCATGCACTGAAATCTAGTAAGAAGAGTGGATCTTATTATAACAGGAATATGTTCGTTCATTTGTCGAACCACTTAGTCCTACCTAGGGCATGAAGAAGCTGGAGCCTGTATCATCTGACCCTAGGGTGAAGGCGGGGTACATCCTGAACAACTCACCAGTCCATCTCACAACCATTCACACTCACAGATATGGGCAATTTGAAGTAGACAGTCACCCTAATGTGCATATCTTTGGACTCACGGAGGAAACTGGACCCATGCAAGCACAGGGAAAACACCATGACCAAATCTAGGACCTTCTCCCAGCGAGGCGGACTACTCCACCACAATGTTGCCTACTTGCCCAATATGCATTCATTCATTTTATGAACCGCTTAATCCTAATTATGGTCACATGGAGGCTGGCGTCCATCTCAGCCGAATCTGGGCGAGGGCAGAATACATCCTGGACAGCTCACCAGGCAATCACAGGTCAGAAACATGCTGACAGCTCTGCAGTTCCTCTTGACGAAGGTCAGCAATGGTTCTTTTACATGAACCTCTCACCATAGACATTGACGGACATGGCCGGCCTGTGATAACCCAGTTAGTGCACTTGGGGGGACAGCAGTGACAACCCGTTGAGAGTTGGGATTTAATCCCCAGCCATGGGCTCAGTGATCCTGCACCTATACCACCAGGCCACCACTGCCCTACTTGCCCAATATTTTAAATCAAAGCAGGCAGAAATATTACATATTTCCAACAATCCATCTGAGGATCATAAACAAATAAAATTGTCAAGAGTTCTGAGTGAACTTTGCTTTGCCTTTGTAGGTCACATCTCTTTAATGCCCCATGAACTTGTTCTGTAAAGCAAACTGTCTAATCGTCCGCCTGAGCATACAGACGATGTAGAAATTATTTCAGTGTTGGCCATCAGACAGGAACGAGCTCGTGGTGAAAGAACACACAGCTGTTCGCCTTCTGAACAAGAACCATTAAAGGTCACGTCATTGAGCCTGAGTTCCTGCGATTTCAAGCTCGAGTTTCATCAGCCATATTAGTATGCAGTGACCTGATAAGTAGACTGAAGAGAATTTTAAGTCCATGTGTCCACTTCATTGGTAATCCTTTATCCTTTATATAATAATTGGGTTGCAGGAAGTGATTTATATCATTGGCAGTGTGTAAACAGTTGGGTCATAAATGTTTGTTCCACAAGGAAAAAATATTTAGTTGATTAGCAGCATAGTGGTGTAGTGGTTAAGGTGCTGTGCTCATGATCAGGAGGTTGTGTGTTCAAATCCCAGTTAGACCCCCACTGTGCTTAGACCTCTGGGAAAGGTCTTAACCACAAGTGTGCCTTTGTTCACTCAGCAGTATAAATGGGTACCAGTAAAAATATACTGGGAAGGTAACCTACGATGGACTAGGGTTCCATCCAGGAGGAGTTCAACTCTTGGTAGCTTCACGCTACAGAAAACGGGGATAAGCATCGGCCAGATGAGCCACTGGACTCGGGTGTAAAAAGCCCAGCAGGTGGCAAGGTACTGGATTGTCGATTGGAGGTTCACGCCCCATTGTCAACGGTTGTCACTGCTGTCCCCCCCACCAGTTCAGCTAACTGGGTTATCAAAGGCCTGCCATGTCTCTCACCGTCTGTGGTGAGAGGCTGTAAAACAACCATTGCTGACTTTCAACAGGAGGAGCTGCTAGCTGTCAGTGTCTTCCTTGTCTTGCGATGGCCTAGCAAGCCGTCCCACGTGTACTCTGCCCTCGCCCAGAGTCGGCTGAGATGGGCGCCAGCGTGGTTCAGAAAATGAATGAGAATGAATTCCAGCAGGCGAAAGACCAGATATCTGTTTAATAACAGACCCACTGGGAGTTCACATTTTGAAACTGCTAGCTAAACATTAATAGAGCACCATGAAAACTAGCTGATACTCTGAAGTCACTCAACACAACAGTGGCGCCAGGCTGATGGGGTTAATGGTACAGGAAAGAACCCTGACACCATTAGGCAGTCAGTTGACAGTGGGTAGTGTATTACAAGACCATTCACAGAATATGTTTCCAGATAAAACCCCTGCAGCAAAATCATACATCACCACTGGGTGCTTTCTGCCATCGCTGAAAGAGCGAGGTGTGATTTCGGAAATCTGTTCTGCAGCATGCATTGGTTCCAGGCAGTCCTTTAGAAAACTATCAATCACTTCATTCTCGCTCAACAATACTTTCACTCCTTTATTTCTCCGTATCTCACGACTCCATTGTCGGCTCGACAGTGACACTCTGCTGGAAGGCTGAGGTAAGGGGAGTGATCACAGCTTGTATGATAAAAATCAGATGGGGAAGACACAGTCTGATATAAAACTGAGAGAGGACAAGAAATCCATCCATCTGACCTCAAGCCTCAGCAACACAAATTTAGTCACCTTAAGATTAAATCTCATATCCATTCATTTCCAAAATACCATTTATTATTATTATTATTATTATTATTATTATTATTTCTTCTCAGGTCATATCAGCAAGAACATCAGAGACTCTGCCTGTGACCTCTTTTTTTAAATGCCAAAAATGACAGCGGCATGATGGGTCAATGCAGTTCGGCACTAAGGCGACGTGTATATGAATGATTCATAACCTCTTTAGGGCATAATTCCCTCTAACTTTTTGCTGAGATTTCCGCTCAGCCACCTTAATTGCAAACCACTGCACTCGTGTCAAGTACACAGTGCCCTTGCCATGCTAATGCAGACTTGTTGCCATACCTCATGCCAGATAAAACACTACTATTAACACAATTTATATTATTATTGTTTCCCCTTATATTCATTCTTTAGGTATTTACAGTTCCCTCTGGCTTTCTTAGAAGTACTTGTGAGACAGTCATGTTGTGTGGACTGTCTATTTATATTTCTTTTCCTGGCGTCCCTCAGGGGTGAGATTTTGGTCCTGTGAGGTTGTCAAACCCACTCGTCGTAGCCCAGCATGAAGTTTGTATTATCATTATGATTAGGCCATTTTTCTTAGAATCCATTAGTGAGAAAAATTAGCGTGCGAGCCGCGTAAACACCTGAGACTCCTACGCAGTTTATATACAGACACAAGTGCTCAGTTAAATGCTAAAAGCTTTTTTTTTTAATCGTTAGGAAGTGGTGCTTAACAACTTCACTGCTTAAATTAATCAGACATTCCGCTGATTAAAAATAATGTTCAGCTTAAACAAATGGCAAGGATTTTCAACTCTGGGAACTAAGATTCCTGATAATTAAAAGTGAACACAAGCACTTTTGTGTCAGGCAAGATGTCGATGGAATCATAAATCTTTCATGGCTGCCAGGAACTAAATGTGTGAGGAATACCCTGTCAAATGAGTGGACGGAGCCTGGAATGGGGACGACTTGCTCCTCACTTTGTCATGAGGGACAGAAGAGGAGGCAGCTCAGGGAATGAAGTTAGAATAGGATGAAAGACCTTGGCAAGTAAGGGCACTTAAACCTGGAATGTATTTATTTTTTTAAGGTGGAAGAGATCACCCTCTTTCTTAACTTTCTCTAATCCAATTTCTTTAATTCCACTAAAACTACTGTGCCTGTTGTTCTCATCAAATGTCGTTCTCATTCCCTGGTTTTGTCATACACACATTAATGTTGTGGCTGATGGGAGGTAGGGATTATAGACAGTAATGTTTTTTTTTTCCTTTGCAAGGCCCTCTGCAGTCTGTGGAGGAATGAAAATCTAGCGAAATACCTGCTGCGTAGGGGGAGGGAAGGCTGATAGAACCAGGGGGTGAGGGTGGGGGGTATTTCAGGCCTTGATTGAATTGCAGTACTGCTAAAAAACTTAAGAGCGTCCATTTTCTGTGTCACTGATTCCATAAATCCCGAAAAGTGATCCCAGGAAGAAATAACAAGTCTGGCTGAGACAAGCTGAGGATTGAGTTTTAATGCGGCAGTAATAAAGAATGTCATTCTACTGTCCTCTGTTAGCCAGTGATCTGTGCCTGATAAAGAAATGTCAATAACACCGTGAGGGAAAAATACTCCGAACTGAACTCGATAAACATGTTCCCAGAGTGTGATAATGTCATCCTTATATTTCTGATGGCTTTTTGTCAAGATGACATGAAGGTAATGTGACTTTCGTATATTACTATGTTTTTTCATCCCATGCTGCTTATTATGTTCATTTTACAGCAATGACATCTACACCCACAATGCTTTGCATAGATTTTGAACAGCTGGAAGAGATGTTAATTCAATCCTTCCACTTATTTTTACCTGTTACATCTGCAAACAATCTTTCACTGTGCTCAGCTTATAGTTTGTAGCATAATCAGTGCATCTAGGGAATATTTGCTGGACACAATCATGCTGTTTGCAAATAGTATTTGTCTGGTATCCCTCAGGGGTGAACCTTTAGTCCTATAAAGTTGTTGACCCAATCTTTGTAACAGAGCTTTTAGAATCCATTACATTCCTTGTGCCCTTCTGTTTAGCATGTTCGAGCATTTCCAACCCCCCAAACACACGCAACAAAGGCTCCATCAGAAATGTTTACTTCAAGAGCCAGATCAACATTTCATTGCCTGACTCTTTCATTTGACACTCCACTGAAACTCAAAGCTGAATGATAACATCCAGTTGCAAAGTAACACTGACTTTTATGATTTGAGGCTGCAAGATTTCTTCTTGCCGTGTAAGAGATGATCCAAAATATGATGACAAACTGTATAAGACACTGTGTTATTCAAGTCATCTCATATGATCCTCTAACAATAGCATTACCTGCTACTTAAAGCAATCCAGAAACAAGTCAGTGCATAAATATAAACATTTATTAAAATGCCAAAGGGCGTAATCCTATTTGAGTGATGGAAGGATACATCTTGAAATCCTTGCTAGTCAATCGTGGATGTGCTGACCAATAGGCCACAGTAGCACCAATCTGAACATAACATCTAGGAAAAAAGTAATGAATTTGAAGAAGAAACTTTAAACTTGAATAAAAACAGAAATCTTCTTCTTTTCCTTTTGGCTTTTCCCTGCAGGGGTCGCTACAGTGAATCATCTGCCTCCATCTCACCCTATCCTTTGCATTTTCTTCTCTTACACCAACTACCTTCATGTCCTCCTTCACCACATCCATGAATCGTCTCTTTGGTCTTCCTCTAGGCCTTCTGCTTGGTAGTTCCAACCTCAGCATCCTACTACCAATATACTCACTATCCCTCCTCTGTACAACAGAAATCTAGCTATAAAAATAGTTGGCTAATTAATCAAAGAACAGAGAACCCCACCATGCTTTCTGATAGTACAAGCAGTATAAGTATGAACACGTTGAGGTATCGTAGTTATATCTGATATATATCATAACTAATCACCATGATGCTTAAATCGATAATTGTTGATTGTGATAGGCTGTGATCATAAAAGAGGTCTGGAGGTGGTGATAAAGGAAATACTGAGAAGTGATGAAATTAAGTGGGGTTGTTTGACAGGGGAGGGCCGCACGGCTCTGCAGAGGTTAGCATGACCGCATCATGGCCAGAAGGCATGGGCTCGATTCCCGGGCTCGATTCCCAGGCTCAAGGTGTTTCTGTGTGGAGTCTGCATGTTCTCATTGTACTTGTGTTGGTATCCTTCGGGTGCTCCAGTTTCCTCTCACAGTCCAAAAACATGTACGGTAGGCAAAATGTCTGTTCCAATGCACTCCCAGGTAAGAGTGTGAATAGCTGCCTGGTGAACTGTCCATGCTGTACCCTGCCCTCGTCCCAAATCGGCTGAGATGACGGGGCCAGCCTCTTCGCGACCGTAATTAGATTTGAGCAGTTGAGGAAATGGATGAATATTTAGTAGGGGGCGAATTCTTCCGAGGTCCAGGACCTGCTCAGTCTTCCTTAGAGGTGCCAATGAAGTCAACCTTTCCCTTGAAGCGGATTTCACTGAGACCACTACAATTTCATGCAAATGTCTACAACCTTCTGGAAACATGTTGCTTTGTCTCCAATGTCTTATATAATCCACAGCCAAGTACTGGATGAAAATTTCTGTAATACAATATTAGGGACCTCAATGTGTCCCGAATACACATAATTTTTATTGTGCAACACGGTCTTTTAATGCAGAAGGCGACACCACATCACATCTGTAGATGGAAACTCATCTATAATACTGTATAGAGTTTTGAGTTTCTTAGAGGTCAGTGTGTGGGGTTGTATCCACCCTCTATCACTTCTTACACCCGCTGTGATAAACACATCTCTCGGTCTTTTTAAAAGAGAAGCTTTTTTTTCTTTGCCCTTCAGCCATGTCCTTGGTGCTGTAGCAAAAAAAAAAAGGAAAAAAAAAAAACCTTTCCCCCCAGGATCACTCTCTACTATTATGTGGGCTGTGAAAAGCGATGAATTTGAGCCTTTGTCATTTTTCATAACTGCTGTTCGCAGATTTCTACAAGACTAACACGGAAAGGGTCCTGTCACTGATAACGTACGTTTTATCTTTCAGATAAATAGTGCACGGCTCGGCCAGATCCGACGTTACAACCTGTAGGATTTCTGCAGAGAGGACGAGGATTACGGTTCTTGATGCCACAGTGATTCTCAACCAAGAATATTGCCAGCTTTGTGCTTTAACGCATTAGATACAGTGAGCACACCATACTGAACGGTGCGCCGGGGTGGGGTGGGGGTGGGGGGGTGGCTATGCTGACGGTATCATGATGTGGTTCTGTAAGACAGTGAAAGAGACCAGCCAGTCGACTTTTCTTTATTTATGCGATTAATGTCGTTTTTAACACAAACCTTGTATTTGTGAAAGGTTTTTCTCTTATTGTGTTGGTCATTTTCTACATTTTTAAAGTCTTCTATAAAATGAAGTGAATTGATTTTATATCTATTCATCCATCATTTTTAAAAGTGACGGTTAAAGTTGACTCTGCTGTGGAGAAATTGGTTCTGTTTATATCTTTTAAGTTCAAAGCTTTTTCTGAGTCCAGCCTATATTACATGTCTCTTTTATAATCAGAGATTATATATAATAATAACCAAATAAATATCCTTGACTTTAAGACCTGCATACAAAATAACATTTCTGCCTGCTGCTGGCATGCACTAGAAATCAGAGTCATAACTGTTCAGAAATTCAACAATAAAATGTTTTACAGGTAGCCGTTAGCACAGCTGCCTCAGGCATCTCTGGAGTTTGCATGTTCTCCGTGTCCTTGCATGGGTTTCCTCATGGTACTCCGGTTTCCTCTGACAACCCAAAGTCATGCACATTAAGCTAACCAGCTGTTCCAAATTGCCCCTAGGTGTGAGTGTGTTGGCTGGCTCTGCGGTATTCTGGCTAGCTGTTCAAGGTGGAAACTGTTTTTATCCAAAGTCGGCTAAGATAGGCACCAGCTTCCCTGTGACCCTCATAAAATGAGGCATTTTGGCACCTTTTTAACTCGTCTCCACCTTTTAAAGCTAAGAGCTTCATACAAAAATACATTATGTGTGAACATCATGACAATAAAGAGTCTTGAATCCTGAAGTATTACATCGCTTCTCGGCGGCGTAGTGCTCAGCATGTCCACCTCGCAGCTATGATCGGGACGTGGGTTCTGCGAGTGTGTTTCTGCACGAGGTCGCATGTTCTCTCCTATCCTTAGAGTATGAGACAGTGTGAGAAAATAATATGCTTGATTTATAATTCCAGTACAGCGTCACGTCAGGCTTTAATTATTATGCAGTGAGGCCTTGTTGCCGGTGTCATGTCAGCTTCACGTTCGCTCCAGAATATTTTGTACATTCCATGACATCGAGACACATTTGAATGCAGGACGTGGGCAGGAGTGAGTAATTGTGCCTGGGGCGGCTCACCCTGGCTTTGTTCTTGAAGGAAGCTCCAGGTGGATATGAGGTTTGGGCTAATGAGGAAGGTTGTGAGGCAGGACTGTGGTGTCGCCGCTCTTTTCTTTGTCCTCTTTTCTCATGGCTGAGGTCACAGCTCTGGCTTTTTTTGCGCTGGCGCAGGGGTCATGCTGAAGAGCAGCTCCCGATGCTGTTGTCAGGGTTACCTGAGAAGTCAAACGAAGAGTGTATGTGTGTGTTTGTGTTTGTGTGTCTCCAGAGGTTGAGTGGCCGAGGTTGAGGCCCTCAGGATGCGTGCTGTCTGCAGTATAATCATGAAACAGGGTGCTGAACACCATCCTGTGTGTGTGTGTGTGTGTGTGTGTGTGTGTGTGTGTGTGTTGCTGAGTAGGCAGAGCCTTTAATTACACACTCTCCTGAGCGTGTCATTTCCCCCCACGCTCGGCCCTGCTGCTCATTCCACAGAACTTTTTTATTTCTCAGATTTCCTCCACATCGAGCACTGAATTACAAAACCTTGATGACTTTTTAAAAAACATGACACGCTCGGGTCATTTTGTTTTTCATATTTTAGACAATTTTGAACATTAGGATGCAGCATCCTACCACTTTTAAATACGGCTCTGACACCTTATTCGGACAGGATTCATTTTCCTTATAGAAGGTGTGGCTCTGTAATGATTACCGTGGGATCTCCGTGGTTTTAGTCTCATTTTAATTGACCTGGTGGTACAGTACAGTGGAAACGTCAGACGTAGTGTTCAATGACCCAAATAATAACAACAGCAACAAAATCATTATCTCTCTTGAAGTCAAAATTAATTGTAATGAGCGGCCATTTTGAATGACTTGTGTAAGATTATGATGACGTTTTCAGACAATCCTTCACTGTGCTCAGTGCATTGAAGACATAATCGCTGGACAAAATCATGCTGTTTGAAAATCTGTTTGGTATCCCTCAGGCGTGAATCTTTGGTCCTACAAGATTTTTAAACCACTCTTTGTTGCAGAGTAATCACCAAATGAGAACAACTCCCACACATCACAACGCCAACCCATAACAACCCTAGAGTCATACTATTACCCACCTTTCCTAAAACATTTTACTTTCCTTCTGTTGTGTTCACACTCGCCTAACCGCTGAATCATTTTAGGGTCACGAAGAGGCTGGACAAAGGGCAAAAGTACAAACTAAAAAGCATCAGACCATCACATACGTATAACCATTGACACCTCACACTCACACTTGGGGCAATTTGGAACAGACAATGAGCCTACTGTGCATGTATTTGTCAGAGTACCCAAAGAAAACACATATCCGCCTGGGTCCTGGACCTCAAAGAATAACCTTCTTGCTATTTTACAAAATTCAATAACATAGTTAATAAATACTACATTACAATATTAGCCCGCTGTGCTATAGATTAAATTTCAGGGTCTGTGTACAGTATTTTATATACAGTCACGCACCATGTATTAAACTTTGCCACTATAACAAGAAGTTAATTAAGCATTCATGATTAGATCAGTTCTTTGACCAAGGTCTTAATTAGTGGAGGATTTGTGAAGCATGTATCATTTATTCATTGTAACGAGGCCTCGTGCTCAGACGCCCCATATTAACCTGGTATAAAAAAAATGATAAAAGTGTGATACATTATGCTGGAGATTATTAATGTGTGTAAGAAGTGCTAAATTAGAACTACTTTTAAACTTAATATACTTTAACATCAGAAAAAAGTGTCTTAATACTGGACCATGATATCGTCCATTATACTTAAAATCCATTCCTTTGATCATTTTATAAACCAATTCATACTAATTAGGGACCCGGGGAGGCAGGTGCACATCATTGGGCGAGGGCCTGGTCCACCCTGGAGAGGTCGCCAGATCCAGATCGCAGGGCCAACACTCATATAGCCATTTGCACTCACATTCACACCTAGGGGCAATCTGGAACAGAGTATTAGCCTGCTGTGCATGTTTTTTGGATTGTAGGATGAAACAAGTGCACCCAGAGGAAACCCACAGAAGCACAGAAAGAACATGCAAACTCCACAGAGAAACGCCCGGAGCATGGGGATCGATCACTTCGAACCCTTCGAACCTTCTTGCTGTGCGGCGGACCACTACACCACCATACCACATATAGTTATATATTATAATATATAGTTTAATACTTATACAGTAGTACCTTATCGAACAAAATTAATCGGCTCCGAGGGTGAGCTGTTAAGCGAAAAGTTTGTTAGAAGAAACAATGATTCCCATAAGAAATAATAGAAAACCAATTAATCCGTTCCAACCCCCTCCCAAACTGATATAACCTGACACAAACACATATATTTGGTCTAATATATTAAAGATAAACATGTAAAAGCAATAAATATTTCATTATAATAATACATGTACATTAGCATTGATAATAATTAATAATAAATAATACTAAATCAAGAATAAACTCACCCTTCTGATCATCGGCTCCGCCAAACATGTCACGTGGGCAGGCAGAAGGTGGTGCAAAACAGAGGAGGAGGAGGAGGAGGAGGAGGAGCAGGAGGAGGAGAATTTTGTCCGAGTGCATGCTACGAATGCAAGCAAGGAAAGGCTCATGGTGAGCTCCATGGGATGCTTAACCCTGGGGGACATTCTTTTTTATCACACTGTATTAGAATTAAAGGTAATTGCGCATCCACTACAGTAGGTGGCACTGGTGCTGTCATTGTTTAGCTATGGTATAGGGAAAAAGCACCAAGCAAACGATATGAAGTGCAGTAAACACTGTTTATAGTTGCGCGTGGGGCACTGAGGGGGAGTGATTTTTTTTCTTCCTAGAGGGGGCGTCACAGAACATAATTGAGAAGCACTGCACAAGGTGTTCTCGAAGTGTGGAGGAATACACGGGAAGAATACAAGGCAGAGCTCGTAAATCAAAACTTTGCTCGTTGGATGGAGCAGACTTTTGGTGGGATCAAAGCACGTATCATGGAAAATTCGTTTTAAGGAACACTCGTAAGTCAAGGTACCACTGTACTGTATTATATTTGATGATGTTAATACATGATGCATGATACATACAGTAAAATTATTATATAGTTATCAGTATTCTAAAAACAAACAAACAAACAAAAAAATAGATACACTAAAACAAACAGTATTTGTCACTGAAATTAATATTTAAAGACACCCACTTTGTCTTTGGAGAATAATTATACAATAGAGACGCTCCCTGACTTATGTTCATCCGTTTAACGTTTTTTTTTCCATTTTACGTTTTTTTTTTGTTTTTTTTTTAAAGTCAAATTTTGTGTTTAGACATACCTACGTAGTACGCTGATGTAATGACGCTGTGTCCATTGTTTACAAAAGATAAACTGAACGTGCCCCTCCTTCCCAGTTCAGTGATATATACTGTAAGAGACTGTATATAAGTAAAAATAAAAGGACAAGACAAAGACTTTCTATTGAAACTTCATTTTCACTATAGATCTGTTTTGAGGGGTGGTGAAACCATCCTCTCTCTTCAGGTGATTACAGAAGAATATATATATATATATCTCGTTTTATATATCAGCTATACAGCGTGTTACCCTTGTGTTAAGACGTCGTCTCTGTGATCTTTGTGTTTACACTGTTTTGCGGACTTTTGTAACCTTAAGCAAATATAGTTGGTCAGATTTGTCAGAAGTGTAAGCCTACTAGCATGGGTGCAAGTCTCATACACAGAGATTAATTAACTATCTGCTCGGATCGGCGCAATCTACCATGGATACTCGGTTCAGCAAAGAGAGTTGTAAAATTAATGAAAAGAGAACTCTCTGCTCTGCTGGTGATTCACATCAGTGCAGGCTGAGTTCTAAACGAGTTCAACTGCGCCCTTGCTTACTTGAAAGACCGGAAGTCCGTATAACCCACAGTAAGTACACTACTTTCGCAAGTACACTACTTTCGGTTTTGAGCGCCTCACATATTGTAAGCATTGATTGGCTGTTTTAAGCTTCATGTAAAGTGACTCGGTATAAATAAGTGACTTATTTGAAATTAATGTTGATATTATTTGATATATTTGATATTACTTTACAATGTTATGTTTATAATAATTGATTTAGGGGTGCTTTAGGAGATACGGTAATGGTATTTATGGATGTATAGTACAGTATGTGCGTCAGAAGTCACACGTCATACGTCACTGTAACAACTTACGTTCACTTTCAACTTGAACCAATTTAAATCTGGAACCAATTTAAAACATAAGTCGGGGAGCGTCTGTAATGAAAAAAATTCTATATAATATTTTGGATAATACACGTCTGGTTATACCCTTAACCCTTTAACGTCAGCAGGACCATATGGTCCTCTTTTAAAAAATGCTAATAACTATTAAATGCATTGTTTTCAATGCTGCAGAAGTGTTCTATACTTGTTGTGGTGTTGCCTGATGCAACACAGCTTGGTTCCACGTGCCTCAGTCAGCTGTGAGACAACCTTGAGTGCGCAGGATTGTGTGGTTCACTAATTTATGAGCGTTATCATTTGTTATTATTTGTTCTTATTATGTTATTATGTGTTCGGGTGTTTCCTTGGGCCTTTTTGGATTAGGAAAAACTAGTGATACATGTTTTAAACTGAAAAAAAAAAATAATAATTTGGGTGTTAAAGGGTTAAAATCCTCCATACTGTGTCTTTAAAGTGTAATTAGATGCTGGCGGTCCAAGTAGATGCTGCCAGGACAGATTGAGTTCTCCCTGCCATTGATTGTACGAGTCCCTGAAATGGTTTCATCCATTAATGTGTCACCCCACAGATTATACATGTTGATATCAGAGGATCAGAAAAGTCTGCGCTACTAATGGTGCCAGTGATTCTCTTTACTCCGA